>WBMV01003811.1:4098-212810 GCA_013396655.1 Campylorhamphus procurvoides | reverse complement strand
GGGCAGCCGGGCCCCGTGTCACGCGTTGCCTGTCTCCGTAGGTAAGTAAGGAAAAATGGCCCGTACAAAGCAGACCGCCCGCAAGTCCACCGGGGGGAAGGCGCCGCGCAAGCAGCTGGCCACGAAGGCGGCCCGGAAAAGCGCCCCCTCTACCGGCGGCGTCAAGAAGCCTCACCGCTACAGGTAAGGCCCGCGGCCCGGCCCCGGCTGCCGCAGCCCCGGCCCCGCCTCACCCGCCCCCTCCTTCTCCGTCCAGGCCGGGAACCGTCGCGCTCCGTGAGATTCGTCGCTACCAGAAATCCACGGAGCTGCTGATCCGCAAGCTGCCCTTCCAGCGGCTGGTCAGGGAAATCGCCCAGGATTTCAAAACGGACTTGAGGTTCCAGAGTGCAGCCATCGGTGCGCTGCAGGTACTGCTGAGGGCCGGCCGGGCCGCGGCGCTGGGGGAGCCGCGCTGAGGGTTTCTAACGACGTTTCTTCTTGTGCTCTTGAAACAGGAGGCCAGCGAGGCATATCTGGTGGGTCTGTTTGAAGACACGAACCTGTGTGCCATCCATGCCAAGAGAGTCACCATCATGCCCAAAGATATCCAGTTGGCTCGCAGGATACGGGGAGAGAGGGCTTAAGTGAAGGCTGTTTTTATGGTGTTTTGTAGTTAATTCTGTAAAATACTTTGGTTTTAATTTGTGACTTTTTTTGTAAGAAATTGTTTATAATATGTTGCATTTGTACTTAAGTCATTCCATCTTTCACTCAGGATGAATGCTAAAAGTGACTGTTCACATAAACCTCAGTGATGTTGAGCCTCGGGCTCGGGAGTGACAAGTTGCTAATATGCAGAAGGGATGGGTGTTCTTTCTTGCTTCTCATGCATGTTTCTGTATGTTAATGACTTGTTGGGTAGCTAAACTTGTAAGGTACTAGAATTGATATAAATGTGTACAGGGTCCTTTTGCAATAAAACTGGTTATGACTTGATCCAAGTGTTTAACAATTGGGGCTGTTAGTCTGACCATGCATCACTGTGATCAAATGTGGACTTCCTCCAGAGGGTGAAACTACAAGTCTTAACCACAGTGTAACTTACAGTTTCCTAAAAAAAACGTAAACCTGGCAGCTATAGAATACACTATGTGCATTTATAATAGCTATTTTATATATTGTAGTGTCAACATTTTTAAATTAAATGTTTTACATTCACATGTGAGGAGTCTTTTGTCATTTGGTTTGAATGGGCTGGAAGAAGCTTCCTCTTGGCTCCTGAGGTCAGCAGTACATCCCTGTAATCCTGGACTGCTGCTGTGGCAACTTAACCCTCGTCTGTCAACACAATGGAGAACTTTTGGCCACTTTTGAAGGATTTTGGAGATATTTTGTAGCTGGAGTCACTGACTGGGCCAGTGAGAGAACCCTGTTGTGGGGTCCAGGAGGACTGGCCTAGACTGGCACCAGCTTTATGGGGGCTCTTTTAAAGCTTGGCAGGACACAACCTGCACTAAGGTTTTTCTTCTCCTTTTCAGTGGATTCACAGAAGTTATTTTGGAGTTGAAGCAAAACCACCTGCTTGTTCCCAAGCACTGTCAGTGCTGAGGGTGGGGGGCGTGAGAGTTCCTGTGGGCTTGGGCTGTGTGACAGTCCCAGATAATCCCAGTGGGATGGTGTGCAAGGGGAACAGCTAATTATACACCCCGAGAGCAGATGGGATGCTGAGCAAAGGGGTGGGTGCTCTGTGAGAGTCTCATTTCCACAGTTTGGGAAGAAAGGGATTATACTCCAACCTTCACTGCAGCAGCCAGACCCAGCTGGGCTGTGGTGGAGGAAAGTGCTCAGGCTGCACCTGAACGCCAGGTAATTAAAATTGGATAGGAAGGCCACTCTCAGCCCCCACACAACAGGCTGCACTCGCAGGGCCGGAGCTGTCACGGAACAGCAGCACAGGGAAGTAGTTGAGCCAGCTTGGCTTGATTTATTGCAATGAAATTAAAGTGCTATGGCAGCAGCAGCAGCATTTCCTACTGCTGTTTGTAAGTCAGTGCTGGCTGTCTGTGATTGTCCCACCAGGATGGTGCAAACCATCCCAAATCCTCTGGGAACCGAGGCCTGCATTCCCTCGTGCTGCTGGGGCAGGCCAGGACACTGGTGCCTCATCACGAGATTCTCCCTCCTCAGACAAACCACTCGGTGTGCTTAAATCCTGCAGCTGGAGGAACAGGCACTGCTCACCCTGTGCTCTTACACAGCTTCCTCCTCACCTCCCTCTCCTACACCACTCCAAGGGTGCTCAGAGCAATCCCAGCCCCTGGTTAACAGCATTAACCTGCTAAAAACCAGCTCCAAGATGATCCAAGATGATTCAAGGTTTTAAACACGGATTTTGCTATTTTCCTCATTGCTAAACCTATAGGGAAAAAGATTTCTTTGCATCTAAATTGTAAACTGCTTTGAATTCACAACACCAGCTCAGGCTTTAGGTGAGGCTCAGTGATCTCAGGTCCATCACTGGGGCAGTCTGGTGAGGGGACAGCAGGTAGGGATGTCCCCACAGACAATTTCCCCATGGGAAATCTGAGGGTCCTCAGGAGCCCATGTAATTCAGGAAGCACCACAGCTTGATTTAGGCCAATGGAAAATGAAAAATTCCAAGTGAGGGCATTTACAAATGCTTGGTTTGGTGCTGAACTGCAGTAGTGCGCTGGGCTCCTGCAGGAAAAGTATGTTTAAAATAACATCCCTCGAAAACAGTATTTCATCCAAGTCCTTAGTGGAAACAATGAACCATCTGGGTATGCCTAGAAGCTGTTTCTTAAAATAAAATCATTGTCTAGCGGTCCTTAAAAAAAATAAATTTAAAACCCACTGTCAAAGTATCTCTTCATCTTAGTAACCTCAACAAAAAGAATTAAGTCGGATCCTGCTCATGGTGGACTGAGAACAGCAATTCCTGGTATTCCACGGCCTTGCTGTGACTGCATCTGGAGACACAAACCTTCCCTTACCGATTCTCCCGACGATTTCCTCGCATTCTTGCTCAGAACTCGATGCAAACACCAGGCAGTCAAACGTGCTCCCGTCAGGGCTCTCGGGGGAAGAGCTAAAAATGGAAACACATCCATCAGCCAGCAGAGAGCTCCGAGCCCAGCCCTGCCTTGCCACCACACCAGGGACCCCGTGGCTGCTCTGCACCTCGCTTATTTATTTATCAAGACCCCCCTCCCTCCACAAACCCCTCCCAGGGCCCACGGGCAGCACTCACGCCACGCAGAAGGCGAAGATCCTGCAGCTCCACGTGCAGCGTCCCACGCAGGAGATGGTGGGGTAGGGATGGCGGCACAGGAGCTGCGCAGGGGACAGCAGGGGGACGGGGCTGGGGGCTCTGGCCAGTCCCTGCCAGCCCCAGTCCTGCTTTAAACTGGCCGCAGGACCCCTCCAGCCCAGCTCCCCACACTGCCAGACCAGTGTCTTTGGGAGTCACACACACACCTTGGGTGTCACTGGCTTACCTTGGAAGAAGCCTTCTCCTGCACCAGGACTTCTGCCTCCTTCACATCAAATAAAACCTCCTGAGGCGGGGGAGAGGGAGAAGAAGCCCCAATGGGCACAGCCCTGAGCTCGGTTTTTAATAAAACACTCACCCACAGAGATTATCCAAATGCAGAGGTGAGGAAGCACAATCAAGCTCAGCTTTTTCAAGGTGTTTTCCCTGTGCTGCCTTTTTTTTTGCCACCCAGTGCTCTCACACTTCAGTCTTTTCACAAATAACCCACAAAAAGCTCAAAAAAGGTGACCTAGAGCACCCCTGGAACCAGGCTCAGCCTCCCCACAGTTTTCCATGTGCTCTCCTGCAGATGGTTGTGGTTTTTCCCCCTTAATGCCCTTTCCTATCCTGTCTGCAGAGGTGCTTCTGACCTGCAAAAAAACTCACGAGGGTGGTGGGGTGGCAAATATTCAGCCAGGCCAAGCAAACCTGGAGCTGGCAGGAAAAAATATCTGTGGCAGAGACCCTATTTCCCTGCATTCTCCCACAGAGCCCTGCCCAGGGTGTCCCCAGCCCTGTCACCCACCTGCACTGCCGAGTGCCCCTCCAGCACTGTGGGGATAGCCTGCTCCAGCACCTCTTTGCCACCGTACTGAAATGGAATGGGAAGGTGGGAATAACCCGTGGGTACACGAAAAGAACCCCAGAAGAGACGATTCACCCCATGGCACCTCTGTCTGCCCCGCAGCCTCACCGTCCCAACGCTGGTCCGGCCCAGGTACTGCAGGATGTAGAGCAGCCTGGGGAGAAAAGAGCTCAGGGGTGTCAGGTGAGGGACACCACCCATCCCTCCTGCTGTTCTTTGCAAGGGAAGATGCCCCCAGCCCCCACTACCTCCAGGCCACAGGGGCAGCTTTGGCCCCACAGCCTTGAGCAGAGATCAGGGACAGTGTGGGCACAGGGACGGTGTGGGCACAGGGATACCCCACTGGCAGGACCCCCAGCCCAGCCTGGGGGCTCCCCCCTGGCACCAGACCCACCTTCCCCCCCGCAGCTGCCGTGCCTCCCCCTTGCCCCTGCGCTGGGGGCTGTGCTGGAGCTGGAAGTGGGGCTCCTTCTCCTTCAGGACCTTCAGGTAGGGTAGCAGTGGCTCATAGACCTGCCCATCGTGCCAACGCCACCGCAGCAGGCGGAAGGTGAGTGGTTGTCCCTTCAGCTTCTGCAGGATGGCCCCAGCCTGGAGGGAGAGAGGGGGAGCGAAGGGTAGGATGGGGGGCAGAGGAGGGGGAGCCCCCCTGGCCCTCCCTGCCCACCCACCTGCCCGCTGTGGGCGTATCTCAGCGAGCAGCCGTTGATCTCGTCCAGGATGTCACCGGCCAGCACCACCTCGTCCACCTCCGCCTGGCTCTCGGGGAGCACCTTGGTGACAAACACTCGGCCCTCCACGTACCTGGGGTGTGGCCGAGCCCCAGCTCAGCCCCAGGGATTCATCCTGGCTCCCCTTTGGTAGCATCCATGGCATTTCACCCACACACAGAAGCAAGGAAAAGCCACCTCAGGGACAGCAGATACCAGAGAGGCTGAGCAGATCAGGAGTAAAGCACCTGAGGCAGCCCCCATGCTCTCAACAGGGTATTTATCTCCCTTTTTGGGGGGGGTTGAGTGCTGTGGTGACCAGATCCCTCTGAAGAGTGGAGGGGAGGATCAAGGACTCCTACCTGAGCACCATCCCCAGCGCTCGGCATGGGACTGTCTCGTAAATGCTGCACACCTGGAAGAGAGTGGCCGGTGACAGTGGCCTTGGCAATGGCCATGGGACATCCAAGGAGCATGACCAGGACAAGGGAGAGAGTGGGGACCCCATGCCCTGGACCATTTGTGGCACTGCTGCCAAACCAGCAATTCAGGAGCTCAGGAGGAGGCTGGTCCGCAGTGCCCCAGGCTGAGCTGGGACCATCAGTGGCTGCTCATCCCTGCTGTGCCCGGACCCTGAAGGGACAAACCTGCTCCATGGATGGGATGGCAAAGCAGCAGGTGAACCCTGAGCAAGGAGCCCTCCTCTGTCACCCCACATGTCCCCACGCAGCCGGGGGAGCATGGCTGCCCCTCCCCAGAGCCACTGCTGTTTGCAGCAGCACTTACTGTCACATCGCATTAGCCAGGGACCCGAAACACGGCCAGCTCAGCTGGGGGCATTTGCTGTCAGAAATGCCCAAAAGCCAGCAGGATCCCAGGCTCTGCAGCAGCAGCACCACGGCCCATGACCACCTCCAAAGCCGCCTCGAGCTTTCTGGGGATTCTTTTGGGTTAAAAAGGTGGTGGAGGGATGCTTGTCATCTTCAAAAGACATAAAGGCATCCCTGCTGTCCTCAATAACACACTGATGTTTCACTGAGCAAACCAAGAGCGAAACCAACTGATGCGTAATCTGTGTCAGCCCAGGGAAATGGGGATTTTGGGTTTTTTTGGCAAGGAACCCCTGAAGGGAACATGGGAAAACTTCACTCACGACAGCAATTTTTAGGCCTGGGTACTACTCTTGCTTGGTTTTACTCACGGGAATGCTGAGATCTGCTCGTGGTGACAGCCCAGGCACCTGGCAGGATCTGACCTTGTGGCAGAGATGGCTCTGCTGGTGCTGGTGAACCCAAACCAACCCCCTCCAGGTGTGTGGCAGTCCCTCCCCACCAAACCACTCCTTATCTCCCTCATTTGAGTTTTCAGGGCGGGCCAGGTGGCGGAAGGACAGCTCCAGGCAGCCAGGAGTTCTCACCGGCAGCAGCCAGCTCTCGTCCAAGAAGCTGCAGTTCTGTAAACAAAGGAGTGCCAGTGCCATCGGTCCCGGCAGGGAAGGGGACAGGACCCTGTGCCAGCCACCACCCCCCGGGTTCAGCCCCACACCTGCAGGTCCAGGATGAAATCCATCTCTGCCAGCACCAGCAGCAGCGAGAGGAAAGGCTCTGCAGAGGGACAGGGATGGCGAGGCAGTGTCACTGCCGGGTTTCTGGCAGCCACAGCCTCCCAGGGATGTGGCAGAGGGGGGGATGAAGCTGTTTTCAGCGTAGCTAATGAGCCCTGGGAGTAAGGCCTTGAGAGCATCCCGGCACCACTGCACCCAGGCTGCTGCTGGAGGCTCATCCCAGGCTCCCACTGCTGCAATAGGTGTGGTTTGGCACCTGTTTTCCCCAAATTCAGACCAAGGCTCGCAGCAAACGCTGCTGACGAGTGACTGCCTCTCCATTTCTGCCCCTAGAAGCAAAGCAAAGCTGCCCAGGCCCTCCTGCATGAGCCTTGCAATCACACTGCGGGTCTGCAATCTGCTCCTGCACCGGCAGCGCGGGTGATTTATAAATCATCGATGTACAGGTTTAACACGGGGCTATTTATCATAATCAAAAGATTAAAGGCTTCTACCCTGGCCTGGCCCCCCAAGGAGCACAGCTGCAGATGGATGGAATGCTGCAGCCTGTCAAGGCAATATAGCATTTTAAAACCCCTGAGTGACCCCTCAGCCCAGGCCCAGCTGTGATGGGCTCTCCTCCAGCCAGACCACTGGGTCAGCTTAAACCAGCATCGTTGATACAAAGGAATAACACCAGAAGACCCTTCAGGAGCAACTTCCCTATCCCTTGATACTGAAGCCAACCCGAGATGGATTCAAACCCTGTTTAAATATTTACACCTCTTTTTCCATCGCTGCAGCAGCAGCACATTTAGATTCTAGCGCTAAGTTTGGGCTAGAAAAGTCACAGTGGGCTATTCCCCCTCCCCTGCAGCAGTGCCCTGCCACAACACAGGATGCCACCCCACCTCGGACGTGCCACCATCTTACCCCGGAGATCTTCACTGCCGAGGATGGAGCTCTCTGGGTCATAAAACTGAAACACAGTGAAATGCCCCCATTACCCCACCATCTCCCTGCCTGTGAGCCCCTTGCTCTGCACCACGTGCTGCACCTCCAGGAGTCCGGGGGTCTGTGCCAGCTCCCTCACGGCCACCGCCAGCACCTTCCCCTGCAGGGCCAAGCGCAGGAAGAAGCGCCCCCGTCCCTGCGCCGTCCGTGTCCCCTCGCAGCCACAGGCTCTCTGGATGCTCATGGAGAGAAGGCTCGGCCTGCCCAGGGAGAGGGGAAGCGGCTTGGGCAGCGAGTGGGAGCATCCTCCCCGCACCCGGGGTCTTTCGGATGAGCGTTTTCATCCCAGTCCTGCTGGGGGATCCTCACCTGCCGCTGGTGCCCGTGGGAAGCTGCTCCAGCCAGTGCCAGTAATCCCGTCTCCGGAAGCCCCAAGCCGGTTCTGTGGGAGAAATGGAGTGTCAAGACCCTCGCCTCGGGCCCGGGGACGCTGCCACCCCCCTGCCCGGGCACCAAGGGTCACTCACGTCGGAGCCCTTTGCGCAGGATGCTCTCCAGGCGCTGGCACAGGGACGCGAGGTGCGGGGAGGTGTCGGTGCAGGGCTGCCCGCCCTCCCGCAGCTGCAGCACCGCACCTGTGTGGAGGGGAGAGGCAGCACCCGTGGGTGTCCCCGCCGCGGGCAGGGCTGGGGGGCACCCACGGGAACAGCTCTGGGGCTTCGCTGGGGCTGCGGGAGTACCCAACACCCCGACGGCGCTCCACCCTCCCAGGGCACCGGGGAGGAACCGGTTCCCACACCGGGCAAGAACTCGGGGAAACTTCCTCAAATCCACGGTCGGGCAGCGCGGCTGGTCCGGGGAGTCCCTGCCCGGCCCGGGGATCTCCATCCCGGCCCCGCCGTCGGGCCGGTCCCAGTGAGCGAACACGGGCCGGTCCCTGGAAATCCCTGCTGGGAGAAGCGGGTACCGGCCCAGGAGAAGCGGGTACCCGCCCGGGGGACCGGCGCTCACCTTTGAGGGCGCTCAGCAGCGGCTCCTTCCCGGCCATGGGCTCGTCCCCCGGGCCGGGCGCTCCCGAGGCCGGACGGGAACCGGTAACGGGCCCCGCCCGCGGGGGTGACCTGGCACACAGGTGTGTGTACCTGTCCTCACAGGTGTGTGTACCTGAGCACACAGGTGTGTGTGCCTGTGCTCACAGGTGTGTGTACCTGTGCACATATCCCAGCACAGGCGCTGATGGGTACACGTGTAACACAGGCACGTAGTTGTCTGTATGGATATACAAGTTCCATACGTCGTACCGGCAGAAACCGTGTATATAAGAGAGGCACCTGTGCAAACAGATACGTATTTATCTTGTACATGTATTAGGACAGGCATATGGATTAAAAAGCCCCGGTGCTGGCCCCGCCGTAGGTACACACGGGGTGTGTACGGGCGAGCTCTCGCCTTGCCCATAGGGCTGCCCACGCACGAACAGCCTTTCCTAGAACCGTGGGAAGGGGTGCCGGACCCTGGGCAGTGCGGGACCCGGCTGCGGTGCGGGACTCGGGGGCAGTGCGGGGCTCGGGGGCGGTGCGGGGCTGTCGAAAGCGGAGCGGGGGTGTTGGGGGCGGTGGGGGGCTCTCTGGGGCGGTGCGGGACTGTCGGAGGCGGTACGGCACTATCGGGGGCGGTGCAGATCCCGGGGGCGGTGCGGGACTCTGTGGGGCGGTGCGGTGCGGCCATGGCAGAGCCCGCGGGGACAGGTCCGTCCCCGCTGCTGTCGGGGGCGCTCCGGGCGCACGGAGCGGCTTTCGGGGCGCCGGCGGTGCTGGCATCGTGGGCCCCCGGCCGGGTGAACCTCATCGGCGAGCACACCGACTACAACGGCGGCTTCGTGCTGCCCATGGTAAGGGCCATGCTCCGCCGCCCCGGCCCCGGGGATCCCGCCGTGTCACCCCTCCGGGTCCCCTCGGAAAGCCCTCGGGGGTCCCCTGTCCCGGGATGTCCCCGCGGGATGCTCCACCCTGCGGGATCCCCTCCCACCGATCCGGAGCACCGGGGGCTCCGCAGAGCAGCTCCTCACTCACTGCAGGGGGAATGGGATCCCCCGCCTCCCCAAAAACCTCTTCGAGACTCTTTTCTGCAACCCCGTCAAACAATTTCCTGTTCGCGGAGAGCGATGTTTTGGTGGGGGCGATGGTTCGGAGCAGCAGGAGCTTCCTGCTTCGGCCGAGCTCCTTCGGCTCAGCGGGGAGCTCCCTCCTCAGCCCTAAATCAAACATGCAGCTAATTATTGTGAGGCCGAAGAGCGTGGGAGCAGGTCAGCTGAATTCCTTGGCAGGCAAGAAAACTTCCCGCAGCCTCTCCCATCCTGGTCGTGGTAACCACCCGGTCCCCGGAGCCCGACAATCAGCACCCCGGCACTGAGCTGGGGGGGATCCATCACAGCATTCGGTGGGAAGACTGATCCTGAGTGGCAAGAAATAGCCAGGAGGTTTCAATCTGAGCCGATCTAGCCCGTACAGTGGGGGCTCTGCAGAGACAGGGCTAAGGGGAACACGCGTTGGGTGCTCCAGCTGTGAGTTGAAGGAGCCACCACTGTCCCCTGCCACCCATGGGGATGCTCCAGTGGATGTCAAGGGGTCTGAGCCCACCTTCCCACCCCCCAGGCTCTGCAGCTGGGGACGGTGCTGGTGGGATCCCCCACGCAGGACGGGACCATCTCCATCCTCACCACCTCGGCGGAGGCGGACGAGCCCCACAGGGTGCAGTTCCCAGCTCCCCACCACGGCTGCTCCCTGAGCCCGGGGCAGCCTCGCTGGGCCAACTATGTCAAGGGCGTCATCCAGCACTACCGGGGTAAGAGCCAGGCTGGTGGGTGGCTCAGAGACCCCCTCGCACGGGACTGGTGTTCAGCACCCGGTTTTGGGTGCCCTCCAGGGGCTCTTCCAGTGCTGGTGCAATCCTGTAGGCTCCAGCAGAGGTGCTCTCAGCTCCAAAGCCCCCTGTGTTTGGGAGGGGGTGCCTGGGTCATGCTCTGCCATGCTCAGCCTGTGTTTTAAAACGGGATGTTGGACAGGGGCTCCTTGCTGTTCCCCATGAGCTGTGGGGCACCCCCAGCCCTCCAGGGGCTCATGGCCCTTCCTCCCTTCTGTTCCCACAGGTGGTCCTGTCCCAGGTTTCAGTGCCGTGATCGCCAGTGACATCCCCCTGGGCGGGGGCCTCTCCAGCTCAGCTGCTCTGGAGGTGGCTACTTACACCTTCCTCCAGCAGCTCTGCCCAGGTAAAGCAGCAGCCTGTCCTGGCCCTGGGGTCTCTGTTTCCAGGTGGGAGCATAAAGGGGGGGTAACCTCAGCAAGATCCCACAGCCCTTGGGGAAATGCCACGGTGGAGTGGGTCACAACTCCCCACTGCAGCCAGAGCTGACACGGCTGGGACTGTGTTTCCTCTGAGTCATCCAGCCTGACCTGCCCTGCCCTCTAAAATCCTTCAACCACTCCCCAGGCTGGCCAGGGGGATAAGAGGATGTTCCCTTTGGAGCATCTTCTGCCCGCCCTCATGTCCCCAAAATCAAGAGATCTGAGACACAAATGTTAAATGAACACATCCAGCTGGATCTGGGGACCCACACTGGCATGGATGCCATGCAGCAGTGCAGGAGCAAACACCTGCAGCTCCAAAACCCTGTTTCATGGGAAAACAACCTTTTACCTCTGTGTTTGCTCCCCTTGCTCCAGGACAAGGGGCTGAGGTCCTGGAGCTGCTGCTAATCTGCATCTCTCTTCTCTGGCACAGATGATGGTGATTTGGTAGCCAAGGCACTGGCGTGCCAGAAAGCAGAGCACACGTTTGCTGGGATGCCCTGCGGGATCATGGACCAGTTCATATCCGTGATGGGCAAGGAGGGCCATGCACTGCTCATTGACTGCAGGTGAGGGCCGAGTGCTGAGCTCAGTGTGCTGTGCCCACCTCCTCGGGCAGCTGGGGACAAGCTGGGTCTGTGGCCTTGAAATAAGAGCAGGAGTGCCAGAAGGGTTAACCCCTGAACTCAGCCCAAAATCTCATCGTGGGGATGGATGGGGCTGCCTGAATTTTAATTCCTCCTTGGCTTGATTCCTCCTCCTGCAGCCTTTCTGCTGCTTGCCTGTCCCTTTCCTGCTTTTGTTAGGGACTATTATGGAACTAATAACTGGGAGGGAGAGAAACGCTTGAGCGAAATCCTAAACCACCTGGACTTTGCCTCTGTGCTTCGGGCACTGCCTGCCACGTGGCCTCACAGATGCCCAAGGGCTGGGGCGGGCAGGGGTGACAGGCACATGGCCCAGGCTGAGCTCTCCCTGCAGGTCCCTGGAGACCGTCCCTGTCCCGCTGAGCGATGCCAGGCTGGCCGTGCTCATCACCAACTCCAACGTGCGGCACACCCTGACGGGCAGCGAGTACCCCACACGCCGGCGGCACTGCGAGGAGGTGGCAGCAGCACTGGGCAAGGCCAGCCTGCGGGATGTCACCATGGCCGAGCTGGAAGGTGGGGACAGTCCCTCCCTTGGGCAGCTGGGGTAGCACCAGGGGCAGGGGGCTGGGTACAGGCACCAGGATGGGCTCGTGTCGTGCCTAGAGGAGCCCTGACACAGGATGGTTGTGGGATGTAGCTGTGCTTGCTTCCAGCAGCATTCCCCATGGCTTTGCTGCAGGGACACACGTGTCTCCACAGTGGCCAGGAGCCAGCTGGGCGAGGAGAGGTATCGGCGGGCCAGGCACGTCATCGGTGAGATAGCCCGGACAGCCCAGGCAGCACAAGCACTGCAGGACAGGGACTACAGGATGTTTGGGAGGCTGATGGTGGAGAGTCACAACTCCCTCAGGTGAGGATGCTCACAGCCTTCCTCATGTACACAGGCACTTTTGGTCAGAGCTGGTATCCCCAGCATCCAGCATCGCTGCAGTGGTTGCACCAGGACATGGGTTTCAGCTGTTCATGGTGCAGGGGGCATGGGCAGGGTGCAGGATGGGGCTGACCATGGGTCTCTTCTCTCCAGGGATGACTATGAAGTGAGCTGCCCTGAGCTGGACGAGCTGGTAGCAGCAGCTCTGGAAGTCGATGGGGTTTATGGCAGCAGGATGACTGGGGGAGGCTTTGGAGGCTGCACGGTGACACTGCTGGAAGCTGGGGCTGCAGAGAAAGCCCAGCAACACATCCAGGTATGCAGCAGAAAAGTACCAGGGGATTGACTTAAACATCCCAAGGGAACAGCCAGGGGTACAGCTTGGGAACACTGTAGAGATGGTGCTCCTGAGGCACTTAGGGTTCCTCTGAAATGAGGAGAGACCAAAAGGGCTGTGCCTCTACCAGAGCTGGGAGAGAGGGAACATGACCATTAGTTACAAAACAGTGAAGGGGGTAGATAGACTATGGAACTGATCCTCAAATCCTCCAAAATAAGAACCACTGGATGAGTAAGGAATAGATCAGAGCCGAGAAACCACAGCACAGGACTGGGGGGGGAGTTTGTTGGTGTCACAGGGGCCATGAAGCTTCATCGGGGTCAAAAAGAGATTGGAAAATCACAGACAACAGTCCAGAAGGTGCTGCTGAAGGGTCAGCTTGGGGGGGAGGGGGGTGTTGGTATCCGTGGGATGGACCACAGGACCCCAGGCAGTGGCTGGGACAAGATACTGTCCCCAAAAAGCATCTGTGGCTGCTCTTGGAGTGGTGGTGGGTCCAAATGGGTGCTGGGCTGACCAGCAGGACCTTTCTCCCCAGCTCTGGAATCCCCCAGCACTGACTGCTTCTCTTGTCTCCTAGGAGAGATACAGTGGCACAGCCACCTTCTACCTCACCAAGCCCTCTGGAGGGGCAAAGGTGCTGCCCCTGTAGAGGAACAACCACCTCACCCGGGATCCCTGGGCTGGAATTGCCTCCCTCTGAGGGGCAGCTGCTTTCCCTGCCTCCCAGGAGGATGGGTTTGTCCCTCTGCATCATTTGCCCAATAAAGGCAAAACATTTGCACAGTTGTTCTGCACCCACTTGAGCCAAAGTCACTGGGGACAGTTCTCGGGGAGAGACTGGTTTGACTCCAGTTTGAACTGGTGTAATGAGCCATTACCAGGGCTCTGGGGGCCAGTAGTGCCTCTGGAGCTGCAGAGGGGAGGGCAGGGGAGGAGCAGCAGGCACTAACACTTGGCAGAAGTTCCTGTTTGGGAAGCTGCCTCTGGCACACTTCCTTCATCTGCTGCAGATGGAGGCTAGTGGGGGGATTTTTATTTATTTTCTTTTTTTAAAGAAAAGAGAAGAGGCAGACTGTAGAGAAAACATTTATTAAGTGCAAGAGGAAGCCATCCAATCAAAGACCCACTCTGGATCCACCATGGAAGGGCTGAAACAGCACCAGCCCTAATGACCAGATGACATTAAAAAAGCCAGGCATGGGTTAGTGCACAAGCTGATATGTATGTGTGTGGTATGATTCCCTGGAGAGCAGCTGATGGGCCAGGCCCTGCTCTTGGATAAAGGGATAATCTTTGGTTAAAATGCTTGGAAGCAAAGCTCCCTTTTTACCCAGTTTCCAGTGTTTTACCCTTGGCCACAAAGCACAGGGAAAAAGGGTCACAGAGTCCTTGTGCAGGGGGAGTCACGTCAGCTGGAGAGGAAACCCCAGCCACAGAGGTGATGGGAAGAGGGAGGCAGGCAGGTTAATGCCACTGGCACCTGCTCAGGAAAAAGGAAGTGCTTCCTGAAGGCACAGTAAAACCACAGGGTTGGTGAAATATCCCTCCAGCCAAGTCCAAAACTGACCCAGAGCCAGCTGCAATCCTGGAAACTCCTGTGGACTTTACTCACCCACGTGCATCTTTGGCTTAAAAGGTGTACAACCCCTCCCACCAGGGAAATGAAAAGCTGGGAGAGGAGGGGGAATTCTCAGTGGTGAGTTCTTCAGACTCCAAAATAAAACAAAAAACCCCAACAACAACAACAAAAAGAAGCCAAGGTCCATTGTCAGATGCAAGCAGGCCGGTGCTGCTGCCAGGGGGAGCAGGCAGCTGCTGTTTTGGTTGGAAGCTCCAGCCCAGGGCAGGGGCAGCTGCTGCTCCAGGCAGGCTCCTGGCTCTCTGCAGGCTCCTCGCCTGCTCCCACACGGCTGGAACATGCCAGGGAAAGGCACTGCTTGGCAGGACACGGAGCCCAATTGTTCTCACTGGCAGAGAGGGCAGGGAGATGCTGGGCATTGTGCCCAGAGCCAGGAAATGAAGCCCAGTGAGGTCTCAGCTCAGCCCAGCACTGAGCAAGGAGAGCTGTGGCCAGGGCAGGGCAGGAGGAGTCTCAGAGACTTGCTCAGGTTGGTGGGAGCACCTGCTCTTCCCAGGCTTGCTCTTCCCTTGTATTTACTGGTGGATCACAGGTCCCTTAATGGACACTGCTGCTGGGCAAAAGGTCTTTTAAGAGATCCCCAAAGTCATCTGCCCTGAAATCTCACACTGTCCACATCAGCCATATAAGAAATCCCAGCACTGTTCCCATCTCCACTGCCAGGGCCATCCATCCCTCACCTCCAGCCCTTCTGTGCCCACGTGCCATGGCTGGAGAGCACTTGGCTGCTGGATGCCCTGCAGTGAGGGGGGCTGGTTATTTGAATCCTTCTGCAGGAGTCTCTGGTGCTGAGGGATATAAAATCCACCACCTCCTCAACAGGCTCAGCACAGGGTTCAAGTGGCCTTTGAATCAAGCCCTGAAATTTCTTCCAGTTGGTCATGTTTCTCAGTAGCCACACTCCCAGTGTAGCCTTTACATTCAGCATACATCTCATCCACCTCCATTTTTTTATAAAATAATAAAATACATTTATATATATTTATATATATACTATGAAAACTGTACAATATTGTCTGCAAACCAAAAAAATAAAGCAGAGGCCGTCAGTGAGTAACGCCCAAAAGAGAGAAACAAAAGGTTATTCTTGTTATCGTGGTACCAAATGTCAGCAGGGAAGGACAGACACAAATAGGTGCAGTAAGAAAGCACAGGTTACCCCAAATCCCTACCTTGCTGCTCTCATAAAAAAAAACCCAAACAGAACAAATAACCATCTCCAGTGGACAGGTGAGTTGCCAGAGAGCCTGGAGCAAAGATGGAAACTGTGACCCCCTGTAAAGCAGGATTTTGCCAGTAGAGATCCTCTCAAAACAGAGGACCTGAGAATAAAGCACTCTTCTCCGTTTACCTGGGGAGAGGCTGGAGCTGTGGAGACACCCAAATTTCAGTCCTGAAGGATGAGCTTGATCATCACACCCCTGATGACTGAGCTGTGCCAGAGCTTTGATTGCACTGGGCTTCAAAGGAGACCAGAGCCTGGAGTGCCAGGGAGGGTCTGTGCCCACAGCAGGAGCTGCCCAGGCCCCACAGCAGTGTCTGGATGCAGCTCCCTTGGGTTGTTCCACCAAGTCCTGCCATCTGATCCCAAATGTCCTGCTGGTGCCCAGCCTGCCCCGCCTCAGGCCTCGTAGAACTGCCTCTCCACCTGCTTGGTGAGGGTGCCACTGGACATCACGGTCCTGCTCACAAACTCCTGGGTGAGGGTGCTGCTGGTGTTCTCCACTCGCTGGCTCGTCACCAGCATTCCATCTGCAAGGAGACCACGCTAAGTCCGGGGTCACAGGAAATAGGGTCTGCTCTGCCTGCTGATTCCATGCACAGGTTTGCCCTAAAATACCACTTTCACTGATGGAAAACCCCTCCCAATCAAGTGACCACACTGATTAAAGATGTCTGTCACACTGATTTGCTTTTACTGCTCTAAAGAGATCAAACCTTGTAGGAAGAGCTATGGTTTGGTTCCTAGGGGGGATAGTGCTGAAGGACTTTGGAACTCAGCTTTCCCTCTGTGACTGGGCAGCAAAGCTGGGACAAGATGCAGGAAAGGGTCCAATCCTCTTCATCATCCCCATCTGCTGGACCCTCCTTCCCTGCCTTTGGCACTCGAGGTAAAAGCACCCTCAGAACTTTAGACAAGCAGGATTATCCTTTGTTTTCTGGGAGGTTTCAAAAAAACAGTGAGTCCCTACCTGTGAAATGGGGATCCAGAGAGGAATGGCTGATGCTGGTTTTGGTGGTGTATTCAGGGAATTTGTACACTTCTTCCCTCATGTACTGCTGTCCTCCAAACTGGGAGAAAGCACCTGGGAGAAGGAAAAGTCAGCCAGGAGATGACAATGAGCCTCCAACCCCTCAACCCTGCACAATGAGCACCAGCAGTGGGCTCAGGAGGTTTCACCTGCTGACACCAGAGCCAGGTTTAGGAGGAACTGGGAGGACTGGGAAGGTCTCACACCTGTGCAGTGCAAGAAGCTGCCTGCAGGTGTGTGCACAGCCAGGCATAAGGCAGAAGTTTCACCCTAATTGAAACACTGGCAGGTTCTCATGATCCTCCCTCCCTCAGTGGGACAGTGCTCACCAGGCACGGCACTGTCTTCATGGAAGACACTGTCTCCATGACTTCCACAGAGCACAGTCACCACTAGAGCTGGAAAGGGACTCCAGGAGTTGTATTCCCTTCTCAGAGAGGTTCCTTATCTTTGCACCTCCACAGAGACATGGCACTGTACCTCTATCCTGAGATTCAATGGTGATGAGGCCTTCTCTCTCTGGCCCAAAGCCTTGGGTGGTGTTGGCTTGCACTTTGAACTTGTATGGGACATTCTCATTCAGGTGGGGCACAGTCAGGGTGGTTTCCAGATTGTCTCCTTCCACATAGATTGTCCTGGGCTCCCCTAATGCATACAGACATACAGTGGTGAAGAGAGACAAGAGAGAAGGTCCCTCCAAACACTCCCCCCCCAAATCTTACTGCTGCGTTGGCTTTGCCTGAGCTTTTTGCCACCACAGACCGTAGAATCACACCCTGTTCTACTAAGGGTTAAGACACCCCTGTTTTACTACAGTGGGGAATGTCAACAACCAACCTCCACTGGGTTCTGGCTGCAATAAGCAATGGGTCCTTCCATTTCCCACCACATTTGTTGCACCAGACCATGCAATGACACAAAGCATCAGGAGCCAGCAGCTCCCAGGGCTGGAACCAGCCTCGTATTCCCACTTTGTCTGCACTGATGCAAGCAGACAACTTTGCTGCTAGTCCCCAGCAAAAACACAGCAAGTTGCAGCCTCTGCTGGAAGCATCTTGTGCTCTACACATGGAACTGGACTTTCTCATCCTGGTCCCATACCTCCTCCATGCAGCATCTCATAGGTGATCCTGTAGCCCAAGATGGGCCCGTTGGGCTCACGGGGTCTCTCCCAGCTGAGGTGAAGGGAATCTGGGCTGAGGGCTGTGAAAACCAGGGGTCCAGGAGCACAGGGGGTGCTCAGCGTGAAGGGTGTACCTGCAAGGGCATGAGGGACAGGTCATACCACAGAAGTGGTGAAGGACAACCCTGGGAGGGATCTATGGAATGAGCTGGAAGGTCTCTTTCACCTCCCAGGCAACTAGCACAGGACAAGAGAACACAGCCTCAAGCTGCACAAGGGAAGGTCCAGGCTGGACATCAGGAGGAATTTCTTCACAGAAAGGGTTGTGGTTGTTAGACATTGGAATAGACTGCCCAGGGAGATTGTGGAATCACATCCCTGGAGGTGTTTAAGAAATGAATGGACGTGGCACTCAGTGCTCTGGTCTAGTTGATAAGGTGGTGATTGGTCACAGGTTAGACCTGGTGAGATTAGCAATCTTTTCTAACCTGAATGATTCTGTGATTGTGTGATTCTACCCAGACAGCTGGTGAAAAGTGAGTGTGTGAGGAAGGAGGCCCTGTTCCTGAGTGAGAGGAAGGGGAGGGGAGCTCAGGATGTGGTAAGGGGAGAGCAAAGAGGCCAGCACTGTGGACAGCAGCAGAGACATCGGTGACACCCTTCTCCTGCTCCACATCCACCTCACCTGGTACAGGACTGAGCGGGCTCTGTGGGTCCACCTGGGACTCTATGGTGATGACTCCTTCCCTCTCAGGGCCCCAGCCCTCCTCACTCTGTGCCTTCACCTTGAAGATGTAGGAGTGGTTGGGCAGCAGGTCCTCTACCACCACCGAGTTCTGGCTGGGGTTGGGGATGGTGATTCGCTGCACGTCTCCTGGGATGCACAGGAATGGGATGTCAGCACCACGTTGCAGGCACAAAGACAGGGCTGTGCCTTTTGCCTAAACTCTATTTCAAATAAACTGCCTGGAAAAGCGACCCAGAGTTCCTCCTGGCCACCTCCATCACACATTGCCACCAACAATGGGTAGTGCAAGATGAGATGGTTTTCCAAAATAGGCTTGGGATAAACAACAGCTTCTCAAGGATTTTCAGACAAAAAGAATTACATTTTCATTAACACTGTCCCGAGATTCATGTAAAAATAAGATATTTTCATTTCAATCCTTCTTCAAGTCAGTGTGTTGAAAAAAACCATCCAGTAAGATGTTTGGGCTGGTGGAGAATGAATCAAAGGTTTTTTGGAAGAGGGTTGGAGCAACCCCAGGAATTGTGCCCCACTCAGGAGAAAGGGGGAATGAGCACTGTGGGGTAGTTGAAACATTTCCTGCACACTAAAAAGGGCTACACTAAAAGCAGATTTGGGACCAACCCCCAAATCCCAGAATGAGTCTGGAAGGCATCAACCCCCCTTGCCCAGAGCAGGGTCACCCAGAGCCAGTTGTTCAAGAGAAGACCCAGACCAGCCTCTCCACCACCTGAAGCTCCCACCACCCCCAGCCTGCTCACTGACCTCCACTGAGGAGCTGGTACTGCACGCTGTAGCCCTGCACCTCCTTCTCGCAGCGCGGCTCCTGCCAGCTCACCTTCAGGGACGTGGGGCCCAGGGCAGAGAACACCAGGCGTGTGGGGGTGTCGGGGATGCCCAGGGGCTTCCTGGGGTCTGAGACAGAAAGGGAACATCAGGGGGGAGGGTTTGGGGAATGAGGCATAAGAGGGCTGGGGGAGAGGAGGGAGTGGCACACACGAATATGAGGTGGTCCTGATGGTTCAGGAAGAATGGGGTGAGATGTCACCTCTGCAAGCTGACCCATCATGAGGGGGGACTGGCTGGCCCTGCATACCTACAGCGATGTCCCATGGCCTTGGGGTGCCAGCATTGGGTGGGACAAGTCAAGGTAAGCTACCCTGTGGTAGAGAGACCAGAGCACGGGCCTGGCTGTTGTGTGTGACCCTCCTCACCCATCCCAAAGCACCTTGTCCAGTCTGCCAGAAGAATGACAGACTTCTTCAGGTGTTGGCCAGTTAAGTCTAGCCCTAGACTATAAATAAAGCAGCCCAACACCTCCAGCACCTGTTCAAGGGGACTGGGGCAGCAGGGACCAGGACTGGGTGCTCTGGCTCCTCCTCAGCTCAGCCCAGTGGGACACAAGGCTCATGGCAAGCCCAGCAGCCTCCCAGGTGACACTCAGGGACTGAAACCCATTATTGACAGGGACTTTGGCCAGGGAGCTTGCAGAGGAACATCTCGTATGGGGCACATGTTTTCCCCAAGAGTTCTCCAAAGGCCTGTAAAGTAAGACTGGGAACAATAAGCTCAGTAGGAACGAAAAGGATGGGGACAATGAGCTGATCAGAGCATGGTGGCAGCAGTGGTGGTGAGTGTTAATCAGTCCAGGTGGGTTTAAATGCAGTGGAAGTCACCTGCAAATGGAAAGGTGGTGTGATGGAGACACAGGCTGGGTGAGGACACAGATCACAGCACACAGCAAGCCATGGAAAGGAGGTTTGGGTGAGCAGTGGATGGCAACAGCTCATGGACGGACAGTGGCGTGGCTGTTATGGGATGTGTGGCTGGGAGGAGACACTGGACAAGCTGTACCTATGTACTTGGACCCATCAGTCATGATTAAAGTGTCCCGAAAGCCAATGCTGGGGTAGTAACCCTTCACCTTTGCCCTGCTCCTGAAACCCACATCCCGGGGCCGTGGGATTGTCCTCCCAGCATCTTCACGGATGGGAGGGAGGAGTGTCCCTGGGTAATCTACAGAAGCAGTGCAAGAAGAAAGAGAAAAACACCATTGGAAACACTTCAGAGTGGGTTCAGCCCAGGTGCTGGTTTCTGCACGGATGACTTTTTAAAGCTCAGGTTTGAAGAATCTTTTAACAACCTTCTCTCAGCACAGCTGACATACAGGCATGGAGCTGAAAGGCAACCACGCTGCTAGACAGAGTGAGAAGAAGAGACACGAGCTCTTCCTGGACTGCTTTATGGTGTGAAGATAAGGATGGAGCTCCCTTTTCCGAGCACTCTGTATGTGAGAGATGGGAACCCTTTCCAAACTGATCTGGGAGCAGAGAGGCCCTTAGCAAAGCACCAAGACACCAGTGGTGAGGACATGATGTTCCTGACCTCTGGTTCATAGGCCCCCTTAGCTGTGAACACAGCCCTCACCCCAAAAGGACTTTAGGGCTTGGATCCAAAGAGAGTCACGGGGGTGGAAGGGAAGGACAGGTCCCAATGTCACAGTACTCACCGTGCCCCATTGTCATGGTGGAGTAGTCTCTTGTCAGTGAGGAGCTCCCGATGACCCTGTGCTCCTGGTGCACGTGGGAGCTCAGCTGGTGGTAGCTGCTGTTCATTGTCCTGGTCAGCGAGCCACTGGAACTGCCAGGGAAGGAGAAATCCACCCGGCCATTCAGCAAGTGCTCTGTGGAGGAAGGCACACCGTGAGAAATGTGGCTGTGGACACGGTGGGTGCTCCAGTTTCCACGGGGAGGGAGCAGGAGACATCACAGTGTCCCCCCTGCCTTGGATGCATTGCAGCTTCAGCTGCTCTGGGAGGTTGTTCTGGAGCACCACATCCAGAACAAGCCACGGCCACCCGATGTGAGGACACAGAAACAAAGAGCTAAACAAAGACTTTTCCCTGCACCCAGCACCAGACACCCCCATGGTGCCCAAGGTAACTCCAGACCTCGGCCTTGCTGGGGCACTGCCTTGTGGTTGTCGCCACGTTTTCTCACATCAATCCTTAGCCACAAGCACAGGTTTATAATTTCAGATCTAAGAAGAAGGCTGAAGAACAAAAACAGCCCTTTCTGGAGGTGGTTTCTCCAAATCTCATTCTGGATCTCATCTCAGCTGGATCTGAAAAGCAAACTTCACTCCGTTGTTCTGGTCCTTGACAAACTCTGTCCCCTCCAAGTGGGGCAGGAGAGATCAGCTTCTGTTTAACAGTCCAGCAGATCTGCCCCAGAAGCTTAATTAAAGCGGAGAGCTGCCCTTCGAGGTGGCACTGGTATCATCTGAGTTTGCTCCTGCCTTGAAGGTCCCGCCTTTTGTAGAAGCAACTTGCTAGCAGGCTCCCAAGTCCATGCCGAGATGGGGGTTACCTTGACACTCTTGTGAGCAGGCACACCAGGACAAGGTTTTGAAGCAGACCACAGCACGTGAACAGTGCATCACACCAACACGAGGATGGGCACACAAGGGGAAGATGGGGACATGGATGGGGCAGATCCCATCCACCAGCCCCTTGGCTCAGAGCTGGACAGGACAGGACACTCGGTGCCGTAACGAAGCCGTCCTTCACCTGCTTGTGGCCGGGGAGTGCCGCTCCTCCTCACACTGCCAGGGGGCACATCGCTGTCCTCCTCGTGGAGGAGACCCTCTGCGTCCGAGGAGAGGTGGCTGCTGCCAGAGAGGCGGGGAATAGTTTCAGGGGGGAGCCTCCAGGTGATGCGGCGAAGGTCCAAGTCTTCTCCCAGCAACGGCACAAATTTCCACCTGGAGCCTTTTGGGACAACGCAAGCACCGGTGTTGGCATGATCTGCAGGGGGCAGGGTGGGCTGCCCACCACCTCCGTGCTGGGGAGGGGAAGGGGCAGGAACCAGTGGGAACAGCTTTCATTCACAGCCCATCCTGCCAAGTGCTGGCTGATGAGTTCAGGCGGTGCAACCATCGTGGGACTGGTTGATGGAGAATGGTGGGAGTGGGACATGCATGGGGTTCCTCAACCCCTGGACTGTTTTCCAGCCCTGTGTCCCTTGTGACGAAAGGTGAGAGTCAAGCTCCCACCACACGCCTGTCCCTATCACGAAGAGTCCACAACAGTTGTCCCTCTGCTCAGGACAGGTTTCATCACTCCTCGATGTGCACTCAGGATGGTTGAACTCTTCATGTTTCCATCCCCTTGCTCTCTGAAAGGACCAGGGACTCACTCTTGGGTCCCAGGCCCCAGAGAACACCCCCAAAGAAGATCCTACAGACAAACCTCATCATTTCACTTATGGCCCATCTTCCTTTCCTTGTCCTAGTACAAGACCAGGGAAGATCAGCCACATTCAGAGAGCGAAATGATGGAGGAAGAGAGGCCAGTGCCTTCCCAGCACCGCTGAGTTCCCTCCTCTTGGCTTGGCTAAGACCCTGAGCATCCAAGGAACTCAGAGGTTTGTGCCTTACCAGTGGTTGTTTGCTGACAGTAACTCTCATAGTCTCGTGGACCAGCCAAATGGCAACAGGAATGGAAGATGAGCAGGGAGGGCCATGAGAAGCTCCTCTCCCACCCCACACCGAAATTTCTCTTTGCCTCATGACTAAGACAAGGAGGCATTGGTCTTATTTACACTGTGACCAGTCAAGTGTTCCCATGGATGCAGCTACTGAGCTTTGGAAAGGCTGATCTCCATGACTTGGATCTCCCCATCCCCAAGAGGGAGGAAAGGAGCAGTGAAGCTCATTGCTCAAAGCAGTTGCTAAGGAAAATGAACGTTAAAAATGGCCTTTGCAAAACCCAGAGCAACGTACCTGAGTCATCAGAGACACTGGGGCGCTTGCTGCCGGCCGGGGAGCGGAGCACGTCTGTGCTGTACATCAGGTAGCTGTCGTAGTCCTCACCCCCCTCTGCATCAATGATGGGGACATCGGGGATGATGGGGACTGCAGGACAGTGGAAAGTGCCATCAGACAACCAGCAAAGAGCCACACAGGTCTCCCATGCTGGGGCTGGCCCTCAGCATTCCCCAGGGAGGCTGGTGCAGCAGAGCAAAGAGGATGTGGGGAGGAAGCTGGGGGTGATGGGGAACGCTCCCCACCCAGGCAGGGACTCACTGGACATGGGGCGCTTGGGCTGCGTGGCGAGGTTGATGGTGGCTTCTCTCTCCGGGCCCCAGCCAGCACCATTCCTGGCCCTCACCATGTAGCGATAGGGCTGCGACTCCCGCAGGTTTTCTATCAGCACCATGCGCTTCTTCGGGTCTTCAACCAGCACCTTCTTCACGGGGCCAATGGGGACTGCAAACACAGGAACCCACCTGTCACCCACGAGACACAGAGGGCCCCACAGCACCCCACCCGTGGTCAACAGGCTCTCTGAACCTTGGTGTCAGGACACAGCCCGGCTCTGGGACAAGATGCAGTGGCTGCTTGGGCTGCTCACAACAAGTCTGATGTTGTCCCTGGGAAATTTCCAGACTGAACGCTGAAGTCAACCTACACCAGAGGTCTCCTGTTGCTGGTGTGTCACAAATATCACCTTCCTGGCTCCCTACCCCTAGGTCTAGGCCTACCAAGTAAGTTTTTGAGGTGAAAAACAACATAAAACAATATGTAAATTAATGGGAACAGAGAGCATTCTGGGATTTGCAGAATTAAATCCTGATTGATGATTCTTCTGCACTCCTTCCATCAAGAAGCGACCCCTCCAAATCCCAGTTCCCACAAGAAACATGCTTGGAGCTGTTCTGGTTCTGCTGCTGCTTGGGACCAACCCACCCTGCAGAAAGTGTACTCCAGCCCTTCAGCCTGGCTGGACTGGCCCATCCCAAAATGAGCTCATACCGTTGTCCTCGTTGACAAGTCCATAACTGACTTCATAAGCTGTGATCTCCCCGTTGGTTTCTGCAGGCTCAGCCCAGCTCAGCTGAGTCACAGTGGAAGACACAACATTGAAAGCCAAGCGACCAGGCTCGCTGGGCACTGGGAAGGCAAGAGCAAAGGGTCCAGGTTACTGCAAGTCAAGAGACACAGATCCCCAAATCCCCCAAATCACAGCTGGGTCGCAGTGGGAGATGCTCAGTGCTTGAACACAGGACCACCAAAAGCTCAGGGCAGGAGCCTGACCCCACATTGGGTACACAGGCACAGACTTGATCCCATGTGGTGGGAAGAAGGGTGAGGAGTGGCTCACCTTCCTCCAGCGTGCGGCAGTGGATGATGTCAGAGTAAGCCCCTTCACCCAGGGCATTGTAGGCACAGACTTGCATCTCATAGTCACAAAAGGGGTAGAGGTTACTCAGGTCTGCTGACGGTGTTTTGACATCAATGAGATGGGCTTCTGACTCAGGGTCCCCTTGGATCCAGTATTTCACCTGGCAAAGCAAGAGCAAGCCATGATTCCTTCAGATCCTCAGATAACAGGTGAGAAATTCCCCATCTCTTACTAAATCTGCTCTGAGAAGGTGCTGTGCCATTCCTCTGAAATGGGAGGCCATGGCAATCTGGGCATTTCATGGTTAAGTGATGGAAAGGAAGACGAAACCCCTCAGAATCTTTCCTGGAAATTCCACTTCCACCCTGCACCAGTCCCTCAGGGATGGAGGGGATGAGAAGGGGTGAACTTGCTCCCTCTTTTGGGCGTCTTCTTGGATCCCTTCAGTACAAACGACTGTGTGGAACACCTGCAGGATGGGACCCACACTCTTCCCTGGGATCTCCTCACCCCTTACCTTGTATCCCAGAGGTTTTCCCTGTGGAGGAAGCCAGTTGAAGCTGATTTCCCTGGAGCTGAGGGCTCGGGCATTGGGATTAAGCGGTGCACCCAGGCGGCCTTTGGGGGACTGGGGGACCTGGCTCAGGCCAGCCATCGAGGGGACACCGTCCACCAGCTCTGCAGACATGAGGAATAAAGGTCACATTAGTGCCAGTCATGTTATTCACTTTTTTTGATCCACCTGATGACATCCCTTACACTTTCCCTTGTCCAGCCACAGGAGCCACCAAGCACGGCTCGTGGCAAGCTCTCCCATATTTTTATAGCTTTTTATTCAAATTTTCCAAGGAAAAGGGATAAACAATCCACTCTATTTCCTCCTGCGAGGTGTATTATCCCTCTTCTTCCCACCCACCGTCTATTCCCACTCGTGCCTCTAGAGGGAGACCCAAATCCACCAGTGGGAGCCGCAGGAGCCTCCTCGTTCCCGCTTTTGGGGTGAGCAGCAGCAGTGGAGCTCTGTACCCCCACCTCGGGTGAGCTGGGCTGGTGTGAGGGGGTCCCACATCCCCGGCTGCCATTCCCACCCCCTGGAATGACTCCCAGCCCCTACCTGGGTCGGCGATGGTCACCGTGGTCTGGGGGTATTGGCCGATCTTGGCGCCGTACTTGGGATGGAGGAGG
This sequence comes from Campylorhamphus procurvoides, assembly GCA_013396655.1. Lineage (NCBI taxonomy): Eukaryota > Metazoa > Chordata > Aves > Passeriformes > Dendrocolaptidae > Campylorhamphus > Campylorhamphus procurvoides. The sequence goes on along the minus strand of WBMV01003811.1, from coordinate 187,140 downwards.
TCGATGGCAAATTGCTTGAGCTGGCAGTTGTTTAGGAGGGTGTCTAGTTCAGTCAGCTCCAGCAAGGGCACCTGCACCTCCTTTCGGGTCTCCCCAGGCTGGAAGACCAGCTCACCCTCCGTGAGGATGTAGTCCTGGAGAAGGAAGAGGTGTGTGATGAGTGAAGTTGGATGGGGCTCCGAGCAATCTGGTCTAGTGGAAGGTGTCCCTGCCCATGGCAGGGGAGTTGGAACTAGGTGGTCTTTAAGTTCCGTTCCAACCTAAACCATTCCATGATTCTATGATTACAGCTCAGGGCATCCATGAGGAGGATCCCAGAGAGCTTCCCCTCATTGCCCAGTCAATCCCCATTTGCCCCCCAGTGCCCACAGCTCCAGGACCACCTGGTACTCTCTGCCTCAGGCACAGCCATCCTTTCAGGTCCCTGAGGCACAGGGAGCAAGGATGGAGGGGAATGTCTATCCTGTGCTAACCTCAAGCCTTGAGTCCCCCCTCTCCCAGTCACATACCCTTTGAGACTGATCAACCACTCTTCTGCAACCCCAGGGCTGGCTCTTTCCCAGCCCTCCATTCCCACGCCTTCCTGCCTGCCCAGGCCAGGAGCATTGCCCTTACCCTGTCGTGCTTGGCAGTGAGATCCCGGGTCCTGTAGGTGACTTGGGATTTCCCATTTTCAATGATCTCCCTGAGGACAGGGATCTTGGCCAGCTTGTCAAAGCGGCTGTGGGAATAGGCTGGCTGCAAGAAGGTGATGAGGCTGCTGGCTGGAAGAGGAAGAAGAGAAGGAACATGTAGAGCAGATAAATGAAGAATCACATTATAAACACTCAGGTGTCCCCCCTGAACAGAGTTCCCATCACCCACAGGTGTGAGCTGTACATGAACTGTTACTGCATGGGCTGGAGATTCCACCTCTCCCAGTTTGTTCTCCCTGCTCAAAACAGCCAGGCAGGAAGCAGAGAGAAAGGGCTGGGGACATTCACCTGTCCCATGCACAACGTAACAGTGAAGAGGTTCTGTTTCACTCTAGCAGTTTATGGATTGCAGCAGAGGCACATGGGTCTGTCATGGAATCTGCAGCATCTGAACTTGTCATGGTCAAATACTTGGGTCTCTGTCAGAAGGAATGACAACCCTCCTTTGGATGTTTTAAAAGATGCTCCATTTACACCCACGTGACTTCAATAGGAGTCACCAAACATGTCTCTGCTCTGTGATCTCGGGGGTGCTCTGATACACAGGCTGTGCCTTCCTTACAAACCACATTGGTGCCTCTGCACACAGGACACTCAGACACAAACACCCTTCTCGTGCCACAGTCACAGCCCTTCACCTTGTTCTTTGATGATGGTGATGTTGACAACCCTGCGGCCTATCTTTGCGATGCCGTTGGGGACCTCAATGGCCTCCACCTGCAGCTGCTTCTCATCATCATCCTCATCCCTGATAAAGAGTGGGACACGGACATCCACCAGCTCCACGGCCTCTTGGAACTCCACCATCCCCTGAGCATCTGCAGGAAGGGGCAAAGATTAGAGGTGGGAGAGGAACCCCCATGCCCAGCCAGGAGGCAGTGCTGGGCTCTGCTCCTCACCTTGGTCTGAGGTCACCGTGTAATATCCCGGCACAACCTTCAGGTCATTGAAGGCCTCGTGGGAAACATGTTTTTCCACCGCTTTGATGATGTCTGGCTTGGCTGAGCGAGGAGCAGTGAGCACTGTGTCCACAATGGTGTGATCCTGCCTGGGAGGGGGCAAGGGAAAGGCAGGAAAGAGCTGAGACCAGAGTTGCTCATCTCACACAGCAGCTCTGGGGCCTGTGATTACATGGGGTATTCAGCCACTCCACATCTGTGTGTACAAAGAGGGAGAAGCTGCACAAGAGAGGACTGCAAGTTCCTCTTACCTTTTCCCAGAATTGGGCTGTAACCTGGGGGAATGAAAAAAAACCGAATCAGAGTGACTAAAGCATTAGGAGAGACAAAGTGCTGTGTGAATCACAGCCCTGTGCAGGTCTGAGCTGCAGCATTGCCCTGCGGGTGCCAACCCAGCCCACAGAGCCCACGGCCCCAGCACGTTCCCTTCTGCCTGGCAGCTCCCACCCACCCTGGGTTTCCCAATGCAATGAGGAACGTGCCTTCAGGGGAGATCACAACTTTATCAGGCCAAGGGGAGGGGATACCACTCCCTGTTCAGCAGTGGCATCCCCAAACTCCTCCTGGCCTGCGCTGCCAGCTTTGCACCAGGCTGAAACTTTTGAAGTCAGTGGGAATTTTCCCATTAAGCATCACGCAATCAGGATTTGTTGCTGTTGGTCCAAAGCCATATGCAGCTGAGAACTCCTGCACAACTGGGTGGGCTCTGCTCTGGTGAAGCACCACTCCAGGCTTGTGTCCATGATGTCTCACAAACCACGCTCCCTCCCAACATCCCAGATTTCACACCCCATCCCTGTGGCCCATCCCATCAGCAGCAGGGCCCTGGGGGAACCCTGCCCTGCAGGAGGTCTCTCCCCCATTGACTCACCTGAACTTGGTCTGCTGGAGCTTGTGGCAGCCAGGGATGTGCTTGAAAACGTCATTCAGCTGCAAGGAGCAACAGGGACTTTCACAAGGTAACCCTTGCTGACCAAGGATGTCAGCAGACTCGAGAGCCCTTTGGCCATCCCAGGCCCTTCCCCCTCGCCCTCCCACACCACCTTTCTTCCCAGGACAGGGCAAGAGGCTGCAAACTGAACCTAAACAGGAGCTTCAAATCACACACCCCAAAGCAAACCTCAAATCTCATCAGTGCGACGCTTTGCTAATTCTTACAACTGTGATCTTACAATCTGTAAAATTGCTCCTTCCCTTCAAGAGCTGTCTGGGTGCACAGGAAAGGGGCAGTTCCCCTTCTCCCCCAGGCCCACCCCAGCCCCCCTCGTGCCCTGGCTCGTACGTTCTCCTCCACTTCCTTGCGCAGCTGCTCGCACTCCCGGCTGTCCGGCTTCACCAGGTTCTGCGTGAAGAGCCGTGCCAGCCTCAGGGACAGCCCATAGGGAACTGGAAAGAGAAATTCCCACATCAAACTCTCTCTTTCTCAATCACAGACATAACCCACCCAGAAGCTGGAAACACAGGGACACACACATTGCTTCACCAGCAGAGAAAACCCTCTGAGAGCTGGAGGGATAACGGGGAAGGTCTCTGCCAGATCCAGCAAAGCAAACGGCACCTAGTAGCAGGTCTGGACTGACGAGGCAGCAAAATCAAGGCTGGGTCACTGAGCTCACAAGACTAAGACACATTCAGGGTTCATGTACCATGCGACCAGCCTGTCAGGAGGTCTCCAAAGGTCCTGCCACAGGGCTGGAGACAGGACTGTGCTGCTCAGCTTGCCCCAGGATGGAAGCAGATAAAGGAATAATGCCCTTGGGTTTGGATGTAACACTCCGGCTGCTGGAGCTGGGGCCACCACCGAGGGTTTGGGTCCCTTATGGCACCTGTAGCATCTCCCCCACACCCTGTCCCAGATGTGGCACTCACTGAGGTCCTTGGGGTTGGTGGCAGGGGGGGAGGTGAAGCCCTGCTTGTGGACATTGTTGTGGATCTTCCAGCGCACTGTGTCCCGACCCTTGAGGGATCCACTGCGCACCATGGGGGTATCCAGGTGGTCAGAGGACATGAGGCTGTGGCGAAGCATGTAGTGATCCTCCTTGAAGCCAACGGTGCGACCTGCAGGGACAGGGACAGGGTCAGAGTCTGGGCAGACTGGGGCAAGGCCAGCCATCAACATCTCAACACCAGAGACGTTGTTCTGGGTGGTTTCTTTAGGGTTTCTACCATGCCCAGGGCACCCCAGGGGGTGGGGCAGGGAAGGGAAGCAGAGCAGAAGCTCCAATGCTCCTTGGCTCAGGCTCCCTGCTAAGTTTTTTCTCACTGATCCACCTCCCCAGCTCAGAGAGGAGGAGGAGGGATGCTTATCCCACACACCCCCAACCTGAGAAGGCCATGAACCACACAGATCCCTCCCCCCAAAAATCATAGGGCTGGTACCTCGTGCACAGCAGGGAAGCAGGGCCAGGCAAGCCTAGAAAACAAATGGCCAAAGACACAATCACTTCATGGCCAAGGGCAAACTGCCCACATTTCCATTTGGGAGGATTCACATCAGCAGGGGAGGGTAGGCAGTGGGTGGATGGGGCTCTGGAAGCTGATTTTAGCCACAAATCCCAGAGCAACTCATGTCAGCAACAGCAGAGGTGCTGGGTACAACTGGGAACAGTGCCTGCCAATCTGGCCATGCTGGAGACTGGGTGGATTCTAGAAATATGTCATGTTTTTGGCCTTTATCTGGTCCTCTCCCTGGGCTGGGACAGCTGGCTGAGACACTCACCTTGCAGCAGGCACAGAACTTCCAGCAGAGCAGCAGCAGCAGCCCCAGGAGCAGGATGAGGAAGATGAGCAGTGGGATGAGCCAGAGGAAGCTCCTTGGTGGGCACTCTGCAAGTGACAGCAAATGTCAGTCCCAGGCACCAGGCTCCGTGTGGGCTGTGCAGGGAGGGAGTGGGGAGGCAGGGCCAAAGGGGAAAGGCTGGACTACAGCAGACAGAGATGGAACTGCCCAGTCAAGCTTGGGAACCCCTCTCATGGTGCTCACAATGAGAGGTGCTGCTCAGGGAGAACTGTCACATCCCTGTGCACATCCAGCCATCCCAAAGGGCTGTGCACCACCTCACGTCAGTCCCTGCCGTGCTGGCAGTGAAAAGGCTCTCATCTCTAAAGGTGCCACACGCCCCTCCCCACAGTTCACATGACAGCCAGTGTCACCCACCCCTGTCACGCAGGAAGGTGGGCAGGGAGGTGCTGCCTGCAGCTGATCCTGCCCAGGGCCACAGCAAAGGGACAAAGCAGGGATGGGAGGCACTGTGGAGATGGTCACTCTGACCCAGACCCCAAGGCTGGAGATCTTCCCCTCCTCCTCTCCTCACCTTTATTCTTCTGCACACGGACAGTGGTGTTGGGGAAGACACTGGGGTCTCCCTCCAGGGAGTAGTGGTATGTGCAGTCATCATCCTCATCCTGGAAGGAGCAGTGCTCACCATCCCCCTCTGAGGAGAGAGGGAACAGGGTTGCAAAGTCACCAGGGTCAGGAAAGACTTGGGAACAGCCCTACACGCAGACACACACAGGGAGCAGGGTGCACAGGAGACAGCACTCGTGTCTGCACCCAGCTCTGCCCCTTGCAGTACCTTTCTTCAGCTCTTCCACCATCTGGATTTGGAGGTGGCACGTGCTGCAGTTCCCTTTCAGGCTGCCCTTTCCCCAGGTCTGGCAGCGGACGCAGTCCCGGATGCTCTCACACACAGCCTGGAATCCCTGGGCACAGGAGGGGTGGCACAGTCAGGAGATGATGACCCACGGGAACAAGAGAGGACATCACCTCCAACAGACAAAGCTGGAGAGGCAACACTGCATCCTCACCCCAGTGCCAGAGCAAGGCCAGAGGGGAATCACTGAGAACAAGCAGCTAAAAAAGGGATTTATAAGCTCAAGGAGCCCAGCCCAGCCAGTTCCAAAATCTCTTACACCAACTGCCTGCATTTGGGCAGCAATTAGAGTTTTTCCAAGGGTTTTAGAGATTTTTTTCCAGAATATGACAAAGCCTGCTTTCTCCATCCCCACTGTGGGGTTAGGCTGTGTTTGTCAATGGGGAAACTGAGGCATGAGATCATCAAATGTGTTCAAGGCCAGGTTGAACATGTGTCCCTGCCCATGGCCAAGGCTTGGAACTAGATGAGCCTCAATGTCCCTTCCAACCTAAACCTTCCTATGATTCTATAAAATGAGAGTTTTTTCCAGCCTTGAGGCACATCAGGAGCCAAGCTCAAACCTCTGCCCTTCACCAAGGTGCAGATAAACACAGACAGACAGTCAGCAGTTGCTGCTGGTTAACTGAAGGGTGAAGAAAGCCCATGGTTACAAAGCAGGATTTACTCCTGACTGAGACACGCCTTCATCTCTGCTTTGCCTTCCTTCCCTGGAGGCTCCACGTGGGAAGGAGAGCTGACAAACCCCGAGGGACTCACCAGGGAGTAGCTGATTTCGCAGGTGGAGCTGGTGTACAGCGAGGCCATGTCACAGATGCATCTGCCACATTTGCACCTCCCATGGTTATTGCAAATGCCCTGGCAGGGAAGGGGTGTCACTTGGCATCCCAGAGTGCTGGGGGCCAGCAAGGTGCCAGCCCCAGTGGCCCAGAGCTTCCAAGACCAGGGCAATTCACCCCAGCCCTGCCTGGATCCGTGGTGGAGCTGGCAGGGCAGGACCTACCCCTCTGCTGTCGATGCAGGTGTCATTGCTCGTGGGACACTCACAGCCAGGACCCTCCCAGCCGCTCTCGCACACACAGGCGCCCCTGAGGCAGCGACCACGGTCTGGGGGGGGGCAAGAGGATGAATTACCCAGTGCTGTGCTGCTCCCACCACCCTGTTTAGGGCTCCCCTGACCCTGTTTAGGGCTCCCCCACTTTCTTTGGGGTGCAAATGGGGCTGCAAGCAGTCTCCATGGCATCCTCCCTCACGTTTGCAAGTGCAGAGTCCCCATAGCCAGTGACTGTTCACTCAACCCACCCCATGCCAGTGCCACCAGTCCAGGGACACCCTGTCAGTGCCACCAGTCCAGGGACACCCTGACTGTGCCCCCAGGCCCAGCTGGGGCTGCTCTCACCATTGCAGAGGAAGCCTGAGGTGCGTGGGCACTGCAGGACGTCGTACTCGCAGAATGCCCCATGGAAACGCTGCCTCAGGTCCTCGGAGTAGCACTGGCACTTCCCACACAGGCACTCGCCCCTTCCCGAGCACGGCTCCGTGTCGTTGGGGCGGATGCAGGCTTTGTTGTTGGGGGACGACAGCGGGGAGCAGTCACACATGTCCCCTCGCCTGGTGGACAGGAGATGGTGCTGAGAGAGGCAGGAGTAGAGCAGAGGGCAGCAGGGTCCTGGGCAGGATGCCCAGGGCGTGAGCTTGTGGCACTGTGGGTCCCCAGACCCAGCAGGATCCCTGGGAGGGGTTTAGAGCTGGACAGGGTCCTTACCAGCCCGGGTGGCAGATACACTGTCCACAAACGAAGTTCCCATGGAAGCTGCACTTGGGCGAATTCAACTCTTGTTGCTGGAAGAGAAGAGAGAAGAGGCATTGCTGAAAGGGCTCAGCTGCCCCCAGGAGCATTTCAGGAATCACAAGGGCAGATCCAGGGGAAAAGTTTTTCCTTGAAGACCAAGTTTTGCCATGGGACAGCACCCCCAGCTTGGCACAGGCAGTGATGGAGAGCCTTGGCCAGGCTGAGCCTCCACTGGCCTTCGCTGAGGGGTCCAGCAGGACCCACACGTGCCAGCCAATGCATTCCCACCCCAGGCTGGCCAGGAGGAGGACATCTCTCTGCAACACCTCCCCTCGTACCTGCTCACAAGGACACACATCACAGATGACAGAGGCAAGGACCGTGAGGCTGTCGCTCAGGGACGTGGCTTTCACTTCGATAGCTCCGTTCCGGTCGCTCTCGGGCAGGCTGCAGACGTGCTGCCCACCAACCTTCTCAAGGGCCTTCACGTGCATTTTGAACTTGCCCTGAAGGATGGGACACGTCACAGGGATGAGCCAGCTGTGATGGACCACGACCCTGCCAGATGCAGAGGGCTCAGCCTCCAACACACACCACCGAGGACTTACCACTTTCCCACGAGTGATGTTGAAGGAGCCAGACTCTGTCTTTTCGTACATCGAGGAGGTGAACTCTGTCTTCAAGGCCTTGGGGGTGTAGTCAGCCCTGATGTCCATCTTGGAGCGGATGCGCTGGGTGGTAGGAGATAAAGACAATGTTGATTTTCGGCAGCAGCCTCTGACCACCCCATGGCCTGACCCCGTGGGGCCACATCCTGCCTCCTGCCCACCCTCTGCCCTCCCTGGGAGGCAGAGCAAAGCAGACAGAGAGCACCATTACCTGAAAGGCTGTACGGATCAGCTCCACTATGTTGGAAGAGTCCTCCTGGAGCACCCCGATCTCAGAGATGGGGAAATACTTGTGCAGCTTCTGCAGAGAGACAGGAGACCCCTGAGAAATCCCCTCTAGCACTGGAGTGGACTCTGCTTTGAACAGGGCTTGGGCTAGAGACCTCCAAAAGTTCCTTCCAACTTAAATTACTCTCCAGCTCTGTGCACCCACTGCCTTACAAGAAACAGAAACCAACACATGGAGACCTTTAGAAGTCCAAATTCCCACACCCAATAATACACCCTGAGACCTCCCACAACCCAGTGCAGCCCCATAACACAGAGTGGCACCCTGCAAAACGTCAAGATATTGCTTTAGCACTTGGGAACTAAGTGCTAAGAGATGGGAGAACACCTTCTCCTCACAGGCAAGCTGAGACAGAGGACCAGTCATCCTAGAGGAAAGGTAAGCCCATGTGGCACCACTGCCGAGGTCTCCTCACCTCGTAGTAGCTGTAGGAGTGGTTGGTGACAGCAAAGATGGGGATGATGTTGTGCTGGCCCAGCAGGCGCACCAGGGTGGGCACTGAAGGGTAGTCCTGCTTGGTGTCATACACGTAGGTGCCGTGGGTGTCCAAGTGACACTGCTCATCGTTCCTTGCCAGGATCCCTGCCAGGACGTTGGTCCCGTCAGCTTCGTAGTGAAAGGCAGATTCGGTGGAGAACACGAGCAGGTGGGTGCTGTCCTTTCTCCAGCCAATCTTATCCTACAGCCACAGAAGGGGAGAAGGAACCTTTATCTCTGTGTCCCCCAAACTCCTGCACAGCACTTACAGCCAGCACTGGGAATACCCAAGGGACAAGGGACCTCCTCCACCTGGCAGCAAACACAACCAGCTGTGCAGCCCCCAGAATCCAAGCACCCATCTGCACGCCCAGTGCATAGGGTGCCTCCCACCCAGCAGCTCAGTGCCAGGCACGTGTGTGTACAGAGGGCAAGCCCACGCTCTTCTGGACATGTTTGGAGCTGTGCTCATCCCTCAGCCAAGCCCGACAGGGCTGTTCTCCAGGGAGCAGAGTTTCACCACTGCAGGCACAGAGGGGGACAGAGCAAAGAGCACACGCAGGGCACCCAGCAAGCAGCTTCTGTGCTGGGGATCAAACACCAGAACACACACTTTCTAAGACTTAGGAAGAACTGAGAATGCAAACCAACTTGGCACTGTGAGGGCAAGAAACACAACCTGGGCTCCAGCGTGCCACTCTTCTGCTCATCCCCCAGTACCAAAGAGATACACTCATTAAAAACAGAGCCCTGCCCACACAGCTGCTGCACCCCTGGCCACCTTCACCTTGCAAACAGCTGTCTGCAGGATGGCATCAAAGCCGCCCTCGGGGGCATCCAGGTTGCCGGAGATGCGCTCTTTCCGAAGCTCCTGGCTGAAGTGGTTGATGTTGCTGGTGAGGCGGATGACGTTCTTGAAGGAGAAGGGGGAGTCGGCGTTGTTCCAGGGCTCACGCAGCCTAGGAGAGGAGGGGGACCAAGGTTTTTGCAGGGACAGGGGCAAAGGGATGCCTGGGTGCAAGGAGAAATGTAGGGAGGGCACCCAGTGGTTGGGGAGTCCCTCAAGGAAAGCCATGGAGTTGAGCTGGCAGGTCACCAGCACTGAGAGGTAGAAGGGATGAGGGCAGAGATGGGAGAGAAGACAAGTTGTGCAGGGAAAGTCTGGAAATGAAAGAGGACACTGAAGGCATTGGCATGGAGCTACAGCAATCCCTGAGGGATAGGGAGGCCAGGGGAGACAACGGCAATGAAGGGAGAGAGAGGGACAGAGGACCTGGCACTGTGGACACTGAAGATCAGGAAAGCCATGGAGAAACAGAAGGCACCTGCCCTCCCTTCTGCTCCCACCCCATGGACCACTGGGCTCACTCACTTTTCAGGTCTCATGTCTGTCTGAGGGGATGAGACTTTGTCCACAAACTTGCCAAATCCAATGGTGTAATTGGAGGTCAGGGCTTGCAGGAACTCCGCTGGGAGGAGGAGAAGACACATAAATAAAGAGATGTCTATGACCTCACTGCTCCAGGGAAAGAAGAAGTCCTTTCCTGAGCATCTTCTCTACTGGTCAGGCTTCAGATAAGGCTCACAAACCATCAGTTTTTAAGATCTTTCAGCTTAGTGCTTGTCTTTTTTTGGGTAGAAACCTATACCTCCTTTGGCAGCTCGCTTTCCTGAACTTGTGCAATAGCACCCACTACACAGACGGGTTCAAGATGCCAAAGTCCCTGCACAGACCAGCTCTGCAGGGCACCAGCCCCTGCTCTGGGCTGGGAGGGAAGAGCACACCTGATGTTCCCTGCAGGGCCAGGAGCAGCATTTCCCCCACGGGGCTGCACAGAGCAGCAATAAAGAGAAACTCTAACTAAAACAGACACCTCTCAGCTCATTGCTGCTGCATCCCTCTCTCTGACACTGGCAGGAGCGATTTGTCTGCATCGAGCTGGCTCCCTTCTTCTCCCAGCTCTGGTCTCACCTAGGTGCTGGCCCATGCTTTTGAGGTTGTCCAGATCATCAGACATAGAGTAGGAAAAGTCCATGAGGATGTAGAGATCCACAGGGCTCTCCAAGGGCTGGAAGACATCCATGTCGAAGCTCATCTCCTCGCCAGCTCGCAGCCTCAACATCATGCTCTGGGGGGACACCTGGGTCTTCTGCATGGCTGTGTTGATACGGACATTCTGTGAAGAAGAGTGATGTGAGGGGGATGGACTCCATCTCCTGTGCAGATGCAGTGAGGGGGAGACAAGGATCAGGGAGACACGGGGAGGTGCAAAGGCAGGGATGATCACACTCCTCTCCCTCATGTGCTGTACAAAGCCTCCCCCACATCCACACGTGTCCAGCTGGGCACCTCCCTCCTATCCTGGCATTTTGTTTACATCTGTTTGCCTGAAAAGCCACCCCAGCCCAAAGCAATCAGGCCTGGTGCCCAACAGGTCCATTACCCAGCAAAAGGTGAGCACTGTTTTTGACTAGACCCTAAATAAACAGAGATCCAGACTTTGTATCTTTCCAGATGGAGACTTTAGAGGAGAATGAGGGACAAGAAGGCCCCCTCAGGGGAAACTGAGCAGGAGCTGTGTCCCCAGCACCCACCTGCTTGGTGTGCATCTCTCCCCTGATGTGCACAATGCTGCCCTCCCCGCAGCCGTACCGCAGCAGGTTCTCCCTCAAGTCACAGCGTGGCTCCTCAAAGTCCTGCCAGGGGAGCAAAACCAGCATCAGAGACACAGAGAGCACCAGATCCACCATGTGGGTGGGAAATACACGGGTCAGCAAGTAGGGTCCTCTGTTGAGACCGTTGGGAGCATTTGGGACCAGGAGCAGGGCAGAGGGTTGGGGATGAGTCCTACACTGAAGAACAAATGTCCCCCCAGCAGCAGCAAAACGTGACCACCAGTGAGTTATTGGGATGTCTGGGAGAAAAGTCTCCATCCATCCCTTGCACACACTGCTTCTGGCACACTGGCATTTTCTGATAAACCCCTGTATCCCTGTGAGTTTGCCCTGGACTCCCCTCTCTCCCTATTTTCCACACCAAAAGAAACCCACATTTCAGCACTTCCCACAGAAGAGAAGCTGGAGGCAGAAGCTGGCCCTGCTCATGTCCCTCTCCCACTGAGGGTGGTGGGATCCCTCCACCAGCAGGGTGGGAAGTGGAGCCCCAGGCTCTCCTGCAAGGTCTCACCTCGTCGGTGCAGAAGGAGCAGTCCTTGTCCACTCGGATGCACTCAGTGCAGCTCTTTGCCCGGGACAGCACACAGGGGTTATCTACCACAAAAAATCAGGGCATCAGGAAAGGGGAGAGCAAACTGAGCTGTGGGAGGGCATGAGAAAACCTGATCCCACGGTGGGATGGAAGTTTTGCCTGGATGAGTAGTGGAAACTGGCTACAAAACCACAGTGAGGTAGCAAAAGAGGAGCCCCAAATGCTAGGAAGGTAGAAAACATGAGGAAAAGCGCACAACAGGGGTTCTCTGCATGGGGACTGGCACTTCTGGAGCCCAGGAGGGGGGCGCACAGTCCCCGTGGGGCAGCCCCAAGGGAGATGGCAGGCAGAGCTGACACGGCTCCACTCACTTCTGGTCCATTGGCAGAGGCCGGTGGCACAGAGCAGGGACAGGAGGAGCAGCCTGGCACACACCCGTGGCAGCACATCCATCCTCTTCCTCCTGAAACACATGGATTGCTACATTGCAGAGAGCCAAGAGATGGAAACAGACCTGGAGACAGGCAGGGCAGCTCCCACAGAGCCCCTGCCCAGCCCCGCCAGGACGGGTCAGCCCTGCACATCCAGAGGAAGCCGATGCTGGAAGCAATTCCTGAGCTTGGCAGGGCACTAAAGCAAAGCCAAGGATGGCTCATCCTCTGCTTGGGCACCTGCAAAAGGCTCAAAGCTCCTGTCAGTGCCAGCCCTGCTCCTGGAGTCAGGGTCTCTCCAGGTAGCCAGAGCACAGCACCATCCACACATGTGAGCGCCAGCCAGGTCAAGACCTTGATTTTCCTGGCAGGTTAAGGAAAAAAAAACAACAGAGGAAAACAAAGCGACTGTCCACATCTCTCTCCCAAAACAAAACTGACTCCTCCCTTCAGCTATTTCCTATCACGCTAAGAGTTTCCAGGATGGTCGAACCAACAATAAATAGAGGGCGAGGCCTTGGGAAATGCCAGACTTGGAGTTGTGGAGTTGCTGAAGGACTCTGTGATCTTGAGAGCCTGGCAACTCCCCCTTGTGCTGCCCAGGGCAGCAGGACCCCTCGTGTGGATCCAGAGTTCAAATCCTAAACAGAGTGAACCATTCTCCCTGCACCAACACGTGATGAATAAAACTCAGTGTCATCCAGAAGTCAGGGTTTGGACATGGTAAACAAAAGGGACAAAGCTGGAACTCAAGCTCTGCTGTTGCTGTGCCAGAGGGTGGCTTTGGCACCTGGCAGGGTAAGTAAGAGCAGTCAAGAGGGAAAAAAAAGATATAACGACATCTTTAAAGCATCTCTTTTCTGGAAGGTGCAAGTGTGAAATATAAGATGCAGATTAATTGTGTTACAGCTTCTTGCTGTGTCAGCCCTAACTCTAAATGAAAACAATGAAAACCCCACCTAAAACAGGGAAAGAAAATGGGAGTAGTTGTGAGCAGTGAAGGTGCCCAAGTGCCCTAAGGGACATCCAGCACACAGAGCAGTCACCTGGTGACTTAGTTACTAACAGCCTGACCTGGGGCTCAGGGAAACCCCTGGAGAGACCCATCTGGATCACACTTGGCCTCTGCATCCTCCATTGGTCACTGAAGCAAATGGAAATTCATTGACTGTAGAAGTTGTTGTGACCCAGGGCTCCAACCAACACAGCATCAACACCAGGGGACACCTCTCTTGTGGCAGTCACTGGATATAACAAATGCCAGGACGTTGGTACCTCATTCACCCTGTCAGCTATGCCCAGAGGGGTTTATCACAGTAATTAATGCCCTATGACTGAAAGGAGGAATAGGGAAACCTCAGGGCAGCATCTCTGGGGGGAAGCACTGGCTCTGAGGCCAGCAGTTATCCCCATCCCTGGACGTGCCTGTGGCCTCCTTCAGGGACAGTCCTCACAGCAGCACCTGCTGCCCATCGTCCTGTCCCTCGCCAGCAAGACAGGCGGGTTTTGAAGCCAGGACAATCCCTTTTTCCCTTGCTCCGCCCCAGCGAGCCAAGCCAGTCCCGGAGCTAGGGAGACACGGGGAGGTGCCAATTAGAGGTGAGATGAAAGGGTAGGGAAGTCCTTTGAGCCCTTGAAGGGAAAACACGATGAAAACATCCCCTGAGCACGCAGCAAATCCCATCTCCCACCATGGTAAGGGCCACAAGGAAAGGACTGGGTACAGGGCAGATTGCTCAGCTCACAAGGACCTAATTCATCCTCCTCTAATCACCAAGTCAAAAAAAAGTTCACAGAGGAACTGAGGGACACACCCTGGGCCTTGGGCACACAAACTGCCGTCAACTCTTTTCAAGTGCTGAGATAAAAGGCCATAAAACGCTGCTCGGTATTAATGTCCTGTTGCCCTGTGAGCCACCAGCCTCCAAGGATTTCTCTGGGCTGGGCACTGGTGGCACAGAGCATCTGCTGCCACTGCAGGAACACAGCCTGTTAATGTTTGTGCAAAAAAACCATGGGAGCAGCCATTCCTCTATATCAGAAGTGTCCTTTGGAAGGGAAAACGCCACTTTCACTTTGGGAAAGCTGCAGGGTTTGATTGGATTTGCATGATGACAACAAAAAAGAAAAAAATCTGCTCATTTGTGCCAAACCAAGGAATGAGGCAGAGCAGCACCTGGCTGCACATAAACATCCCTCTCCTGGTCTCCTCCCTCTCCCCCAGCCTTTGCCTGCACCTCGGCACAGCCAGAGAGATGACAGGAATCCCTGAGCCTGGAAAAGATGGGGCTGGGTACCTCATCCTGAAAAAAACAGGCAATGGTCCTCATAAACCACTGGTGCAAAGTGACAGAGGACAAGGTTGGAGTGTCAGGTGGGGGAGAGGGACCAAGGAGCAGGTCAGGATGAGCCACAGCAAGAGCCTGGTCCAGCTACCATGCAGGGACACCAGGCAGGTTGGGGGCACAGGAGCGGGAAAGCAAGGGAGATGCTCGAGCTCCCGGTGCAGCCTTTCCTCCCTGCGGTGGGAATTGCCCTTTTCATGGCTACAACCCCCCTGTTCTGCCAAGGGGAGTGTGGGGGCTGTGCAGGGGCCTGACCCTGGGAGATGGGAGGAGGCATCTGGAGGAACATCTGCATTCCCATGTGTGCTGAGGATGGGCAGCACAGTGACAGCCACAGCAGCTCGTGCAGGCTCAGCTCTCCTCCCAGGGCTGGGCTGTGGGCACAGGGACACAACTCCTGCTCTCTCCCTCCCTGGCACATATAGTGACACAGGCCTGCCAGGGCCATGCTCCAAAGCTTGGAAATCATCAAGCCAGAGCCCCAGAAAACTGTCAAAAACTTGACCTGCAAATTAAAACATCTCTTAAATACAAGATCATACTGATTTTTGTGTTGCTTTGCCTTCCCCATCCATTTCCCTTCCTTCTCCATGTGAGCTTCTGCAGCTGGAAGGCTCCGTGGGGGCGTCTCCATTTGCTGTTTCCAGCAAGAAGGGAGATCTCAGCTTGAGCCTTGGACCCCAAACATGGTTCCCAGCACCCTCCAGCAAGGGACACAACACACCAGGACCCAGCCTGGGGACCCACCTGGAGCCGGTTTGTGGCCAAAGCCACGCTGTGCTGGCAAAGGGCTGGTGGCTGCAGTGCCATCTCCTCCTGCCCCCCGGCTTTGGGCAGAGGGGAACCCCGAGGGTCAGGACCCTGCCCACAGGGCTGCCCAAATGCCAGCACAGCCCCGTGACCCTCCCGTTCCCTCCACGTGCTGCTCCCGGCACATTCCCTGCTCCTTTGGCCACCACAGGACACTTTTCCTTTCCCTCCCTTCTGCCGGTGCTCCTCATCCCTCTTTCCCCCCACCTAACCCATGCCTGTCAGCTCCCTCACACCAATCCTTCTGTCCATTTCCCAAATTCCTGGCCATTTCACATCCTCCAGCTGGCAAATACCTGCACACCTGCGGTTCGGCAAAGCCCACCCTGAATCCCCCGCTCTCTCCCGGCTTTTTCCTCCAGGGACTTCCCTCTCCTTGCTGCCCCCTCGCAGGGGGTCTCAGGCAGCCACCCACCCTGGGAAACAACCTCCGTGGGTCGGAGGCACCCGCAGCCCGGAGAGCTTTCCCTGGGTGCCATTCCCCTGGAAGCCACAGGACAACCTTTGCAACCTGCCACAACCTGTGCCCCGAGGGCTCTGCGGTGCCTTCCCACAGGGTACCCCCATCACCGCCCCCTCGCAAATACCTGCAGGGACCGAAACTGCCCCGCGCAGCCCTCAAGGCGCTGCCCTTCCCAGCCAGACAAGAGGCGTCCGACAGCCAAAACCAGGGGAAAACAGAGGGAACAGGCGCTCTCCGTGTCCCGCCTGTGCAAGGAGCCCCATTCCACCCCGCAGGGAATGGACACAGCCAAGTTCAAGCGAGCCGGACACTACAGAGCACCCAGGGACTGATTGCACAAACCTCATTAGCGCCGGGTCTGCCTCTGCCCCGATCCTCTGCCGCAGCCCCGAAAACACACCAAGCCAAGAAATCCTTCCGAAGGCAGCGGGGGAACGTGCTGCTTCACTGCTGCAACTTTTCCAACTTTTCTTTCTTCCTTTGATTTATTTTTCCCCTCGCTCTCGTCTCTATTTGATGTCCCTTTTCTCCTCCCGGTTACACGCCAGCTCCCGGTGCGGCGGGCAGGGCAGCGAGCCCGCGATCCCGCATCACTCCCCGCGGACTTCTGGACCCTTCCAGCCCAACACCGACTCTGTCCTCGCCGTGCCGGAGCTGCCGCCTCTCCCTCCCCGAGGGCTGCCAGGTAGGGAAGGCGGGAGCTGCGATAAATGAGATGGGAGCCCAGGTGAGGACGAGCTTTATCCCGGCGGGGAGGGAGGAGGGGGTGCCCGTGACGCAGGGCTGGCATTCCTCCCTCCCTCCCTCTCTTTCCCTCCCTCCCTCACACACCTGGACGGGCCGGCACAGCCCTCCGGACCCTCCTTCCACACAAGCACCATCCAACAGCAAAAGGGCTGAGCGGGCAGCTCGGGGAAGGTGCTGCCATGGGGAAGGCTGCTCGACTTCACCTGCCTGCTCGGGGCAAGGCTGAGGGAGCCCCCCGATGCCCCTTGCCAGGAGTTTCTCCTCCGAATGTCCCACTGGCACGGGTGGGGGTGTCACACCCAGTGCCCAGGGGGCTCCTTGCTGGGACTCCAAGTAAATCCGTGCCGAGCACAGCCGCGGTGCCCTCTCAAAGAAGGCGGATCTGCATCCCGCTCTATCCCAGCCACAGCACAGCAGCCCGTCCCCCACCTGCCATAAATCTGGCTGGAAAGTCTACGCAACTCCTTTGTAGCCCCCTAAATGACCCCCATCCACACCTATTCCTAACGCATCCACCTCGCCCAAGCCTCCAACAAGCAGCAATCCCACGGCAGCATCCAACCTTTCTGCTGGGCTGCATCCAAAACCCCTTCCCCAGGGAACAGCAGAGGAGGGCTTGGAGCTCAGGTGAGGTTATTTTGCTGTCCCACAGCACCCTTTTGCTTTAGAGCCTGGAGTTTGTCACGGCTCAGACCTGCTCACACCTCTCATGGATTAAGTGCAGATGTACCAGGGCAGATGTGATGGCAGAAGCTGCATTTCAGCTCCTTGATAAATCCTCACAAGAAAAACCACGTCCCCTCAGCTTCAACACAGACAATAGCAACAGCCAGATGAACAAAAATGTCATATTTCCTGCCTGCCTTGGAGATTAAAAATACGAGCAGGGCAATTTTGAACTCTTTGTTCCCAACATAATATCACAGGGGCTGCTGATCGACAGCACTGATCGAAATGTCAGTGAGGAGCAGGATTTCTTTCACCACAAGAACTAGGAAGCTCAAGTTGATATGAATAAACTGTCTTAGCCCCAGGAAAGAGGAGGATGTGCCCGTGCCATTAAAAACTGCAGCACATGGGAAACAGGCAGGGGCGCAGCGGAAGATGGCTCGGGCAGTTCAACTCTGGTATTTCCTAATTTCCCAGTTCTTGGCAACCTCAACATTACCCCAGCCCTTTTGGAGATGGGATTTCCCAGATTTAAACAAAAGCTCTGAAAACGAAGGGTTTGTTGTTGTTGGGTTTTTCAAACCACAACAGGTATTGGCTACAACCTGAGACCTGGGACACGAGGTGCTGATGCTCGAGGTACAGTCGTGGTGAAGGGCACACTGTCACCAGGGAGGGGCTGAAGGTGGAGGGTCCCTCTGCCTCAGGGGTCACAGCTGCAGCAGATGTTGAATGCTGAAGATAAAATAAAACTGGGCTTCAGTTCCTAAGACAGGAGGGGAGGTTGTGGTGGTGTTTGCAGAGGTGTCTGCTCACCTCCCCTGGTCCTGCCTCTGGTCCTGCCCGCCAGCAGTGCCTCCCACTGCTGCAATTTTCCTTTCCTCTTATCCCATCAAGGGAAGCAATACTGCCAGGCACTGGAGTTGAAAAAGCCAATTCAGGATACAGGCAAGAAGCATTTTACTAAAAAAACCTGTTATTTTAGTGATGTTTCCCTTACAAGAATCCTGAAGCCAGCCAGGAAAGCTTGGGAGCAGCTTCCACCACCATGGATGGAGGATGTTTATGTTGCCTCTTCTCCAGGATCCCTGGTCTCACCTGCAAGCACTGACAGCCCCAGAGCTTCCTGACACCATCACCCTCCCCTTCATCCCAGAGAAGCAAGGCAGGAGCAGCTTTTCCAGCTGTGAGAAGGAGTCTGGTTACACACTGCAGGCACTGCCAGGAGAGTTTGAGATACCAATTTTTGCACCTTTCTTTGAGAGATGTCCCCCCAGCCCCTCAGAGATCTCTGAGCCCACAGAGCATGAGTTTTCTCATAGAGCTGTAGTTGTTTGCAGAGTTTTCTATTATCAAGGCAACTCCACCACCAAAAAACCCAAAACAACATTACTTTATGGGTTGTCTCTCAGGCAACTTCTCCAAGATGCTTCCACCAGGAGGGAACCCCTCGTGATCTCAGGTTCTTGCCTTGGCTCCATACCTTGCAATCCCTGCCTGCTGAATCAGGTTTTTGCCACACAAATTTGCTGGTTTTAAAGAGCAGAGAACAGGGGCTGCAGGGGCAGGAGGAGCAGATCTCACTGCAGATGACTCCACCACAGCTCACAGCCGTGTACGTGGTGAGCCTCACATTTATAAATGGGTGATTTTTCTGCTGTGGCAACGCAGCCTAGAAATTTTTGCCTTAGGAGGGATAATAAGTAATTTTATAGCTAAATTATTGCTCCCTCTGCTGAGACTACCGGTCCGAATGCCAATTACTGGTAATTACCAGTGATTTCAGGGTTAATTATTTTCTTCTTCTTTTCTTTAGTGCCACACCAGCTTGTGCAGAACCTTTCTTCTTTCTGTCCTGCCACCACAGTGTGCCTGGAGACAGCTCTGGGGCTTTTTCTTGGTCTTTGTCGAGTAGTTACAGCCAAAATCCTGCTGCTGGAGTACATTCATCCCCTTTTTCAATTCTGTAACAACATACACTGCTGAAAGAAAAATAAATACTTGATTCCATCCCTGCACCGCACACCATAGTGGCAATATCCTGCCCTGTGGCATAAATTAAAGCAATGTGTAATAATATATTAATGTACATTAATGTGCACATAATTTATTGCACTAAATGATGCTTCATATAATTCCCCCGTGTAATTAAAAGTGCAAGATGAAATCCTGTCACACTCTCTTCCCCAGCCTTTCCCCTAAGACAGTGTGGACTACACATACCTGCTGCTTTCCAGAGGATATTCCTTGTCATGAACACACACCTAAAGGAAGATCTCTTTGCTGAACATCCCCAATGCACATTTGCCTCTGGGAAAGACCTGCAGCAAGAGGTAAGGGGGACATTGAAACAGCACAAGAGGAAAACATGAATAAAGGATCCAGGATAAAACTTCAGCCTATGACAGTCCTAACATCCATCCAGGGAAAACAGGACATTCCAGGGATACATCAGCAACCTGCCCAGCTGCCAAAGGCTGAACCTTCTCTCATGCTCTCCAAGCATTTCAAGAGGATACTCAAAGAGTAGAGAGTTTAAAACACCAATAGCTTCACCTTCTGTGGCTGCACCAAAAGTCGGCCTTGTTCTCTTCTAATGCTGGTTCCTACAAATGTGGCAGGGGACAGACAGACAGACAGACGCCTCACACGTGAAAAGGCAAACCCTTTCCTCATGGAATCCTGGTGCTGTGCTGTTTACTGGCAACAGAAAGCACGAGCCTGGCCCCAGCCAAAGACAAGTTCCAAATAAACAGAGACTAAATATTGGAAGTCATTGGTGTCCACAGTACTCGCTCAGAACAAAAGGAAGGAAGTGGAATATAAACAGAGGAACAGCAGCACATGGGGAGGCTGAGAGATGGAAAACTGCTCTGCAAGAGCCATGCGGGAACGTGGTGGTGTAAATGATCCCCAGAGGGAAGAGGGGACTCTGTTGGAACCTCATTGTCCCTTTGAGGGGTGCACCTCAACATGCATTTATTGACTTAAACATTTAACATCAGGCAGTCCTGGAGAGCCCTGCTGAGAAGCACCTTTCTCACCCCTCTCTGGAGATATCCAAGTATTGTCTGGACACAATCTTGTGCAATGTGCTCTAGGAAGACCCTGCTTGAGCAGGGAGGTTGGGCCAGATGACCCCAAAAAGTAATCCCTTCCGAGCACAACCATTCTGTGACTCTCTGGAGGTCACAACTCTGGGCTTCCCCAGGCTCACACTGCTCAGCAGGAGCGAGCAGCCCCTGCCTTTGGTACCTTTCTGGGCACATGGCAAAGCCCACCTGGCTGAGGGGCTCTGCAGGAGCTGCAGCTTCTCCCCTGCAATGCTGAGGATCTGGAAAGGAGCTCGTGCAGGTGTTGGCTGAAACCATCACCTCCACACTGCCGGAGCCGACCGTGTCGCTGCCAAAGCCCTGGCACAGCCCAAAGCCTTGGCAAGGAGGAGTCTTTCTGTTCTTCTTTTTTATTAGTCTCAGTACATAACTCCCATAAACCAGACAGTACAGCAGCAATCCAACTAAAGCATAGCTTCAGGTGCTGCCATTCCAGGGCTTGAGGTGGGGCTGGCAAGGGCTGCCCTCCCCACCTGCTCTCGGGCTGCGGCAACACCAGCCAGACAGAAAATAAAAGCGAGTCCTGAACACACAAAATCCCTTCCCACAACAGCATCAAAGGAGGGCAGATCTCTACAGCACAACAAGCAAATAGGAAAGAAAATCAACACCTCGGGGCATGGAGGTGGGAGAGGAGACTTCAGAAGGAGGGTGAGAGCAGAACCAGCTCTGCCAAGGATGACTTCATTAGGGCAGCTCTCCTCCCTCTGCCGAGGCAGAGACACACTCGAGTGTGGAGCCTCAGCTAAGACAAACCTACTCAACCAGGGAGACAGCCCTGATAAGCATAGAGAAGCCCTGTGGCTTTCAAGGACCATAAGCCTGTAATTCTCAGACTAAGGAATGATGAAAATGGGGCTGGTTTTGCTCTCCTGAGTACACTTGGGAGGGAAAGGAAGAATGAGAAACACAAGCACAGCCTGAGCAAGCTGAGTTTTCACCAGTGCAGCTCAGCCCCTGCTGCAGTTCTTAAGGGCTGTTCAACACGCAGGCACTGGCACATTCACTGTGTGACACACTCAGCCCCAGCCCTGCAATCAGAGCCACAGAGCTCTAAAGCAAACTGGTCACACCTCCCCTGTGAGGGCTTCAGGCTGTGGTTCATGGGCCAGGGAGGGATCCCTTTCCCTCAGGACATCACTCCTGTGCACCTGAAGTTCCCTCGACCTTCTCTGGGGCACTGGCTGGCCACAGCCACCAACCTGGATGGTCATGTTCTCAGAGGGGGCTTTTTCCTCACAACTGAAGTTTCCAACCTGTGTGAGACAAAAAAGAGCAGTGAGCTATTGGCTGCAAGTTTGTTACACAAGGGTTGGCATCTCCACTCCAACGTTTTGAAGAGAGATTAAAAAAAAACCCCAAACCCAAACCATGGCCATTTCAAGTTGCAGACAGCAAACACTGAGTCCTGGGAGCTCAGGAGCTGCCAGACAGAGCCCAGTCCTGCAGGGCTCTTGCATAAGCCAGTTTGGAAACTGCTGCTCCAGGTGTCTCTTGGCAACTCTGCTCAGCACATCTCAGGGAGTTTTCTCCTCACCCCTCCATGCAGCAGCAAACCTTCAGTGATCAGCATTTTCCTGTCCCTCCAGAGCTGCTGGACAGTGTCACTCCCTTCCTGCCACAGCAAGGCAGGAGCTGAATGAGCATTTCTTAGTTCTGGTTGTAACATCTGCAAAGAAATCCAGAGGTTTGGAATGACTGTGGATGCTGCAGTCATGGAGGAAGGGGGCACATGGGAGAGGAAGGGAGGGGCAGTGCCAGGATGCAGGATATGAGTAAAATACTTGCATTTACAATGTTCAGTAGCTTCTGCATGAGATTAAACTCCAAGAACTTCAGCAGTTGCCTTGACAGGTGATTAACTGGTAAGATTGGTTAATTAATGTAGTCTCATCAGGCTCTGCCAATTTGTGCTTCCCACCAGTCAGTGATGGGGCAGAGCTGGTACCACCTTCCAAGGGATGGGGATGGAGTTCAAGCACCTGTTTCAAGCTTTCAGGAGTCAAGTCAGCTGCCCAGTGCAAAATAATTTAACAGAGAAGTTTCCACCTTCCTGTTTTCATGCCTTTGGATATTTTATTGCTTTAAGAGTGACTCCACCACCTCCACAAACTATAGCTTTATCAGTTCCCTGGTTAATGTCCCATGGGCATTTCTGGATACAGAGATGCTTTTTTTAAAGCTCAAATGACTGCCAGGCCAAAGTGTTTAACACGTTTTAAAATTATCTAAAAGCAGGATACCAACCTTTTATTTCTACCTTATGACTTTGTAAATGTCTTGATCAAGAATGATATTAAGCTATATAAAAAACTGAAAAAACCCTCTTTGAATTCTGATAAACTTCTACTGATCTGGCAACCATCTCCCCTACCACTGCTTGTGCACTAGAAAAAAACAGGCTCTGGGTAGAAATTCCACTTGAGAGAAATGCAGACACATCAATGACACCAGGGTTTGTTTTTTTTAAAGACTTTTCCATTTTTATACAATAAAATTTTCAACTGAAAATACTTTTTCACAACAGTGGAGCAAGCAGTAACTGCCATGTGTGCATTCACAGAACATCACGAGCTAGTACAAGGGTGGACAACATCACAAGTGGGATCAGACACTCTCCTCTGCTTCTCTGCTGTCCAGTCTCATTCCGTGGCAATGGAAGGGTTTTCTGCACAGGTCTTTGCAAATGAGTTCACAAATCAAACCTCTACAGCTTAAGGGTTCTGCATAGAAATCTCCATCCTCGAGAGACAATGACAGGGCTGTTCCAGCACAGTTTGCTCAACAGTTCCACAGTTTCACATGTGGTCACTACTATCTACACAGGGAGCACACGGGTACAGATGGCAGTGCCAGGACAAAGAGTGACCCTACAGTCACACATGTAGATTGCTTCACGTCTCTGCTACACACCTGAATGTGGACACTGACCAGTTGCCTCTGCTTTAACTCCCTCAGAACTGAGCTGGAGTACAGAGGGCAGCACCTATTACAGGCTGCAAGCCTGGAGCACAACCTGGAATACACAAGGGTAACACTGACAGTCCTTTACTACTTGCCCTTTTGTGGTTTTTTTCCCCCTAAACCAAACTTGCAAGTAGGTAAGACCCCAATGCAGTAATTCATAAGCAAACTTTTACAAGCTGACTCCAGCTACCACCTTCCCCCAGCACAACACACACTGACTGGTTCTTCCCACAGCAAGCAAAGGCAGAGGCATTGTGGGCAGAGGTCCATTCCTGTGGGCACACAGCTGGCATGCCTGCTCCTGCCCCCAGTCTTCCAAAGGGGAACTGTGGGCTGTTGCAAAGAATCTTGCCATCCTTTACCAAAGGCAAAAGCTACCCCTCCCTTCTGAGAACAATGGCTTCAGTGACAAACAAGTCCCAAAATCCAGGCCCAGCACAGCAGTCACTGCTTGGCCTTTTTCACAATGGTGCCCACAGCTGAAATCACTGTGGTTTTGGATCCACTGGCGCTGGTTGTCACTGTGACAACACCTGGCAGTGTCGCAGTTGTGGTGAGGATGGTGGGCTGAGCTATCGTTGTTACAGGGATGGCAGAGTCCCACTTGCTCTTCCTCTTCTGGGCATCTGTGAATTGGAGTAAATCAAGCAAACAAGGATTAGCATTATGTGAAAGGTCACCAAGCCCTTCCTAACACCCTGACTGGTCAACCCCTAATATACCATTGCTTGACCTGACAACTTCCCCTCATATTACATTTCAAATGGTGAGGAGGAAACACAAGTTGGTACCTCAAGAGTCAGAGTAAAACCCTACCCCTGAGCTGCAGCCAAATGGGACATAGGCTCATCCCTGCCCCAAGGCATCTTTAATTTCAACAGAGCACACACATCCCAATTGCTCAGCTACAGGCACAGGACACACTCAGCAGCCTCAGGGGTTTTCTCCCTTCCTTCTCAGTTTAAAAGGTAGGCTGTAGGCTGGAGAATGACTTTCAGCCTTTCCAAATCTCTTGAGATGTATCAGTCCCAAGAATACAACCACAGACAGCAGCAGGTTTCTTGAGACACTAATGAATCTTTCATGCCAGAAGGAATGCCATGGCATACAGGGACTAGAGAGAAGCTGGTCCAACAATCTTTGGAAGAAACACTCTCTTGCTTTACACACACAATGAATCAGGAGCCTTGAGGTTTGCAGGAAGCACTAATCCCAGCTTTCCTGCAGCTTACTTGGTGCAATCCCAGCTGCTCCTTACCTCCCACAGTGGTACTGGCTGTTGTGGTGGTCGTAGAAGTGGCACTTGTTGTTGTCCCCTTTTTAGTGCCAGTCACAAATTCAATCTGGGAAGGGAGAGACACAGGAGAAAGAGGACAAGATAAAAAAAAATGAAGTGTTAAGATTCACAGTCTTTTTTTTAACTGACAGCACCTCTCTATGTTTTTTAAGAACAGCTTTAGCGTGATGTAAGGCATTGGCCTGCACTTCATGCAGGAAGGAAGACTCAAAGCTCAGGCCAAAGTGTACCAAAACCATGAGAATTAAGGATTTCTGCAACCCAGCTCCTAAGTCTCACGCAGAAAAGATGTGTTTGTCAGCTGGGATTTGATACAGCTCGGACAGGACAGACCCTGGTCATTAAACACTGTATTTTTACAGTTAGAAGTACTTATTCTTTTTCCTTTAAGAAACATGCAGGACAAGTCCCTGCTTGCAGCATTTACTGCGACTGCATCATCGCAGGGAACCTGGCAACAAGAGCCACAACAGCATGGCAGCCTCAGAACTGCAGAGATGGGCAAGGCTGTAATGAGATTCCTGGGTTACTGTGCAAAAAACCAAAACAAGCAGCAAGACTCAGCATGCTCTGCACAAAACCCCCTCCACTGAACACGGCAGGAGCCTTTTGCAAGGTTAGATGGCAATCTCTAACATCAGACAGTTTTCTAATGCCAGGCACTGGCTTAAAGGCAAAACAGGACAGGAATAAAACCTTCCAAAGCCTTCTGTGTTCTTTTTGGGGCATGCATAAGAATAACTGGGCTTGTCACTAAATGCACAAAGTTAAAATAAGCCCAACATTTCTGGAAATTAGATGCAAGAAGGCAGGATCAAGGAGAAGAGAAAACAGATATTGTCTCACATTGAGATGTGGTGCGGAAATGAAGCTATAACTGGGCTCTGCCATGAGGCAAAATGTCAGAGATTAAGAAAAAAAAGCTGTTCTTTATGCATTATCTTTCCTTTATCTGGCCAACTGAATACCATTTTTAGAGCTCTGGTTTAAAAATACTGACAAAACAGCAGGAAATGCAGTGGAATCAACAAGCTAGAGAATGGGACCTCTAAGGAAGGGCACACACATTGATCTGTGCAGGTCAGCAAAGGACACGCAAGGAGAAAGGAGAGAACCAGGGCAAGACAAGCACAGAAAAAGCAGAGGTACAAAATGAAACTCAGCAGGGAAAGAAACAAAGCCCCTGCACCTCCATCTCTTTGGGGTTTGAGGAGCTACCTTTGTGCGTTCCTTCTTGGCCTTCTCCAGTTTGTCCATCTCAATCTTCTGGGCTTTAGCTGAGAAAGATGGGAAGATGTCAAGCACTAAGAACAGGGAAAACCCATAGTTCTCTCTCAGTCACTTCCCATCACAAACAATTAAAACCTTCTAATTCTGTATAGGAAATTAAAGTGCCATGGAAGTAACTACTGCTTTTTAATCAAAGCACTGCAGGTCTACATTAATCATTTAAGAGATGAAAACACTGAAGAACCAATTTAAATGAAAAGGCTTTCTTTCCAAACTGATGAAGCAACAGTAACATTCAGGCACATCCAACCAGAATGAAGCCCTTAAAGAGCAGCATGTGATGACTTCTCATTTATAAAGGAAGGGAGGACTCCAGTGAAGTTAATTAAGTCCAAAACACAAAGACTAAGCTAGGACAAAAAAGGACAGACTTCCTGGAATTACCTAGTGCCTCGTAATACGAATCCTCTGACCAGCCATGAGGATCAAACATGTCCTGAAGAAAAAATAAAGTAAGTCAGATTAGGGCTATTTGCACATAGACACAAAAGGCAGTTCAAAAATGTTTAATGCATTTCTGTTCTCTGATGATAATCATTACTGATTTCTTCTGCTATCCCAGTGACACAAAGACCCCATCAGACCTTCTTTTATGGGACCACATTCTGTTGTGAATGAAGAAACAGCTTTGAAGCCAAAAGGATGCTGGGCTAAGTCATGCATTTTTCTGCTGCTCAGCCTCTATCCCCCCTTGAGGAGTTTCCTTTATACCTACACACTCCAGCAGTTTCTGTTCAGGATCATTACAGCAAAGCTGGAGGCACTGACGGCTCAGGGCCACACAAAAGGGTTCACTTCAATGCAGAGTCTCAAACTGAAGTTCCCTTAAAGGACCTCTAAGCAAGAGGGCTCAAAAAAGCCTCAGGTAAGACTTTACACCTCTCAATTTTAATATTCTATCCACTCCCTTTCCAGTCCAAAGCACTGCACCTCACCTTGGGATAATTTGTGCCGAGTTCATCAATGGAACAAAACTGGATCAGCTTCTCATAGATGCTGCAAAGGAAAAACAGGAGTTCAGAACAGACCCAGTGAGGCAGAAATAAGCAGAAGTGTTCCAGATGTGTCAACAGAAAGAGCTTGTCACCTCTTCACACTGCAAGAGTGAAAGCAGAGCCTGCTGTGATGGATGTGGCATCCCATTAACCACAGTATCTCCCACTTCCCCCATAATCTCCCAGCTCCCAGAACAGAAACATCTTCTAAAGTACTTCATTCAAAGCCTTCACCTTTAAAATCTGACACACCAACTCTTGCTGTTGTCTCCCAGAACACAAAGAGTTTTACTGTTTCAGTCACAAAAATGAGGAATACAAAATTTGTTTGTAAGCCATAGTCCTTCTTGCCCAGGATCTTTTTTCTGCTGCAGCTCCAACAAAGAGGAAAACCCTTGGCATTTGCTCTGTGGTGCTTTGGTCACACACAGAAAGGCGGTGGCTCACCTGGGATTGCGAAACTCCTTCTTCCTCTGGATGATGTAGTTCATATCCATGCCCTCTTTCACTTTCCTCTCATATAGTTTTTGGATTTTATCCTACAGGAGAGAGATTCCAGGGTGAACCAGGAAGAAAAGGAGCAGCACAACACTGACTATCAGAAGTGTGGAAACAAGCCAAGTGAACCAGTGACCTCCTTCAATGGAGCAAAGATTCCACCTCTTCCCAAAGGCCAGGCAGGCTGTTTAATAGACAGACACTTCCTCCTTTAAGGTCTGAAGGAGCTTCATGAACAGTCTGGATTGGTAAAGGAACTGATATTTGCACTTACTGAGGGCTTCTGTGATTAAAGACTTGCATATAAGGCAGTATCACAGACTCCTCCTTCCCAGTCTGCTTCCCTTTCTAGCCATGACTGCAGAGTAGAAGCCAGTACTAAAAACCCCCAGAGGTTCTCCCACAGCTTCCAGGGGCCACCACAGCCACCTTCAGGCTCAGGTGTGCTGGCCTGCACTGCCCAGACAGCAAAGCTCAGGGCTCTGCCTGAGTAACAGATGGGCAGAGCCAAGTTCTGCTGGAGAACTGAGCCCAGAGTGATCATCAGGTATTGCTGGTGGTGCCCACTGGCAGCCACACACTCGTAGGAACATGCACTTGTAAATCCCTGCTTTGGTACAAGTGACCAGCCAGATGGAATCAGCTTCTCTTTGCACATCACTCACACAGTCACAAAGCCTGTGGGTAACTTGCTGCAGTCCCCAGCCCCTGCAAAAGGCAACTTTAACTCAGGTTGCAAATGGCAAGCAGCCTGTTCTCCAAAGAGACTAAAAGATTTCAAATCAAACATGACTTTTTTCTTTATCAGCAAGGTGGATGAAAGTACTTCCAAGGATTCCTACTCTGGTGAAAGGCAGGACCTTTCAGAGGAACATGGAGTTAAGGGGTACTAGTAGGAGAATATACTCAGTGATTTCCATCATGTTTTCTTTAAATTTCTCATATAAAACAAGCCCAGAGGCTGAGCCTTCACTCTTTCAGGATGGGAGAACTGAGTCAATTTTCCTTTGTTGCTTCTGGATAAGTCACTTCATGTCTCCCTCCCTGGACAGTCAACTCAAACACAGAACTGACTGTTGTCTAAGGGCTTGCTGAAGCCTGAATAAAGGAGGATTGTTAAGAGCTGATATGGAACTCTTATTTCAACAACCTTAACAAAAACTTTGCAAGATAAATTTTCATCAGGCTGTCACAAAATCAGCAAGAAGAAATTACACAATCTCCACATGCAGCACACACGTTGGGAGGGCTGGAGGACAACTGCAAAAGGGTGAATTTGGGGAGTAGAAATGATTGAATAGGTGTTCCCTCTTGTCCCCTC
This sequence comes from Campylorhamphus procurvoides, assembly GCA_013396655.1. Taxonomy (NCBI): domain Eukaryota; kingdom Metazoa; phylum Chordata; class Aves; order Passeriformes; family Dendrocolaptidae; genus Campylorhamphus; species Campylorhamphus procurvoides. The sequence goes on along the minus strand of WBMV01003811.1, from coordinate 158,453 downwards.
CCCACAGAGTAGCAATATGGTTCACCAGGTCCACAGATGGGGAACTACTCAGTCAACTTTACAATATGAAATGCTCCTTCTCATAGAGTTCAAGATACAGCTTATTAAAGGAAGAATTTGACCCACCAGTGAAAAGCCCAGAACATTTTGCACTCTAAGAAACAATCCCATCTCCTTGCTCCAAGTGCTTTAAGATGTGGTTTGACCTGCTAACAGAGGACAAGTTCCCCTTTGATTTAACACAGTAAACTGCTGTGCAAGGGGGAAAATTCTGCTTTATTCTGTCTCCTCTCTCAGCTCTGTGCATTCCTCAGATCTAACGCACCCGGTTCATTGATGCCAGAACTGTAAAATCCTCCTGCAGCACAAGAGGAGGGATGGGTGTGCCCAGGTACAGTGGGGAGGAGAAGAAAGCATCATCTCCATGGTGAGTCACTCTGAATCACCACTGCACATTGGGAACTACTTTTATAGAGCATTCCAGAAGTGATTCGTTACTTGTATTTCTACTGGGCAGAAAACTGGAGATAAAACTCAAATGGGTGGTGGGATCAGCAGTTCTTGCTCTTTCATTTGCACTCCATGAGGGGGAGAACCCAGCAGGTTATTGCAAAGTTGGTCACTGCAATTATTTGGGGGTGCACCAGAGAAAACATGCATTTGTCTTGTTTTGTTGCCTCGAAGTTACCAGCCTTCCCTCTAAATGTTTATCATCCAGAGATATGTAGGTGGAATAGGAATCCAGTCATTGCTGCCTCAACTGTTCCAGTTCAGGGGATTCTTGGGGCTGTGTAGAAAACAATGATTTGTTCTTTTCTACAGAGCTGGATTTGCTGAGGTAAGAGGAAAGCAGTAAACACTGCTTCTGTGGGACCAAAAGCTGTTTTAAAGCATAAATAATCCACAGAGACTGGAAAACAGCTTTAAGCTACTCTGGTATTCCTAAACTAGAACTGCTGTAAAGCCTAAAGCATTCATGAAGTGCATTCATAAACTCAGTGTGGTAAGACCCAGCTTTAATGCTGCAGTTTTGCCTTCTGCAAAAATACTGAGCAAAGGTCCCAGGTATCCCCTCTCCCTACTGAACCACAAGCCTTTAAAAAAAAATAAAGTGGACTTATACCAGACTTATACCAACCTGCAATTGGTTAGAACATCTGCCAGGAGGCTCGGGAGGGATTTTGATCTCATCTGGAGACATGTTCCGCACTCTCTCTGAAAAAGAAGCTGGAGAGAGCAAGCTGGGCATGAGTTGGGGCAGTATTGAGGCAGTTTCAGCCATGCAAGTCCTTACATTGTTTTATGTCCTTGCTGGCACCACTCTGTCATTGGGAACTGACTGGCAATGGGAGTGCTGACAACTGGTTCTCGTGGTGCTTTCGAGGTGCTGAGCAAGAAGGAGCTAATCTAAAGGTTACATCTTTACAGGAGGGATGTGATGCTTGTTTTATTGATAACCACCTCATACTGTGGCTCTGTGCCACACCCAGGCTTAAAGCTTCATTTTCAGGGGGGGAAAGTAAAAAGCTAAGCTATTCCCCACTCCAGTTGCAACTGTTGGTAAGACCCTCAAAAGCAAAGAATCTTCTGAGGAATAAAGGTTGGGTCATGGCACGGATCCCTAAATCCCTGCACTGTGCACCACAAACCCAGCCCTTCACAGCTCCAGGTCTCACACACACACTTTCAGGTCCAGGTCTGAACAGTGCAGGTAACCTGGAGTCACTGCCAAAACCTGTGCCAGGACACTCTTGGAGAGAACCAGACCATGCATGTGGAGGATCACGGGATCAATTTTATGCAGCCTGGCTCTTTGTCATTTTGGGGGAGGCAAATCACTTGGGATCCTACTTAGTCCAAGACATACCTAGATGAACCAAAAAGGTTCAACAAAGGAACAACCCTCCCCAAGGCTGTCAGGAGTTAACCACAAGAAATTACATTTCATCCTTAAGTTAACATTTCCTTAACAGGCCCTTTGATCTCTGCTTACAGAGACAGACTATTGCGAGAAAGAACAACTCGTTCTGCAGGACTGGGAACACACCACTCCAATTTGCAGGATTTCTATAGCTGTTTGTGCTGGGATATCCTATTAAAGTACCTGATTGCCCTCTAAAGATTGGTTTCCAGAGTTATCAGCAAAAGAAACTGCCACGTTTCCCCCTATTGCTTGCTACTTTCCCACTATTATGGGAAACCCAGGCAGTGTTCTAGCCAAGTCCTGGAGCAGAGATTTGTGCCACCTTTAACCAGCTGGGATTGTTTTCAAGCACAATTTGAAGAGGGAACACACCCCAGAGTTGGTCTAAGAGCGGGTAAGAGGCCTGACAGCACAGAAATCATACCAACCAGGTCACTCCCATTTGCAACTCCTCAGTTTCCCACTGCTCAGCACAGGCTGCCTGACCTGCAGCTCCAGCACACCGAGCTGCTCTGAATCAAGGCCAGAAGGGCCCAAAGGACAGACCCTGGGGCTGGAACTCAGGAGAGCTGAGGCTACAGGTAAGCAACACTACACACGGTCAGTGCTACTCCAGTTTCCATGCCTTTTGTGAAAATGTGAAACACTAAGGACAACACCCTTTGGAGATGCAAAGCTGGCAGGCGACCGCTCATTCTGCTTGATCAAGATGTTGCGGAGGGTTAAATCCTTCAGCAGTTGCCAGGAATGAACAAAAAGTGTCCTTTGGCATTTACTAAGAGGATGCCTCTGTGGAAGAAGGAAAGCTTGCCAGAGCCCCAGCAGAAAGGCAGGCAAAGGCAGCTCCCTGACAACAAGGCAGACATTTGTGATAGGTTACAGCTGCTGGTGGGACGGGGAAGCCTCCGGTTAATTAGAGCTTCAGGAACTCAGACAGTAGCAAGGAAACAGAAGTGTTCATAAGAGAGGGCACACTAGGCTTGCTGGGGAAAGTGAAGGCTGATTAATGGCTTAAGAGATTCAGGGCATCAGCAGAAACATTAAAGAAAAATGGCCACTAAATCCAGACATCCTTAAGGCAAAGAAAGGACCTAAAATAAAAGCAATTAAAATTAAAAAAAAATTAAAAAATACCCCACGCCTAACTCCAGACCAGCCATCCCATAGGCTCCCTGGTCTTTGCACATGACCAGAAGAGCCACATTTATAGGAAGGGGAACTGTGGGCTCAAGCTCAGGAACTCTGGGGCAAGACCTCTGTCCAACCAGCAAAAAAAGTCAAAGTCATGAGAGTATGTTCAGCAATCCATTCAAAGCTCCCTTGAAGGAGAAATAACAGTGGAGGCAGAACAAGAGTGCCCAATGAGACAATCTATTTGGATAGGTGACTTTTCAGGTTGTGCTGCTCATTCCCCTTTTGTTTGAGCCACGTGAAAACAATCATGTTATCAAGGTTATACCGAGGGGTGAAGGCATCTCAATGGCTTACAGAGAACTGGAACTGGTGCACCTTTGTCTCCTGCAATCCCACCACAGCCAAAGCTCAGCAGACCTGAGTCAGCAGAAAGGATAGGTGCACCTCACAAGCTGAGCCCAAATATTCAGCATTACTCAGTTCTTTCATCACATTGCAGCCACATTGAGATGCCACATCATTGAAAAGGATGAGTTTAACCCCTTTGGGCTTATTTACAGTAAGGAAGTACAAATTATCCATGCCCTCCAGCAGTCCTCAAACTCCCTCCCCTAACAGACAGTGGAATGGTTGATTCCACAGCATCTTCCCATTGAGGGAAGGGCAACTGGGATTATCATTCAAAATAATCCTGGAACTGGCATATATGGCCACATGTAGAAATGTATAAAACATTTTGTGTTTTCAAAGTCCTAAAGGCAGTTTTACAGCATTTATACAGCAGTAAATGCAGATGAACAGCCAACAAGGTGTGTCCTCACAGGATACATCCAACTGCTTTGTGCATCCTGTTATTCCTGCCAAGATCAAAGTTTTAATTTTACATGAGTCACAGGTAGTGACACTGGCTGCAGCCTCTCATTGGTCTGTGATTTGCAGGCTCCCAGCCTAGAGGATCTCCATGTGGAGACATCAGGAAGTTGGCTGTTGGCACAATTAATCACTCAGGCACACCCAATTCTGGGTCACAGTAAGTAAATATCTCCCCCAATCAGATTTATAGTCCAGACAAAGAATTAAGGCTATGAAGCAGATCTCCTAACTCAGATAAGGGTTCCAGAAAGTAGGAGCCAATGCCTCTCAAAGAGGCTGAATAGTAGAGAGCACAGAAGCTGGGTGGATCATCAGAGGTCTGGTAAAGCATCTTGCCTGCTCTTGGAACAACACTGCTCCTCAGGGAGGATAGAGAACTCCCATCCCTTTTAAGGTTCACTTACATGCTGTGTTTTAAGCAGCCACGAGGGATTAGAGGCAGTTCAGGTGCCGGTTTGTTTCTAAAGGTCACACTATGCAAAAAAAAAAAAAAAAACCAAACAAGGAAAGACCTGGAAAGGGTGATCAGAGGGACGTGGGTTTCCCCTGAAGACAGCAAACCGGTGGTGCCTGGTCTCTGAAACTGCATTCTCTGGCACTGTGACCAACTCTGCTTGGCACAAACCAGGGTGTGTGGGTTTCTGATTTCCTGGCACCAGAACAGCCAAATCAGAGGGAAGAACTGGAGGCAACAACATGCCAGTGAGTCACCCATCCATGGAAGGACACCAGTTCCCTTTCTGCTCCGTGGGCTGAGAAATGCAGAGAGAGACCTGCAACTCAGCTGTACTGTCCTTCTGAACACTGACTTTGTGCTCAGATATCCTAAGGCTGGAGAGAACATTTCTTACAGTCCAAAAGGTAAACAACCATGCTGCAAAAAACTTCAGGGCAAAAAAACCCCCAAATCCTAGAAGTATTCTTTTGCCAGGCTGCAGGAAACAGCAACTGCAATGTCCTGCCAGCACCATGAACTCTTCAAAGCCATTCAAAAACCCCAGGAGGGCAATACTGATGTAGACATCTATCAAAATAAGTGTCACGTGTGTTTTCTTCTCAAACATGGGACAGTTAATGCTAAAAATTTCCCTCCCATTCTTTCAGGCATTGATTATGTGATCACTACTTCAGCCTAAGTCAGGACAACCAATGCCTTTCCTGGCTGTTCATCCCTACTGTTTGCTTTGTGCCAGCTCCAGTGCTCACCTAGCATGCACTAAGCAGATCAGGGAAAGGATCCAGCTAGAAGCCTCAAAGGAGAGGGAAAAAAATAAAGGAAAAGAAAGAACAACAACCAGAAAAAAAGGCAGTGAAGATGGATCTCAGTTGGCTCCCACTCCCAGAGCAGCTTAGCACACACGTTAAACTGCATCTGGGGGAGGTGAAACAGAAACAGGGTTTTTGGCAGGAGCCTGCATTTCTTCTGTACTTAAGCAACTGCACAACCACAGACTTTAATAGGGGTGACACTGAAAAATGTAAGGTTACCTTCTGAGAAGGGCAGGCCTGCAAAGCTTTTAGTGCAAAAAACAGTTGTGGAAAACTGTCTAAGGAGGACTTTGAGCTCCACATACTGACAGACAAAACTTCAGGTGTCCAGATGGGAGCAGTTACTTGCTTTGTGTCAGAAAACCCTGCACCTTTTCCCATGAAAGAAGTCAAATTCCAAAAGCCCAATTATTGAGAAAAGGGAGTGGTTCTTATGTTCCAGCAACCATAAGGTTCTTGCAACAGTTCCTTTTCAGCCTGATAAGATATGGCCTAATGCAAGAGACCTACAGAATGCAGCATGGCAAGTACCTGACCTCTAACAACCTGGCTGTGCACAAAGCCAGCCTACACACTGCTCTGTGTGCTGCTCTTGGGAAGGGATATTAAAGTGAGTGCAGAGAGAGCTCAGTCCAGGTCTCAGATTCACCACCACCGTTCACTCACAAGTTGTGACACTCCTAAGTGCCCTCTGTGCAGCAAGTCTGGGCCATCAGGAGACAAACACATTCAGACTTCTGAACTCCTGTGGATGGGGCAGTCACTGGAGAGAAGGAAACTAAAAATACTGTAATCTGAGATTTATACCTTCACTAAGAAAGGACTTCCCACTCCATTGCTTTACAAAGGTAGAGCTTCATCCATGTGTAAAGCAGAAACCAAAAGGGCAGTTGGTTTTCAGATATTCCTGTTTACCTTTTACCCCAAATGCTGTTGGCTCATGGATGTTTCTAGGGTGCATTTTGAGGCAGATCAGTAGACTGGGGAAGGATTTCTGTTGCATTTCATGATGAGACTGCTTAAAGCTGCTTTGCCCTCTGAAGGCAGAAAATCCAATGTAACACCTGGGCTGGTGCAAGGTCTGGGCAGGTCAACTGAAAAGGACTTAACTCCAAAACTCCAGTGATGGCTGCTGTAGGAGGCACAGCTTTAGGAGTCACAGCTTAGCATCTGAGTATTTACTGCTTTAATACATGTTTATTACACTTTATGGCTGGAATATGCTTGAGACTTGATAAGCCGACTTGAGACGTAATGCAACATCCAAACTCGTTAATTTTTAATTATATTATTACATGACAGCACACAGCGGTACCAGTAACCTCAGGAACAGAGGGTCAGGTCAATATAGTCAGAGATGCAATATAAAATAAAGTTTCTGCACAGCTCCACAGGGATCAAGCAGAGGTTTGTATTTCAAGCTGACAATCCCAGCCTTTCCCAATCTAATAATGATACAATGAATAAGTGAAATGTCACAAAAATCAGGTTTTAGTAACCATTAGAACACATACAGTACATTGTCAGCAGAGCAGCTATAAATCTTTAAGAGATCATATTTAAATATGGATACTCTCAGTGAGTTTTTGAAGCCACAGTACAGTGTTATCATTCCTGGTTCCACTTGCTCTCAGAGGTGTATGGACAAAGCTGCTCTATTGTTTATAAGCTCATCTCAAAAAACACCAACACTGCCCTTTACATAGATGGCTTAAACATGTAATACATGAAATTATGTTCATATTTTAAGGCATAGTGACTTTCTCCAAGACTTTACTGAAAAGATTCCAGTGAGATAAAGCATTGCAGGAAGTAATTTGAAACTACACCATTGCCAGGACAGAGGGAAGATGCTTTTTACAAAGGGGGGCTTAGAAGGTCTAGTTTGACAAAAACATGTGAATATTTCTGAGTGAACTTACCAACTAGCTCCTGAGGATCTCTTTTCTCCACTTCTGAGAATTCCTGGGAAAAAGGAGGAAGAAACATACTTTAGTCAAGGTATGCTTCCAACCTAAAAAGCTGTGCTGTTCATGTCTTTAGTAATTTACACATTATTCTGAGATAAAAGAATAACAATTAAGAATGAGACACAATTTATTAGGTAAGAGGGCAATGAGATGCCTCCAGAGCCAGATCACACAACTTCAGACCTGATGCAGAGGTTTGCCAGATGTGTGTGTGTGGTGCCAGAATTCATTTCTGCAACTGTGCCACTCAGGGCTTTGGCTGCCAAAGCCTCTGCCCACCCAAACTCCAGGGAGGGTGGTGGGGATGCAGATCCTCCTGTATTCCCATTTCCCACTGTCACTTCTCCTGGCTGCTGCTTTCCAGGAGGGGTGTGGCCATCCTGCCCTACCACAAACTCAAGGGTAACCTCCACTGGCTTGTAGTGCTGTTTGGAGCTCTTCCCAACACAGCTAATCCCTCCTTGGTTATAGAAATCAAGGCCATTTCAGCTGCAGATGTTGCAGCACAGTGTGCTGGGCAGGATAAGACACTTAAAGTATTCTTTCACCACACTGAGACCAAAGCCCAAATACTTCAGTGCTGCTGGGAGACCCCAAGAGAGTCACATGCAATATCAAGTTCAGCACAAATAAAGTTTCTGAAACAGTACCAGCTGTATCCCAACATTGCCCTCTCCCCCCTGCCTCCCTCCCAAAGACCTTTTGTGACTCACTGGACTGTGTGTCCAAAATTCCTCGGCGCCTCCAAACACTGAAGCTATTCATTCAACCTGACACAGACATAATGCTGCCTCCTTGCTGCTTGGTAACCACTCTCTGAGCCCCTCCTTCACTCCATTTCCAGCCAGGTGAGATATGCATCAGGTGAGGAGAGAGCACCAAGGTCACCAAGCCAGATGTGGGAAGAGCCTGTGCCAAATTCACTGTGAAAATCCACCTATTTTCAGAGAAGCCAAACCCCTCTGGGAGCAGAAAAACAAATTCTTTGTGTGGCACTAACTGCTACAGGGCACTTTTTATAGCCATTCATGGAAGGGAAAAAAAGAAAAAAGCACTATTTCTCCATTAGTACACTTGGATCACAGAAACACAAGGCTAAAGCTATTTTAGAAAAAGAAAGAAGTACACAAAGGAACATGCATCTTCTCCCTGGCCAGCTGGCAAGGCCCCAGGCCCTTCTGGGATGGACTGTGGTGGTACAGCTCCAGCCCCTTGGTGTGTGGATCAACATCTCTTCAGGCAGAGAGGAATTTAAACAGAATTTAAACAGAAGCATGACATTTCCAAGCAGAAAATGTATGCCAAAGAAGTAGCATTTTGGTGAGGGCACTGGGCAGGAATCCAGGGAATGCAGGCTGTGTTCCCCACGAATCCACAGGGACTTGGTGTTCCTGTGGGGAGCCTCAAGCACACAGGGAGGTTCAGGTCCCCCCTGCAGAAGTGGGGGCAGTTCTGTGACAAATTCAGATGAACATGCAGGCTGGAGAAGCTCACAGAGCTACAGATGCAAGGGAAAATAAGCCCAGGCACATCCAATGACTCACGAGCAGGGAACACGCATGGTCAGAAAGTGGCTTTATTGCCTTTGGGGGGAGAATTTGTTAGATGGGTAATCCAAAGTATTTCTCGCCTTCCTTTGAGACAACAAGCAAATGTTTATTGAGGTGAAAGGAGGGAACTGCTTGTGTTCCACTCTGGCCAAATTACATCCTGTGCTCTTATCTCTTCAAAGTTCTAAGTGGACTGAGAGGGAAGAGGAAGAGGCAGGCATTATATCCCTGAGCACCTCTTGATCCTTCCTCATACCCAGCCCTGTATTTATTATTCCATTGTCCCTCCCATCTCCTTCTGCCCACTTGTTCTCCTACTATCCAAGAACACAAAGGCAAGAGAAAAAAGTCCCCCAAATTATATTGCCAAGTAGTAACTTAGGCAACCCAGGGATACAGCCAAATTCTCCTGCTTTAGGCACGTGCTATAAGCACCCTCAAGAAGGCTGCCCTCCTATCTGGGCCACTGACAGGTTTGCAGGGTCTGTGCTGTGTTTGTGATGTTTTCAGAAGCCCATGTTCAAGTCTCCTGTAGCTGTTTCTAGCCAGCACCAAGCAGAAGCACACAACTCTCAGGAAACCTGAATTAATCTGCTGAGAGATTATTTGATGGCCCAAACCTCTCCTGTCATGTAAATTAGAGGATCACCCCTAAAATGTCAGATAGGTTAAACAGTATGTTTTATGAATTTCCAGACCCATCAGGAAGTTTGTTCTTTAATTTGCATCCTCTAAGGCTGCCCCATTTATAAGAGGCTGAACTGCACTGTTTCCCTCTGCCCCATGGCCCACACTCCTTCCACCACAGCCGCTCCAGCACGTCCAGTCCCCACATCCTCAGCCACAGCCAAGACATCAGAAAGCCCAGAGACACCCCAAGCAAAAGCAAACACGTTCCCCAACATATTAGAGCCACACCTCACTGCCCAGGGGATATGAATTCTGCTTACTGATGGGTTCCTGTGCACCTACACCCACCGCTCCATCATTAACAAGCCAGAGACATCAACACAGCTTTTCATTAACTGGGACAACTTTCAAGCCTCTTAAAATGCCTTCAGAAAACTAAGGGATGACCGACTCCTCCTACAGTGCTTGTTCATATTTGCTCAGCTTGCTGTTGAAAACTGAGGCAAGCATCAACAACTTGACCAAAGTTTGGCAGGTGTGAGATTTAAGAAGTCTTGTTCAAACCTCTGAGTGTTTACTGAAGACCCAGAATGCAGGACAGTCTAAAATCCCAATCACCCAACAGCAACTGTTCTCCACTCCCTTAGGCTACATTGAGTCTGAGGCACTGAGTACAATGAACTGATTAGAAAAGACAGCATTTAAAAAAAAACCCTGCAGATCTAATCTAGTACATTATGTTGAATGAAATGGAGAATCACCAAGTGGAAAAACAAGGTACAATAAATACTGCACAGTTGATACTTTTTGGTTATGAAAGTGAAGAAATATTTACGCGTGGATGAGAGATTTGTAAAGGAATTCCAGAGCATTTAAACCATGGAAAATTTGGAAGGCAACTGAATTTTAATAGGGAAGTTACCTAAATCCATTTAGGCAAAGGTGACCATTTTATGGATTACATCACTAACACCCACCACACTATGTATCAATATCTCACATGGAAATGGTTCCAAGAAGAGGGGATTTCATGTCAGATCTCCCTATCAGAGTAAATATATGAAATGATTAGAGACTTCAAGTATCCCAGAGCTAAAGGCAAAACATAATGGGTTCATTTCCATATGAATCCTGAAAACCTTGTTATTTTTTGAATAAATTAAGACTTCACTAGTGGCACCTATACTGCACAATTTTCACAAGCCCTGCTCTGAAAATCTGTATGGAAGCATCTCTGAATTTACTCGTGCAACCAGCCCCTTGCTACTTGCACAAAGTCAGCTGGGACACATTATTTATGCTGAAAATTCTCTCTAGAATTGCGGAAATACAAAATTCAGAGCAAACCCCTCAATGTTCTGTGTTCCCTTTTTTCCCTCTAGACATTTTTCCCCACCTAGTATTGCATGATGGTGTCTAAGAATAGCTAACTGAGTTATTAAAGAAAAAAAAGGCAGTACTGTCCTTTATCATACATTCAGCAAGGTGATTTTCTGGCTGCCATCTGCTTTGCAGCCTTGATCTCCCAAGATCAACTGCTGAAGGGCCTAAAGCCAGACAGCCCTGCTCCAAGAGACCCACTGAGAGGAGTCAAGGGATGCCTGACTCCTTGAAAGACTGAAAGACAAAGACAAGCAGGAGGCAGACTCCTTTCCCCTGACCTGGAGACTGATAAAGAGCAGACTCTGAAGAGTGTGCAATGGGTAAAGACAAATTATTAATAAAACAAACAAGAAACCCCCTTCCTTTTTAACATCTAACCAACCACTACCATAAATCACAATTTCTGTGCTGCTAAGAACAATCGTGCACATCAGCTCACTGACACCAAACGAGTTATGGTACTCCTATTCCTGTGAGAGTTCAGGAAGAGGTTTCTCATTTTTTCCACTTTCCCAAGACAAATGCTTTTGTCAAGCCCTGGACAAGATGATGGTGCCTGCAAGAACCTGATTGATAAGCACCCAGATTGCTGGTCCTCATGTATCACTAATCAGTTAAAAAGAACAAGTTGAAGGGGAGTGTGTGCGTACATGAATAAGGAAGGTGCTGCATTTTGGCTTAAGCTTTCACCTCCCCGAGGTAAAATATAGACCATCCTTTCAGTCCTAGAGTGTTACCATTCAGTTACATAAAAATCAGTGTCTGCTCAGCTTCCACGGAAAATAAAAACAACCAAACACAATCCTCACAGCGTGGAACAGAGATTAAAGGAAGGAAACAAAAACAATATGTATCTAAAACTGATGAATTCCAGTTGGGAAAGGCTTGCCCAGAACAGCTGTATTTCATGGAAAAAATGGACTGACTTGTAACAATGCTTGCTAAATCCTTCCTGAAACGAGATCCATAAATCCAGTACAATGCTCACATCAGGCACAACTGTTGGCATTACAAATTCAAGCACCCGTTTCTCATAGAAGCAGTTGCATAAGTCAGTGCAGGTGCACTTCAAACTGCAACAGAAGGGCAAGACAAGATACAAACCCAGACCCTGACACCTTAACTAAGATGCAAATGATAACAAGTGGGGTCTAAACTGCCACGGAAGATGGATGGCCTTGCCAGAGCAAGCAGGTGGAACGTCTACATGCAGGCAGCAAACCCTGGATCATGTGCTTTTTTATTATCCTTTCTTTTCCATCCTAAAAGAACATGATAGCAGTTATGTTCTTGCTTTTCCTACAGAGATCAGAAGTGCTTATGGGAAGAGAACACCAAGAACTTCTCATTTAATATTAAAAGAGCATGACAACAACAAGTATTCCATTTCTTGCTCACCAGATCTGCCTGATGTCAGTGTGCAACCAAGCTGAAGGCAGCAAACAGTCCATGTCAAGTGCATTCAGACTCTGGGGAAGGGAAAGCAAGGAACAGGAGTACAGTGCTTTTACTTCTCCTCCCCCCCATTTTTCTCTTGTATTGTGAGAGAGGAGAATCCCAAGAGAAAGCCTGAAACAAGTACATTTCCTACAGCCACATCCTGTTTGCCAGCTCTGATACATAACTCCAGGCAAAGTGCCCAGCACGGGATAAGAAATTCAACTTAGAAAAACCTGTAGGGACCATGATCGAGATACCAAGAGAAGCACAGCAGATCAGAAATAAGTCACCATCAGAAAAAAAAATTATACATCCAACCCCCTGTGACCTTATGTACAGGCTTTACAAATGTACTTATTTTGAGATATTATTGTCACAGACAAAAAGGGGGAGGAAGAACAAGTCATGAAAGAGTCAACTCCTGAGACATTCCTTAAGCATCTTATCAAAATAAAGAACTTGTGTAGCTGGCACTGCCTTTTACTTTTCAAGCTAAATTAAGTTGAAAAATCCACATTCATTAATGAAATGAAAAAAGGCTGAAAAATCCCAACAACGACCTGGCAAAGCATTTCAGTGAGAAAACGCTTTAGAAGGGAAGCATTCATAGCATAAAGCCTTTAAATAGCTTCTTTGAAACCTGACTCCATTCACCTGACACATGCTCTCTCAATATTTGACAAAGATCATTTCAGAGGAGTAATCTGCAGTCAGGGAACTGTGTGCCAGAACTTTGGCTCTCCCCCTGGAGGTGCAGTGAATGACACCTGCCTTAGGATGGACCCTGCTCCCAAATCCACCTGCTTCCCTCCACAGCCCAGGGGGGCACCAGAGCACCAGCCCAGAGCACAGCTCCCAGCAGCCTCCCTGAAGCCACCAGGGCAGAGGTGCCTTGCTCTGCAGAGCCCATAAATTATGGCTTTCAAACCACTTCGGCATCCTGCAGGGAACAGGAGTTCAGAGGGGAAGCAGCAGCACCCCAGGACAGGGTGGTGGTGTCAAGCTACGTGGATGATTTCATTTTTTGACAGCTTGTTGCATTGCAGGACCAGGCAGAAGGTGAAGCTGGGCTGGGAAAAATCTGAAGCCTCACAGCAGCAAAGGGAAGACTCAGGAGAGCTGACAAAATTAAACTCTTGCACAAGCTTTCTTCCCTAGTACAGAATGCTAAAAACTCTTCCTGCTTTGGAGCAGAGGCAAAGTGTAAGAGCAAGTTCCCTCACTGGGACATGCACTCTTCCATGAATGGATCCCACGTTGTTTGTACAGATTTTGCTCCCTCTGTACCCAGAACAGGGCAGCTGGAAGGAGCTATTTTCAGCTCTCTGTTGGTATTTGAGGCAATGCTCCATCTGTGCTGACTGCTCAGACTCTCACTGTGACACACACACTGGGAACAGCCCCTTTCAGCACAGCACACAAATAATTGCAACCACAGAACGGGACTTGAAGGACTTAGACCATTATCAGGTGAAATGTGCGAGGGGAAGCAGCTGCAGAAAGGACTTTTCTTCAAGTTTAAAGACAAACAGAAAAAGCCTGGCTCTTCCTTTGGAGACAGGCAAGCCACACCTGTGTCAATAATCCGTGGTATTTGGTACTGCGGGGAGTGAAGACTCTGCCACAACATGTATGCCCGGCGGGGAGGAAGGAACAAGCATGTCCATGGACATGTCTCATCTTCCAAACAGCTCCAGAGCGGGCTGGAAGCCAGGAACTCTACCTGAGGTATTCCACCTTCAGAGGCCAACAATGCTGGGATCTGTCTCCCCCTCAGACAGAGCTGGAGACAGGAGAACGTGTGGCAAGGGGCTAACTAATCCAAGATGCCAAATGCAATTTTTTTTCCCCTCAATGCAAAACAACTTTAATTGCCCCTCATATTCTCTAGCACTAACCAGAGTTCACTTAATTAAAAACCCAAGTGTCAGCTGGTTTTATGTCTGGGCTCTACAGAGAACAGCATTTGCAGCTGAGTTACCTCTCCTAAGCTGCCAAACTCTGGTTCTCTGCACAGAGCTCTGAGAAACTGTGTCAAACCTAAAAGGCAGGGCAAATATGTAAAGCTGGAAGCACAGATGGCATTTTACACTATTCTATTACAGGGAAGTTTGAACATAGAAAAAAGATGAGTATGAGACTGCAGTCCTTATCAGTGGCACCTTCAGGCTGTATTCCCAGGAAAAGGAATGAGTGGGGAAATAAACTGTTCCCAGAAAAAGGAATGAGGGGGGAAATAAAGCACTGGAGATCTACCCTTGACCCCAGCCCTGCAACCTGCACAGTTCATGCTCTTTACACAAAGGCATGCTCACAGCTATGCATAATAAAGGCCATTTTAATGACACAACCTTTCCCCTTCTTTGGAGCAAAATAATTCCATTTGAGATAAAAGTTAATGAATAGATTCAAGCATTTTTTTTGAGAATCTGGCTTGATGAATATATTTTGAATTCAGAAAAAAAATTAATATGCCTTATCAAAATAACAGTTAATTTACAGATTACATTACCGTGCACACACCCCCATTTACTGGCTCTTAGTACTTCCCACTTCTACTTTAAATCAAGATAATTTTGGTAGTTAAACAAGCAGGTTAATGGGCAAGCAAGATAAAGAAACCACTGCAGTCAAAACTCTCTAAGTATTAGCACACACCTACACATAATTAACACAGTAAAATTACTTTACAGGTATGCTGGATCAATAACAGCTAAGCATAAAAAAGACTTGGTGATTATCAAAGGCTGGTTCTTAGACATGCTTAGAAAATTTGACAGCCTCCATACAACACCTCCAGGATGCAGAGGGGACCCTTAAAACAAAACCAGAAATGGAAAACACCCCCTGCTTTGAAAAACTGCTACCATGTGTCAGGCTTTCACTTGCCAAGGGAGTGGCATATTTCTTCGCTTTCCCTCACTGGCTGGTCCAGATACCACAATCAAGGCTCAAGAGTTAATGATTATTTCCCTCTGTGAAAGCTCCAGGGCTGGGCTCTGGCCTGGGTCAACACTTGCAACCTGTTATTTATGCAGCCCCACAATGTGGAGCACAGGAGCCCTCAGGTGAGGCTTGGAGCACAAGGTCAGTATTTTAATTTTGTTTAAGGCTGTTTTTCCTTCTTCCTGCAGGGTTGGCCCATTCAGTGAGCTCTGAAGGGCTGTATCTCCTTACTGCATCAGGGCTGGAACCAGAGCCCAGGCAACCTGCACTGGCTGCACAGCCTGTTAACCCTCCTCATCCCAAACCAACCCCGCCAGCACAACACCAAACTTCAGACCCACTTCCACAGCTCCATCACCTGAGGAAAGGACACAAAACTCAACCAGGCTCTGGGATTCCATCCTTTGAAAACCATGTCTTTGCCAACAGCTCCTTTTCTCTTCTAAGCAGAAAGCTTTGTTTCCACAGTGCTTTTAAGATAGATAGTTGTTTACAACTGGTGACTGCTTAAGTAAAATCAGGGACCCTAAAAGGATCTTGGTCATTGACAAATATGTCCCAGAGCCTGAGCACATCCATCCAGAGTGAATTTTGGAAGAGCAATTAGTTTTCCCTAGAGCTGAATCTCCATGAGTGCCTGCAGCAGTTCAAAATGCAGTTACAGGGTGCAATAAATCTGAATTTGCTGCTTAAAGAGGAGGATGCTACTTTTTGCTGCAAGCACAGAGTGTTTGGGAACAATTCACAGGTGCTCAGTAACAGTGAATGGGATAGGCCAGAAGTCTGTAAAAATGTTTTCAGGTGACTGATGAAGGTCAAATATTCCCCTATTCCTGGTGCACACTTTCCCCAAACAGGTGTATAGAAAATCCTACACCAAGAGCAGACAGAAAACAGCTGTTTGACATCCCAGTGCTGGAACTCAAAAGGCTTATTGTGACTTGCTCCCTGGCAAACAAATAACCCCCAGGAAAGCTGCAGTTCCAACCAGCCCTTTTTATTGCTTCCCCTCTAGGGAGGAACAAGGGCTGCACAGACAGACAGGTGCATCTTCACAAAGTCCACCACGGGCATACACCCTGCAATCAAGATAAAAACCTGAGACAAATATAAACACCATAGGTGGGGTAAAAATACCTTCCCAGTGTGATTATTTGAGGCAGGCTCCAAATTCCACTCTCCCCATCATCACTTTACCAGACAATTCTTACATAATTCCCCACTTTCTGCCTCTTCAGTCTGTACCCACAAACTGACACCAGCTGGCGGGTTCTGACCTTCTGGAGGTTTTGTGTCTGGTACTATCCAAGTGCAAGATGAGACAAAAATAAAATCACAGGATGCACCAGCAAGAAGGGAACTCCTCCACACAACCTGGATCAGGTGTCCTGGTCAATTGTTCAAGATACAACCTCTATGTAGTTCATTCACAGCATGCACAAAGGCAAAACACCAGCAAAAAAAAGATAAATATATATTCAGAGCTTGAAATTACTATAATGAACTGATGGATTGCCATGGTTTTTTCTCAGTCATGCATTTTAAAGAATTTACCTTCTGTATGCAATCAGATTCAGACCTTGGAAAAGCACTAACCAGATATAAATGGACTGGGGAGATCTATTTAAAGACGTTTCCAGGCCTCTGATGTCTCCATGAAACTGATGGAGCAACCACAAGTACAGCACTGCACAGGGACAAAACCAAATTAAGTCACCCAAAAGTGTCAGCAAGTTGTAATCAAGGGCCTCAGTTTTGGCTGCACTTTGGATTTACTCTTATTGTGACACTTGCTAATTGTCACAGACTCTGCAAGCTCTGAGCAATGAGGGAGAGCCAGGAGAACACTGCCACTTGGTGGAAAAAGGGGAGAGGAAACATTTGCAACTGCTCCAAGTGAAACTCCTTTTAGAAAGATGTTCCATGTCCCCCCATCCCGAGGGAATTTCTTAACAGCATGGCTGGTGCACCCCCAGCAGTGCCTGTGCCTGGGATGCCTCACACATCTCCCACCTCTGGGCTGCCCTGCAGGTGGGCAGCCACCCCTCCCCAAGTGCCAGCTCCTGTTCAGCTACACTTCAGAGCAAAACAAAAGGCCAGGGGAGACAATTCCCTCTTTCACTTATTAGGAAGACATCTATTAAGGATCATATGGAAGGCTGGAACTGCTGCGTTTCAGACTCAGTTCAGATTTGCCTCCCTGCTGCTCTTCTCAAATCCTCACCTTTCATGCCATGCTGGGATGGCAGTAATTACATTCTGCCTTTCTTTTTATTTACATTTCTTTATTTACTAAGTTTCAATTACATTTTCAGTTCTTACAGAGTCCACCCAAGACACCAAATGGGGCTTTTTCCAGCATTTCTTTGCCTGCCCACTGAAGCTGAAATGCTGCTCCATGGCACAAAATGCCCCTGGACAGCAGCACACAGAACTCACTGAAACCAAGAGGGGTTTTAAACAAGCCAACATGAAATGTCAGCAAAAGATTAAAGCAGGAGCCACAAAATTCACTGGTAAGATTTCTGTAATGCCTCATTATTCAGACAAGAGCTACTACAGCCCAGTTTCATTCTGCCTGATTATTCCCCACTGCCCTGAAGTCCTGTTAGAGAAGAAGAAATGAACACACTTGCAACTTGCTCCAGATGTTGTGGTGATGTTCACCAAATTCAGCTTTTGAGGAAACCCTGTATTTTTCTTTCACAGCACACATTTGAATCCAGCAGTTCTTACAGAAACATCTGGCTAGCCTGCTTACAAGGGCAAAATGTTGAAGCAGAAGGAGGATAAAAGTGAGAGATTATCTTTTCCTCTCTTTCAAAAAAGCTTTTATTTTCTTGCAACAGAAAAGGACACAAAACATTCCATGTCCAAGTGCCTGGATGCCAAAGGCATTGGTGATATTTCACAACCTGAGACTTCACCAGCTGCAGTGCAGCTGCCAAGACTTTCAACTGTGTATCACTATAAATCTCTAAAAATATTGTGGGACCTGGAATAAGGTGCTACTATAAAACTAATCCAAGTAGAACAGCTACACACATTCACTTGCCTTCATCTTGCCCTATCAAAACTCTGTGGTAGATCAAATGCTCTACAGAAGTTCACTTTGCAGCACAGTCCTCTGGCTTTTGGAGCAGAGTGTAGAGACTCTGCATCCTCAAGGAAGCTGCTGGATAAAATAAATGCCCTTGCAAGTGTTAATCATCACTCAGAATCCCACAAGACTGCTTGTACTGAACTAGCATAAAAATTTAAGCACAATTCTATGTAAAGTTTCAAATGGATTTGGGCTTTTGTCTCCCAGCTTTTAGCCTGATCTACATTTCTGGGTGCTGCTAAACAGCTGCTGCTCAGCAGAAACAAGGTGTTAACCCAAGACAAAGATGATTTCAGCTTTTTTTGATAGCTATCACCTGGGGATCTTGCTTCAATTTTTTTTTAAATTTTAAATACAACCTTTAAAAAACTGCTTCATTCATTCAGGACAGAGCTGGAGCCTGAATTGATTTTGACACATTTCATGACCTCTAAGAAGATAAGATCATATATTCATGAAGTTGTTCTAAATGAAGAAATTATTCCAGCTAACTCTGTCATAAAATGCTCTATCTCCCAGACCACTGCAAAACAGGGTGAGCTGCTGTCACACAACCTACCTCAGATCTAGTGCACAAGAGGACTAAATTGATGAATGCAGACCTTGATTGTGACATGCCTGTAACCTGTTAACTACCTTTGGCAGAAGCCAGAACTAAAGTAAAAAAAAAAAAGGCATGTTAAAGCTACAAAAGCAGAGTGGAACTATCTACAGATCACACACGAACACCAAGCCATGCTGTTAAGACTTATTCCTCTTGTACTGAACTTCCCCCCCACCACCATACCACACTTTCAAATACCTTTAGGTCACCAGCCTCAGGTTTTTCAGTCTCTGAATCGTCATCTTCCTACAAGACAAGAATTTACAGGATTAAGCTTAAAGAGCAGGCCTGGCAAGCAACTGCACTTACAGCAAAGGGCTCGTGTTCAGCAGCCCAGCAGAAGTCCAAGACCCTTTCCATGGAGGATAGTTTTGCCCCACCCACTCATGACCAGAAAACACGTCCTACACTCAGGGGAAGAAGTGTTTATTTGGTTTTGGGGGCTTTTGTAGGCAAAAGATGCCTCCTGCAAAACGGATGTAGCTCTGGAATGGTCAGAACCAGACAAAAAATAACAGAACTGAAGGGAAGAAAGCATTTGTCAGTTGGTAACTGTCCCTTCCAGTTGGCAGATGGGCTTGTGGTAGTGCCCTTGTTCAGCAGTACAGAAAAAGGCAGCATTTGCAAGACCTGTGATACTCCCAAGCATCAGCAACACACACAGGACACACAGCTGGCCTGCCACCAAACCACACATGCAGGCTTGGAGAGGGTCTGGCCCAGCAGCAACTTCACAGGATCTGGAGATCCAGCAGCCACTGCATCTCTCCTGTTAGGGTGGAGCTCCTGTAGGCTCACTTGCAGATGCCATGAACCTCCATAGAAGGGAACCACTGACAAATTGCAGTGTTTTAGGGAACAGACTCCACTTATTTTATTTCTAACCAGAAATAAAGCAAACTGGGCAAATTTCTGCCTTGTGAGAGCATAAAACACTGAACTTGTGTGAAACTCTGCATCATGTGAGAAGCTCCAGGCTTGGTCCCCTGGCAGGTAATTCTGCTGTGTGGATAAAACAAGCCCTGAGTTATTCAGATCAAAGCCCAACCTGAGTCCAACTCATCCTGCTTTCTAAAGACAACTCATAACAGTATGAGCTACTAGCCCAGGCATGAGAAGGGAGTTTTCAATTCTGCTCAGAGAACACTTAATGCAAGAAAAGCAGGCATTGCTCCTCTGCAACAAAGCTGGAGAGAAAGAACCCTGTGTAACCTGCACTGTAACACCAAATCCACGGCTGGCACTAGTGACTGATCAACTGGCATCACCTAAACAGCAACTTGTACCTCCCACAGGATGGAAAAGCTGCAACCTGCACTAAAACCTGGGTATGCAACAAAGCATTTACATGCCCATTTATAGTGGTAACTGAACAGAGGTGATCACAGCCCTTGAACTGAAGAGACCTCACTGAAAGAGGGTCTACAAGTGTTGCAAGAAGAATCACTAAAGCAGCAAAGAAGCTTCACTGCTTTGCTAAGCCAGATGCCAGGGGCAACAGAACAAAACCAAAAGCAAGGACAAGAGACTGACAAGGTTCTTGGCTGCCCCTTGAGCAGAGATGGCAGAGGTAGTGAGAGTCTCCCCAGAGGCTGATCTGACAAACACACACAGAGTTCAGTCATGAAAGGTTATAGCAGGAGTCCTGGTTTTTTGCTACACAGTAGAGGAAAGAAGTAGAACAGGGACAAGATAACACTTGTGGTGGTAAGCAAGAGGTCGGTGAGAAAGAAAGCAGACAGGAACCTCTCCCTTCTCCCCCCCAGACTTATTCTCTGCCATAGAGAGGGAACAGAACTGCATGTCCTTTTGTGCATTGCAGCTGCAGCCCCAGGCTGAGCCCGTGCCCCGTCCCACACACAGCAGTTATCTCAGTGTTCAGGTGATGCCAGACACATGCCATGCACCTGAGACAGACACACGCCACCCACAGGGACACAGGACACTGTCACACCACGGCAACCTGATGCACTGAGCTCACTTAGTTATACGCAAAATAATTTAGGACATCACAGAACTTTATTCTTTTTAATTCACCAGCTGACAGTGTGATCCCCTTACAAGGTTCTCTCATGCCAACTATGCTTAAAGAATAACTTCTGTTTGGTGTGGCTGTAACAGCCTTTTTCCCCACACAAGAGCCAAAGACGACACCACCACAGTTAATAACAAGCAACACGAGCTGTGCCAAGCTGCTGACGGGTTCCAAGGCAAATGCTTTGCCCTTGAAAACAACGTGAATAGGAGTATTTGGAAAGGGCTGAAAACCACACCAGGAGTCAGGCATTCCGGGTTCCACCACGGGGCGCTACTCGTGGGCTTTTGTGAAGAGAGAGAGAAGTCCCTGCAGGGTATGTGAGGGGTCACGGGGAGCTACTTACTGACTGCCTGCTGTTGTCGTCGTCCTCCTCTTCATAGCCCTCCTCGTCCCCATCCAGGCGGGTAAAGTCGTCTTCTCCGTACCCAACCGACACCAGCCCTCCTTTCTCTCCTGAAGAGGAAGGGGAAACCATGAGAAGAGGAAAGCCACGAGGAAAGCGGAGCTGGCGGCGAGCGGAGCTGGGCCTTCCCCCCCCACACCCCACAATGGGGAAGGCGGCGGGCCGCGCGGGGACACCCCCGGCCCCCTGTGGCCGCCCTCACCCGCGGGCGCTCCCCCGTCACTCCCCGCCGTGCCGGCCTCGCTGTCCGACTCCGGGTCCGAGTCCTCCGCGTACACGGCCAGCGAGGACAGGACGCTGCGCTTCGCCGCCGCCATCTTCGCCCCTGGCCGCGGGAGGGGGCGGAACTTCCGGCGCGCCGCGATGACGCCAGGCAGGCGGTCGCCATGGCAACACAGCCCTTCTTCCGCCCTCAGCGGGCTCCGGGCGGGCCCTGCGGCCCCGGGACAAAGCCTTGGGAGGGCTCCGGAGGGAAGCGAAGGGCTCGGCGGGGCGAGGAGGGGGCTCTGGGGAAGGGAGAGCGGCGATTAAAGGCGGGCGCGTTGCTCGGTGAGGGCGCTGGCCTTTTAGGGAGGGGCTTTGACGTCATCTCGTGGCGCCGCAGCAGCGCCTGTCGGGCCCTGAGCGGGTGTGAGGGGAGCGGGGAAGGGATCGGGAACGGGATTGGGATCAATACGAGGGGGAGGACGCAGCCCCTGGGAAGGCAGTGGGCCGGGAAGGACCTGCCTGTCCCCCCGTGCTGGGTGCGGGCGGGTTTGGGGACAGCGACCCTCCCAGCCCCACTGTGGCCCCTCAGCCGTGCCCCGGCGCACACGGTATGGGGGTGCCCTGCAGGGAGGGTGAACAGCCCTGGGAGCGGGGAGGCGGTGCTGGGGCGGTGGGATGGGACACAGCAGCGTGGTCGAGCTCTGGTTCCTCTCGCAGCGTGCCCAGGATGAGCAGGGAGGCTCCCCCGGGCCTGGAGGGCAGGGTGAGGAAAACACTGCGGAAGGTCTTCGGGTTCGAGTCCTTCAAGACTCCCCTGCAGGAAAGCGCCACCATGACCGTGGCGAGAGGTGAGGCTCGGCGTGTGGAGCACCTTCTTCCTGTGGGGGTGGCGCTGCAGGAGGTGGGATTGTGCCTTTGGGGAGGAGACACATCGCCTGGGCCAAGCAGGGTCACCTGGCCCTCCAAGCCCTGCTCTGCTCTGTCGTGATTCTGGTGGTACAGGAGCACAAGCTGCAAGCAAGCTCTGCATCTTCTCCTTTCCTCGTGGCACCGCTATTGCGTCAACCAGGGAATGAGAAACATAAAGGTGCACCCAACAGCATGTTCAGGCTCAGATGAGGGCAAAACTGCTTACATTTGTGGCTTTTCAGAGCAAAACTGCCCTTGTGTTAGAAACAGTCCGCTAAAGGACTTGATTTCGTGGCATGGTTGATCTCTGTTTCTCTGAGTCACGGGGCCATTATCACAAATGAAGTTGTGCTGCTGTCAGTGTGCCCCCCCAACAGCCCATGGAGGTGGGACAGGCAGCTCACACACACAGGCTGTCAGCTCCCTAGGCAGCTCTCACAGTGTGGGTCAGAACAGTGCCCAGCTCAGGATACAATCACAGTTTTCACTGGTCACCACTCACTGGTGACAGCAGAGCAGCCAAAAGCAGGGTTCTGTGTGCAGGGGGTCTCTGCCTGTTGCTGTGGGATCACTCCTGCCTTCAGGTGCCCAGGCCAGTGCAGTGACAGTCACTGTGTGATTGTATCTGTGTGGTTGATTTCCAACCCCCATTTTGTATAAGGGACCTTTCTGGGATAAGCTTTAAGAGGACGTGTAAAGATCTGTCATGGGACTGGTAATCTGGTAACTGGAAGTCTGTGAAATGAGTGGAAGCAGCTCCTCTGGAGGAGATTTAGCACTAATAACTCGTTTAATTTGTCTTTACTTTGGTTTCTGTGTATCTTCTGGTACTTTTGTATGGCTGCTTCTAAGTGTTTGCAAAGCTATCAGAGATTCTTTGAAGGAAACCACTGCAGGCATGCAAAGTGTTGCTGTGCTTTTGGAACCTCAAATGGAGTGTCTTTGGTTGTTACACCACACAATACACACAAACATGTGCTGTTATCCCCCCTTACAAGCCCCTCTGCCCACCCCTCCAGCCTGAGCCCTGGGAACTTCCCCCACTCAGTGGCCTTGAGCTTTCTTCTCAAGCTCAAGGCTCAACCTTCTTCTTCTGTTGTTTTGGCAGGCGAGAAGGATGTCTTTGTGTGCATGCCCACAGGGGCAGGGAAATCCTTGTGCTACCAGCTTCCTGCAGTTCTGACAGCGGGCATCACCATTGTCATCTCACCTCTGATTGCACTCATTCAGGTAACTGTCTCCTGGGAGCTGTGGCAAAGCAGCCAGGGAAGGGGAAATACTGCTGCCTCCTGTATTTCTGCCCATGAGTCTGCTGTTGGCCTGCCTCTGGATGCTCTTGATGTCTCAGCTTTCCTTACCCTGATGATAGGTGAGGAGAGCAGAGTATCTCTGGAATGATGCTTTGCAGTTCTCTTAAAGGATGGTTTTTTCCTTTGATAATAACCTGGTGGTTTTTATACCTGAGCCTGCCTCTGTTTTCTCCCCTTGTCTGTCACCTCCTGTGTGTTAGACAGAAGCAGCAGAGCAGAGTAATCCAAATGGACCCAAAGCTGGATCTTTCCCCAGAAAAAACCTGCCATTTTACCTTAAAGTAATAACTTTATGATGAAGTTGCCTTTGGAAGCATAATTTGTTCTGCATCAAAATGCCTTTTTGTTGCAGTCAGTGTCTCTGTCATGGGAAGAAGCTGGTTTAGCTGCTCCTTGAGCACCTTCATCTGGGAGACTCTGTTTTTCCCCCCTTTCTGCTGCTGCTTTGGGGTTTGTTAGTTGTGGAATTTTTTTTAACTCCTTTACAGTCTCACTGTAATACACATTAAGAACTAAAGCAGGCTTGGTGATGCATCTCAGAAAGATGTTATAGTGAATTTGTTCCAAGTGTGAGGATTTCTGATTAAGGTCCAGCACAGGCAGAATTTTATCAGTGAAATGGAGGTTAAGAAATACCATTGTCAAGATTTGCAGGTGAAGCAGAATGGGTGAGAATGACAAATAGGTTGAGATGGGCTCAGTGAGTCTTACAGAACAGAGCTGGAATGAACCTCTAGAGTCATCTTATCAACCCCTGAGATGGGGTGGCTGTGCCTGAAATGATCACGATGTATTTCAGTGTAGCCAAACTTCAGTAGTTCAGTCTGTGTAGTTCTCTGAGAGGTGACTTGGTGAACAGAAAACTGGATATTAAATCACTGTCTGATACCGGATATTGAGTGTAATACTGAAATACCTGTTTTTCAGGACTGTTCATATCCTGAAATGTTAAGGGCCACTCAAGTGCAAATGAACAACTCAGTGTGGGGATAGATAGGGAGGTGAATTTGTTTGCCAGGTGTCCATCTGCATGTGGTGCCATGCTTTCTTCTTGGTTTTCATGGCATGATTCTCACCCAGTCTTGGTTCTGGTTCTGTGTGTATAACATCCTTCAGTTATTTTAGGATGAAATGCACCCTGTTGTTGCAGGGTTGTGGTGTTCATTTTCCATCTGTGACAACTGATGGTACAAATAGGTGGCTTTGATGAGTTAGTTTGCACAGATCTCTGCTGGTGTTCCCTGGCAGCAAATACACTGTCTTAAAGTGAACAGAGGCACAAATGCAGCTGGATGTAAGAGCTGGACAGATATGCTCACAGGGGAAAATAAAGGCATCAGGAGTTAAAGTTATAAATACATGTAGAGGTGTGTGTTGTCCTAAGACTCAGTCCTGAAGGTGAAAGTGGGGGCCTCCCCTGCATCTCCCTAGTAATCTTTCTTGGTGCTGGTGACTTCCTTTATTTCCACTTGCTTTTCTTTTAATTTTCATTTTGTGCCTACTCCAGGATCAAGTGGATCACTTGCTGGCTCTGAAGATCAAAGCCTGCTCTCTGAACTCCAAGCTGTCTGCGCAGCAGAAGAAGACCATCCTGGCTGACTTAGCAAGTGAGAAGCCCCAAGTAAAGCTCCTGTACATCACCCCAGAGATGGCAGCTGCCTCTTCCTTCCAACCAACACTGAACTCTCTGGTGTCCCGAAACCTCCTGTCCTACCTGGTCATAGATGAGGCGCACTGTGTGTCCCAGTGGGGACACGACTTCCGACCCGACTACCTGCGCCTGGGCACGTTGCGCACGCGCATCCCCAGCACTCCGTGCATCGCCCTGACTGCCACTGCCACCAAGCAGGTCCAGGAGGACATTGTGGCAGCTCTCAAGCTCAAGCAGCCACTTGCCACGTTTAAGACTCCTTGTTTCAGATCCAACTTGTTCTACGATGTGCAGTTCAAGGAGCTCTTGGCTGATCCATATGCCAACTTGAAGGATTTCTGTCTGAAGGCGCTTGAAGCGAAGGGCACCACTGGGGTAGGTTTTACCTTCAGAGAAGGAGGCTAAACTGGACAAAATCTACCTTAATGGACACTGACCTGCCAGGGCTGTGGCAGGGAAGGAGGAGGTCCCAGGAAGGAAAGTGTTAATGTATATTTTCTAAGTCCTCTAAAAGTGCTCATGTATGTTTTTTAGTTCCTGTAAAACAGGCAGAATATAAAGGCTGTGTTCCTTTCTGAGGTGACAGGCACGTTCTGTAAAGTAATATCCAGGAAACATGCCACTGAGCACCCTCCAGGTAGCCTGGAGAGGACAGCAGACACTGGGCAGCCAAAGAGAAGATCAGCACTAACAAGGATGTGGTGTCACATCTGCAGATAGCATTAATGAGATTAAATTAAATTTGATTAGTTAATTTAAAAAATTAACCAGGAAGAATTTCTTCAGGGAAAAGGTTGTCACATGTTGGAAAGGACTGTCCAGGGAGGTGGTGGAGTCACCATCCCTTGGAGGCATTCAGGAAATGACTGGACATGGCACTCAGTGCTCTGGTCTAGTTGACAAGGTGATCTTGGAGGTCTTCTCCAACCTAAATGATTCTGGGATTATGTGCCCTCAGAAAGGGATTGCTCTAAAAGAAAATTGGTTAGGAGTATAGGACAAACATTTCTACCCTGGTTTGTCACATCCTGGGGGACCATTGTATGTTTGCTAGTGTTCTGCTCTTCTAGTGTGGTGAGGGTGAATAGAAGCATCTGTGTTGCATTTCCTGCTCTAACACTTAATTCCCCAGACAACTGAGCAGCTCAGCTATAACCTCTGCACCTGAGTGTATTTGTGCAGCAGAGTGAGAATCTTGCCTGTGACTGCTGGGAGAGGATGAGGGGACTGTATTTGCAGCCTTGTCAGTTGGCTTCAACCAGTGCCATGGACTTTGTCTCGTGTGTGCCCAGGTGTACTCGGGCTGTGGCATCGTGTACTGCAGGATGCGGGACGTGTGTGACCAGCTGGCCATTGAACTCAGCTACAGAGGGGTGAAAGCCAAGGCCTACCATGCAGGTACTGCCAGCTGCATCTCTCAGGGGCTCGTAGGGCTGAGCTGTGCCACCTTTAAGGCCTGGGGTGGGGCTACCTAGAAAAGAGCTTTTTAAGCATGGTGTGTACTGTGATGCTCATGTGGTAGGTCTGTGAGGTAAGTGCAGGGCTTTCACCACAATGGCATTCCCTTCCCTCCAGAACTGTTGGTTTTGTTGGATGTTGTGTGGCATAAATAGAACAACTGATTTTATCCCAGGGGGGAGCTAAGTGTTTCTCTTTGGAGCAGAAACAGCTGCTGCTGACTTCTGCTTGGTCACAGGCCAGGCCAGTTCAAATATGGGCAGAGAGGAGTATGTACATCACTTAGTTTTAAGGGGAGGGGTTGGCTTGCAATGGGGGAATGGAGGAGGAGAAAATCATGTTGTTTCTTTTCTTCTTTCTTTTTCGTTTGGTTTTTTATGTTGTTGATTCCTTCCCTCTCTTTCCCTTCCCAGGACTCAAGGCAGCTGACAGGACTTCAATCCAGAATGAATGGATGGAGGAAAAGATCCCTGTTATTGTTGCAACCATCAGTTTTGGAATGGGAGTAGACAAAGCAAATGTCAGGTGTGTGAGGCTGAGTATTGTGCACTACCAGAGACTGAAAGCTGAGCAGTGGGAAAGAAAAATCTGTCTCTGTTACCTGATACACCTGACTCAAATGCCTGATGAACACTTGCTAAAACCCACAAAACCAGACCAGGAGGTTTTTCACCTTAGAAGCAGCAAAAACAGACCTGGAAGAGCTTTGTAAAGAAATCAAACACAAGGCAGCAGAGCTCATCTTTGCCAATCAACCCCAAAATTAAGAAAACTGGAGGAATACTTGTTTTCTGCCACACCCCCCAGAGGTTCAGAAAGAGCCATCTCAGTGCACTCACAGCTGCCTCTTTCACTTCCCCTTGTGAAAGAGTTGCCGTTAAAAAGCAGTGGGAAGAAAATCTGCACCTAAAATAATTCAGGCACCCTCTACTAAAATAGTCAGAGCCAGCTGTTTTTGGAGATCTCCTCTTGCAATGCAAGAGGGAAAAATAGCAGTTCACAAATAGCAATAACCATATAAAAATACAGCTCCAGTCCAAGGACAGAAACTCTGCACATGGTTTCAGTTGCTGCTCCTCTGGGATTTCTGTCACCATAAGGGCTCTGTGTCAGAATTCCTGCCCTGCAATAATAGCTGTGCTGAGTTAGTGCTGTGATCACTTTGTGGAGGGGTAATTCAGATGCAGCTCAGACAACACCCACAACAGACCTGATCCTTACTTTAAAATCTACATACAGCAGTTTCTCTGAAGGCTGTGGGAGAAGGGCAGGACATCCCAGAGACAATCCTATCAGTTTACAACTGTGCCATCCTGGCTGTGTCACTGCTGCCAGGAAACAGGATCCAGAGCAGTGACAGGCCACTTTACTCCTTGATGCATCTTACCAACAGAGAAATGAGAAGGACAGCAGCATGAATTAATGACCTGCTGAAGCCACTCTGCCCTGCTCAGTGGTCATTAAAGAAGGCAAGGAGTAACTGAAATGTGTAGGGCTGATTGAGAGTGAAATATAGCTGAAACACACCTCTAATCTGGTAGTTTCCAAGGAATGGGGTTAAAATGACTCTAGGATTTTTAAAAGTAGTCTAAGGGACATTTTACCAAAGCCTGGTTAACAAAGCACTGCCTAGCCTTTGCTCTATGCTGCCAAATTTGAGTGTTCATGCATATGTTATCAAGTAAGATCAGGTCTGGCAACTTCTGGAGGTGACTCTTCTGGGCAAAAGGGAAAACAGAGGTGGTGTCTCTTTTTCAGGTGGAATCTGCTCCTCTGTCTTCACTATTAATTCAGTTTTGCCTAAGATTACTTATCAATTTCTTCAGCAAACATCCTGATGGGGATTAAATGTGTGGGGCTCTAATGCTTCCTGCTTGGCCTGTTCCTGGAGTGTTCTGTGTTTGAAGAAACATGTTTGCTTGCCTTGGTCATGTAATCTTTAGCTACACCCACATGCATCGTACCTGCCCCTGGGACAGGCTGGCTTTGAGGCAGACTGGTACTTAAAAAACTGGCAGTGTTTCTGTTCAGTAAAATCCTCTCAAACCAGGTACAAGCTGAAGTGCTGAATAGTCAGGTACAAGCAGGTTTAAAGCAGTCTTGCAGTGGGGTGTTGGAAACCTTCCTGCAGAGATTACATAAAATGTAGTAATGATTCTGTATCCTATTTTCTGGCTAGGAAGGGTGCCTTCATCTGCAGGTGGGCACAGTGAGACAGAGTTTCCCATGCAGACTTTGGCAAAGAAGTGTCTTTTTTAAATTGTTTAAAAACGTGTTTCGTAATGGTGAAATTGTATTTCACAAAATACATACAACTTCTTAATTCATGCTGTATTTGTGGTAAAATGTCCCAAACTCCTTAATTCAGTGTGTTTATTCTCAGTCTTCATAGCTGTACAGTTATTTGGGATACTCATGTGCTCATCCTTTTCCACCCCTGTGGAATGGGATCCTGCTCCCATGTTATCCAGGTGCATTTGTTTTCTTACAGCTCTGCTGTTTTCCCTGTGTGCAAAATCCCTTGCATTGCTCAATCCTCTGCCTTTTATGCTTTTGTTCCCCAATTTTTTACTGCTGTCGATGCCCACAAACACCACAAACCTGTGAAGTGCTCCTGAGAAACCTGCAGCTTTGTGTTTCCTCTTTTATCACCTGCAGATTTGTTGCCCACTGGAACATTGCCAAGTCGATGGCTGGGTATTACCAGGAGTCTGGCAGAGCTGGGAGGGATGGGAAGCCATCCTGCTGCCGCCTCTATTACTCCAGGACTGACAGGGATCAAGTCAGCTTCCTGATTAAGAAGGAGCTCTCCAACATCCAGGTAAGAGCTGCAGAATAGTGTCCACCTGCCCACACAGGCTGCCTGTGCTCTGGTCTGGTGTGCCTGCAGTAACCTCTGAATACACAAAGATAAAGTGAGGTTTTCTGGGTCTACAGTTCTCTGGAAAGCTGTTTCAAGGGATATCAGAAGGGGGGGAAGAAGAAGGGAAAGGGCTGCCAGACTCAGTTCTGTACAAGCAGAGACAGGGAGGTATCTGTGTATCTTTGCCATATTGATCAGAAGAGCTGGATTTGGTAATTGCTAGAGTTATTTTATCTGTGTATATTTAAATTGAAGACCATAGTTTGTGTCCCCCTCTACTTTCAGGAGAAAAAAGGCACCTTAAAAGAATCTGACAAAGCTGTGATGACAGCTTTTGATGCCATTGTGAACTTCTGCGAGGAGCTGGGGTGAGTGCACTTCCTTCAAACACTAATGTTATTGTTGGGGAAACCATGCCCTGTCCCTTCCAAGGAGCTGTTGTGGTTGGGGTTGATCCTGCATGCCCAGGAAAAAGAAAACACTGAATTAATTGCTTGATATTTTGCTGTCTGGACTGAGGAAGGTGTCCCTGAGAGTTGTCTCATCACTCCCATTTGAGTTAATTGAGAGATTGGTCTTGGAGCCTGACCAAGTGACATGGGGGTGTTAAACTATAACTCCTCTGGCCATGAATTTTATTATGTTCTATCTGATGATGTGTTGACTTAGTCTGAGTTTCATTTGCTTTTGTTTTGACTCTTCCTCCTTCACTACATCACCTCCTAAGGGGTCAAACAGACAGCCTAATCAGCATGGGATGGAAACATTAAATGTTTCTGTGAGTCTCGATGTCTCCACTGTACAAAGTACTGGGTGTCTGTGATTGTCACTGACCTTAGAATGTTTCAGGAACAGGCTCAAATTATGGATGTGCCCAATCTAAATGCAGACTAGCAACCACAACGTGCATTGTGCAGGTTTAGTTCGTGCCTTGTAAGCTGTAATTGTACTAATTGCTGTTCTGTGCTGGGTAAGACATCAAAGCTGTGATTTTGCCAGGAAGAGAGCAGTGTGTGTTCACTAACTGGAAATGCTCTTCATGTGTCTTGCTTACAAGTTCAGCATTTCATTTCACTTTTCACACCTGAGCCAAGGACAACTTTTTCAGCATGAATGTGAGCATGTTCTCTCCTTGTTGTCATGTTTGGTAAACAAATCCTGGTTTTTATGGGATAGTTTTGCTTGTACTGAAATGTGACACAAGTGTGGGGCACTTGAAGGAGCACTTCTTTGCCTAAAGTTGAGGTGATGCTGTGAAGTTGCTTCTAGGAGGCTTCTTGCTCTAAGAATTTGATGCACTTGGCTAAGCAGCTCTACTCCTGGTGTGTGTTACCACTCACAAGTGGTCAGATGGCCATTTGTATCTGGGTTTTGTATAATCATAGAATGATTTGAGTGTGATGGGATCTTAAAGACCATCTAGTTCAACCCCCCTGCCATGGGCAGGGACACCTTCCACTAGCCCAGGTTGCTCCAACCCTCATCCAACCTGGCCTTGGACACTTCAGGGATGGGGCAGCCACAGCTTCTCTGGGCAACCTGTGCCAGGGCCTCAGAATCATAATGTGAATACCACTCACCCAATTAGAAATCACATCTCCCACACTTTTTCTTCCCCCCAGCCCAGTCTGGGCCACCCTTCCTGCAGTATAACATGCCATGTGCATCCCAGAGTCCCATATTGCAGCCCCACTGGCTGGCTTCCCTGCTCAGAACTGTACAGGACACTGAGGTGCTATGGAGAGAAATGCCACATTGCATTTCTTTTTTACATATTGAATTAATACAGTTCTATTTACTATCCAAACAGTGAAAACAAACCTGAAACTCTGACCTTGCAAGGTTATAAATAAGAACAAATAAAGACAGATTGGGTACTGGCAAGCCAGTTTTTGCATAGTATATTTAGGCTATTGTCTGAGTATGACAGGAGAACAATGGTATAAGCTGCTTTTAAAGAGTGGTTTTAAACAAAGCTTTCAGTGCTCAGAGTTTCCTATTGCTCTTTTGCAAGGAGAAAAAAAAAAACAAAAACCCAAGCCTCGTAGCTGCAGCAGCAGCAGACACCTTTATCAGTTTTAGGTGGTGGCTGACCATTTGCCATCTCTGACAAGTGGTTTTGCTTGAAAGATGAAAATCAGACAGATGAGTTGACTTTGGTATTTGGTGAATCACAAAGTTCCTGAATCCAGACAGCCTGGTGTACTGAGTTTGCTGTGGGCCTGCAGACCAACTTGCTGGCATTGGGGCATTGATCTTGGTGCAGGAAAGTTGTGTGGGGAGAAACAATCACCCAGGGAGAGAAGGTGAGGGAACTTTCTGTGAACAATACAGTCAGGTTGTAGCTGGGCTGGCTCTTGCTCCCAAGCACCGTGTCTCCTCTTCACTGTCTATGTTTTACTCTGTTTCTGCCTTGAACAGTTACAGCACCCAAAGGTAGCAGCAAATAAAAGCAGAAACATAAAAACAAAGCAGAAGATGCCAATCACCATAAGCCCTCCTAGAGCCCAGAGACTTGCTGAAATCAGTGCCTTTAGGTCTTCCAGAAATACGGATGCCTCTTCTGGTGGTGGCGTGGTGGTTTGCATCCTGCTGGGGGTAGACAAGGACAGTGTCAGGTGCTGGTGTATCCTCTCTATGCCCTGAGCTACAGTCCCAAAACCAGTACAGGTATGAATGCTGTCTGTGCCTACAGGCATCCCCCCTCCAAAAGGAGAAACAGAAATGGGAGCATAAAGCAGAAGAAATAGAGCTGAGGCCAGTTTCACTATCAGATCTGCAGAGATGGAAAGAGGAAAAGCTTGGGGTTCTACAAGATTTTGGCAGTTGAGACTTACTTTAATCATAGTTAATATTTTAAATTATACAGTGTGTCCCCAGCATGTTCATCTCTGTTAGCTGTACAGCCTATACATTAAAGACAGGTATTCAGTGGGAAAACTTCCTTGATAGCGTTGAAAAGATCTCTGAAAGGGAGTTGGGGACTTAATATCTGAGAACACATTGGAGATGAAATGAACAATTATTTAAAAACAAACAAGGAAAAAACCCACCAACAGTAAGCAAAGATCGTGTACAACTTGTTGCTTTCATAAGGCTTAGAGTAGTCTAATTATGTTAAAAAGGGTGTCCTGCTAATGGAGTTTGCTTTAGCAATGCTTTCTGTTACTCTGCAATAGAAGCACAAGTGTTCCTTCCATGAACTATTTAGGTGCAGTAATCATTTAAACTGGGATCTCAGTGGGGTCTATACTCTTGCTCCTTCCTTCACTGGTGCTTTGCATAATGACTGGGCTGTCAGCTCTCTAAGGAACATCCAGCATCTCTTTGTGAGCATCTTGTGGTTTTACTAAAGGTTCCTCATTTTTCAAGGGAAAGGGTGGAATATTTCTCACACTTTCTTGCAAATATGACTATGCAGATGTAATACAGGAAGAGACCTTTGTTATTTTTGAAATTTTGTTTGACTTGCTGCCCTGTACATATCCTGAATACTCTAAGGGAAGGGATTAGCCCTGTAAAGCATGTTTCATCCTCAGTAGGTCAGATTTGACTAAAAGCACAAGTTTGCACTTGCTGAAGTTTTTGTTACTTTCTCAGCAGCCAAATATATTCAGTTCACAGTTGGTTTTCTGGAACAATGGCAGATCACCATGCTCATCCAACCAACAGGCACACAGGATATGAAAGCTGCCCTGGATACCTTCCTTTGCCTTCAGAAAGGAGGCAGCCTAGATACTCATTCTGCAGACCCAAAGGCAGGAGCCCTGTGGGACTACACACCCCAGAAGTTCCTGTCTCTTTTGCTAAGCACAGTTAACCTCCTGAAACAGGAGAGCTGTAGGAGATTTTATAAATACCTGAAGCTGTTGTGTTTGCAGCAGGTGTTTGTTCTGTCACCTCCTCTGCACCCCTCCAAGAGATCTTGGCCTGTGGTGAGGGACCCCTCACTGTACCTGGAGACTTCCAGAGGTAGCCTAAGTTACCCTGGTGCTGCAGTAAATGATTAACAGCTGATTTTCCTGCAAAGGTGTGGCTAATATAATCAAATCAAAGACCTTGAGTCTAAATAAAAAGTCCTCCTTCAGGTGTTGCTCAGACACTTGGCTTTATCTCCTACACCTGTTGCAGGGCTTGTAAAGGCCCACTGTGTCCTTTGTTTGGGGAAGGCTGTAGGATGTGGTGGAGAGGAGGGCTGTGGTTCCTGGATCCTGACTGGATCTGTACTGGAAGCCCCTTTAGGAGAGTGCCATACCTGAAGTGAGGCTGTGACCAAGGTTGCCCTGCAGTCCAGAATCCGTTGTGACAGTTAATGTGAGTAAACCCGTTACAGAGCATTGCACTGCTGTTAACTGCAATAAAACTTCCTCTCTGTTGCTTGACTGGGTGAAGACGACTAGAGGGATGGTGCTGGAAAGAGGTGGAAGGGGAGAAGCAGGAGTGTGGTGTGTGTAAAGGGAAGCAAATCACTTTGAAACCAGGGGGATAATGTTACAGAGCAGAAGCTATTCCATTAAGTCATCAGTAGATCTTCAACCACTTGTGCTGGAGGGGCTGGCCTTGCTGGCTCTTTGAGGTTCCTCAGGGAAAGAAACTATTTCAACACTTTTATCATCAGGACTTAAATAATGGTATTCCCTTGCAGCTCCTTCTAGGCTCGCTCAGGCTTTTACAGCATGTACAGAACTTGCTGTGTTTGAAGCAGTCCCACCTTAACCTGTGCTTTTCTGAATCTCGCTCTGCAGTTTGAAACAGAGGATCCATCCTCCCTAGTGCTCCCTACAGGTCCCTTTTTGTGAGTACTGACTGAAGCCAAAACCACAAAAGCTGGTGTGAGTGGTGAGCAGGGACCCAGGGACTGGCATGTTTGTGGTTGGCAGCAGCTGAGGTGCTGCTGCAAACTGAGGGTTTGCTGGGCATCTTTCAGGCCACCCTGATCTGTTGCATGCGAGAAAGCAGCAGACCCCACCCAGGCATGTCTAAATCCCAGGTGTAGGAATAGTCCAGCTGAGGGCAATGGTACAAAATGGTACAAAGGAGAATATCAGGCCTGGGAGGTCCAGACAAGTATGTAGAAATCAGTCCAGGAACCACTCCTCTGCTCCAGAAAGCCACCTGAATCCTTTAAAGAATTGCTTAATTTTCTCTCCTTCTCTTTGTTCAACACTGCTGTGTTTATTCAGTTTCTAATTCAGGAACCTAAGGTGGCAGAGATAGGACAGGAGCCATTTCTCTTGTCCCCCTGCCTGGTATGTGTCAGTGGTTTAACTTGTGCCACCACTGGGAAACATGCCTTTGCAGCTTTTCCTGTTGAGATAAGGCCTGGCAGCCTGATCCCAGTGACAGCAACCTGTCAGTTGTTGGTTTGTGCCCAGCCTGCTGAGCTTCCTCCTGACTTAGCACAGACTGGCTCCATGCTGCTCAAACAGTTCTTAATGGCATTCTGTTCATGACTGTAGCTGGCACTGTCTAGCACAAGCTAGGAAAGAAAGTGAGCTCTGTTCGCTCCCAGGTCTCGTGGCTCAATATAGATCCAGAAACATCTGTTGAGTCTGTCTCCTGCCAAAGAGGTTCTGAGGCTTCTGAGGCCACCTTGATTGGCACTTGTTTGTGAGTGAAACAAGCAGTGACATGTCTGACAGAGAGGTTGGTGTGATGCACCTCTGATTGGGGATTAGAGTAAACTGATGCTGTGCTTGAGCTTGTTCTACCCTGACACGTTGGTTGGCAGTGAAAGCCTTGGGACAGCCTAGTAAAGGCCAGGGCTTTGTTAGTCCCAGTGTAACTGTGCATGCAGTGGCTCATCCTAGTGCAGTCTGCTGTTGGCATTTGTCAAGCTGGGGCTCAGCTATTTATTTTCCAAGGAACATCCTCATCTTCTGCTGGAAAGTTTTTTCTTTTTACTAATTTAAAAGTAATGTTGGTAGTTTGAGGAATTTTATTTTTCTCTTATTTAGACTGTTCTCTGTGTCTCTGGCTGCAGATCCATTCCAATGTGCAGCAGTACAAAAATGCCAAATACCCACATGCAGCTTGTTGGCAAAAAATAAAGTGCATTAAATACATAAGAAGCTACTGATGTAATGTGCTTTTTACCAATCTGGGTGCAGGCACCAGAGAAAAGACAGTTCTTTACAAAGTTTTCTTTATTTTTATTTTGTCCCTTCTGAAGTGTAAAGAATATGTAAAAGCCCACTGTTAAAAACCTGATGATTCTCTTCTCCCTAGCTAGATGTTGGCTCTGGTATATACACATGTAATCCCGCTGCCTCCTCTACACTTAGCAGTTGGGATACAGGAGCAAAAAATGACTTCTCTACATGCAAGTAACTTTTTATACCTTCTCCTAGAGGTGGCTGGTCTCACATTTGGGGCTGAAAGACCAGTGGCTTTATGTTGGGCAGTATTTTGGCCCTCCATTGAGCTGTAGTGGCCTGTGCCATAGCCTTGTACATCCATAAATCCCTTTGGGAAGTTCACTGGAGCATAAGCCAAACACACACAGTGGCTGCAGCATGGGAAAGGGATTTATTTGCACTTGTTACCTCCAGCAGTGCAGCCCACTCTGGGCTCTGCTCTGTCACCGTGCCCTGAAGTGACAGGTACCACAGTGTGTGTCACTCCTCCAACATGCCTTTGTGCATGCTCATAAGCATACCCTTGGCATAATGTTTCTGTCCACTAAAATAAACTGCACACAGTGCAGGGAGTCAGGCACACAGATCCCTCCAGTGAGGACAGGGATTTGTTCATCTCCTGTAGCTCCTGTGCTCTGCAAGAACCATTCATCTGCAACAAGCAGAAGAGTACAACCACACAGGGGGTGGGGAGGGAGCGTGTTTAGCAGCAGAATGATCAAAACAAGCCGTGGTGTTGGTGAGATTTTCCCTTTTGCCTTCATCTTTCTGTTTACAAAGAATAGTCCACATGGTTTGGGTTTTTTCTTTGGCAATTTCACCTCCTTGTAAGAGCAATGAAATTACATTGGGAGCATTACGTGACCAGCTGTACTCAGAGCCTCAGCTGGCAGGTCTGGATCAGAAGGTCCATGATTTGTTGTTTTCAGCAGATACCTCAGCTAAACATGTCTCCTGCAGCTGGTTTGTGAGAGGGCAGGTTTGGGCTTGATCCACGATGACCTGAGCATGTGGTGAAGTCAGTGGGTTCTGCTAATGCCCAGCACCATCCTTCTGGATCAGCCACTTGAGAGGAAAGCAGGCACTGCCTGGCATGGGGTTGTGGACGTGTTCTGTGTCTCTGTGCCCACAGAGGGGATCCTTGGCTGGCCCAGCTGCAGGGCTGTCTTTGGGAAAGCTGTCTCTTTTCTCAGCAACTTGTGTCCATGCCCCCCACCCCAGCCCAGAAGAGGGAGACAGTGATGGTAAAGGAGCTTTACCTTTCTGGTCACAGTAGTGGCTGTCACAGAGAGAAGGAATTCCACGCTGTGGGTTCTGGTCCTTTGAGTCATGTTAATTAATATTGTTATTGCCATTTTCAGTGAGCTAGTGTGGAAAGTCATTCCCATAAGATTGAATCATGATGTCCATGCATGTCCTTGGTAGTGGGTTGTGTCACCTCGTTGCACTTCATGAATGGGCGGCTGGGCGGACTTGGCTCTTCTTACTTCTGGTGTTGGGACGTCCATCACAGCCACAACAGCTGTAGCAGCAGCAACTGCAGGCAATGATCATGAGCACCAGAACAGTGACTGCAAAGACAAGCAAGGGATATTGCTTCATGACATTGGAGCAATCCCTGCAGAGTAAGCCTGTGTCTCCTCCAAGTTGTTTGTTAAGTGAACAAAGCCTGGTTTCTTGTGAATTTTCTTTGCCTTTTATCCCCAACTCCCCCCTCCTAAGCTCATGCTCCCTTGTATTGGTTAACCATTTAATCTGGACAATCATTACCAGATATTTCAAGACCTTAACAGTTACATACCAAACCATGTGGGGGTTTATCTTTACCTGCCTCATGGGCTGTTGTTTTTGAGCTGACATGCAGTTACTAAGCAGAGCTATGTGCCTGGAAAGGATGAAAATCCAGCTCTGCCCTTAGCTGTGTCAGAAGCAACTCAATAGGGTTTGGTTACTCAATCTGTCAGTTGTATTTCTGAACTGTGCAGGCAGTGTACCCTTTAAAGACAGGTATTTGTGACTGGGTTGGCTTTACTCTTTCTTCTGTATTTAGCTTGAAAAAAAATAGATGCTTCAAATACAGACTTTTGTTTCACAAACCAGTGATCTAACTTACTGATATTCTACTCTAGCCAGAGTTGGTGTTGGGAGGGATATGTTAGTTTATCTGGAGTAGAAAAGGATGACATGTTTAATCCTGCAAAACACGTAACAGTGTGTGAACATGCATGTGTGTGTGTGCATGTGTTCCTTTAAAGCCTGGAGCTGGGCTGCCAGGTATCTGAACCAGGGGGGAACCAGCTGTAGGTATCAACAAAATAAAGCAGCAGGTGTGACTTTCTGAATTCCAGCCCAGGGAGGAGTGTCCAGTTGGATACACACCCTTCCTTTTAGCCAGGAGCAAACTGTGTTTGAGGAGGAGGGCACGGCTGCTCGTTTTCCCATTGTATAAACAACCTTCATCCCCCTTGTTCGAGCAGTTCTTTGTTCCTCCTTCCATGCCATCCCCACACAGAGCTGCAGGAGGGATCTGGCCATTACCAGAGGGGAATAAATAGGCTCACCTGAAGCATCCTGGCTTCCACTGAGTCAAGCACAGGAATGACACTCAGTGTGTCACTTAAGTGTCGTTCGTGGCAGGGAGATGCCCTAATACCATTTGTCATAAACTGTCCCCTGTACATCTAAACATTATGGCAGCTCTGGTTTGATTAAAACCCTGCTATTTAAACTAATCTTTAAATATGAGAGCTTTGGGGAAAGCTGTGCTGTTGGCCTGTCATGTTCTGCATTCATGTAAAGATACATGCTGAGTGTTAAAAAAAATAGCTCAAAATGAACCTGGGCCTCAGCACAGCCTGGAAAACAATTGCCAACCCCACCAACCCACCAGAAGAGACTGTGGCACAAGCTGCCCCCCCAGAAGAGAAATTCTGACACCCCTTGGCCCCCATGGATGAACTCACCGATGAAGAGAAGAACCACACAGAAGCAGACAATCTCCACTGGCTCAGCCTTGGGCAGTTTCTGGAGCTTAAGGAGAAGCTTCTGACCTATGGCTTGAAGTTCCTTCAGGAAGCTTTCAGAAGACATTCTGTCACAAGCTCTCCAGGCTTGATGCTGTAGAAGAACCAAACAGAGGATAAACCTTTTCACTGACTAATGCTAGGAAGCTGCCAGCCTTCTTATACAGCTGGTGATCACAAGGAAAACAAGTTTATCTGGTCTCAGTCCTTGCTCCCAGTAGCTAAGGTGGAGGACTCGTAATTGTCTACGTGTTCTGGCACTGTTTTAATTTCAAAATCCAGCTTCGGGGGTGTTTTGTCAACTGCACTGTTAAGCCAAGGCAAAATGGTGTCTCTTCTACAAGGACACTTCTTTCAGCAGGCACAGAGTTAGAACTGGACAGTGCCTGCCCTTGGCTTTCAGCCAATGAAAATAATTTTTTTCTAGTTGTGCTGACTTGTCTTCTCCAAAAGAAATGCAGTTCTAACTCAACTTGAACTCCAAGTGCTAAACTCCAGTGGTGCATAGCTCTTCTCAGTTGGTTTTTACTGAGTAACTTACCAAGTAGACTCCCTTGAAGGCTTCTTGCACTTTGAGCTACAGAAAGCCCTTCAAAAACTAAGGCCCTTACTTCAACACCTCAGTACAATACCATTCATAATGTTTTATCAACCAGTTCTACTGTATGGTGATATTAAGATTTAAACTTTGCATTCACTGGGGACAGCTGGATGCTCCTCAAGTTCTTACAGATGAATGCAAGGTAAGCTAAATGTAGGGGTTTTTATTTTAAGACATGGTCTAACCAAGCAATATGTGAATTGAACAGTGGATGTCCACTCATCACTGCTGGTGATGAGCAAAATAGAAGCCCCTGGATCTGCTGGGGAGATGCTCCACAAGGGAAGTTAATCCTGCTCAGTAATCTCACACCTTCTTTATCCTCAGAATGGTCATCAGGTGCTACTGTTACTGATAATGTTATTAGTCTAGTCATGGTTATGTGCCTCAGTTTTGCTACCAGTATTTGCTGTTCTTTTGCCTCATGAGCAGGATTTTGGAAGACATTGCAACAAACTAGAGGGCACAAGACCTATGGATGTTCTTTAGTGAGGAACTGGAATTGGATATTGTTGAGAAATAGCCATAGTTTCACCAAAAACAAGTACTTGGACAGGAATGGATGATAACTTTTATGTCATTATATCAACATGTACTGCTCTGTGTGTTTTGTAACAGTCAACACTGGGTTATGGGACTTGAACATTGCAATTTAATATCCTGGTCTTGGTGATAACACTGAGCCAAGTGACCAAGACAGCACTTCCAGAATAAGCCAGTTAATTCCTTACTGCACATCTGGTTTGGTTACTCAGACAAATGGAGGCTTGGAGTTCAGTTTCTTCTAAACACACTGAGGACAGAGAGACCTTGGCTGTTTCTTTGCATGCTGGGCTCAAATGCTACAGTGCCAAGTTAAATTAAGTTTTGTATGTTTATGCAATTCAAAAAGGCTTTTCTTTGTTCTTTTAAATCCAAGCTAAGGAATAAAAATCGGAACCAGCTGGTTTTCCAGGGCTGGGGGTGGATGGAAAATCTACATCTACAGAAAGATCTCTGTGCAACTTAGCAGGGAGGCAGTGCTGTGGCCCCTTGACCTGAAAAGGTCACTTTTGAAACTAGGGTTAAATAGTTCTTTCCAGATGACTGCATACCCCAAGTGAGCTGCTCCAGAAACGGCTGCCTTATCCTTCGCACGGTTCAGCAGGATTCTGTGTCAGCAGGTTTTCAGTTTTGTTTCCATTCCAGGAGATGGTGGAGGAGGCAGAGGTGAAGTGATTTGTGTTTTCTGGTCTTGGCTCTAGAAGGAAAGAAAAAAGAAAATTCTGGCTCTAATATTCTATAAATGTTTGCTCCCTTTGGAGGTATTTCTGCCTGTCCAGAAGTTCTCCTAGTAAGGAATCTGCTGTAACCTCCCATGCTGTGCTTTGGGCTGCACCAGAAGCAACAAGTGGAAGAGCCAGGCTTGTGAAATTTGGGTACGCAGTGTAAAATTACTGATTAGGATCGTGTAACTCTGTGGATTAGCAAAGTGCTTAGTCTAAAATGATAAAAGCCTGGCTCAGTAATGGACATTCCTCTGCCCATGGTACCTGAGCTGGAGCTAAGTGAAAGCTTTTATTCTAAAACTTGCAAGGAATGTTGCTTGTTTACCTTGGTCTGCACTAGGCAGGGACAAAGGTTGATGCTGGTGGTGCAGTCTCCAGTCTATCCTTGAGAAAGCAAATGTTTTTCTGCTGGACTGCACTGCTGACTTGAATGCTTGGTCCTAAGGGCTATTACTGCTTTGGGATTTCTGCTTGTGCAGCGTAGCAAAAGGGTGAAGAATAACAAAATTCTTAAAGGAAAAAAAGTGAAACTCCTCCAAGAAACTTCCACTCATGGACTTGTGTATGTTCTGTTCTACTTGTGATGTAAAGTCTTTGTTCAGGACTAGCTTTGATTGTCACCTTTTCCCACTTGATTTCAGCAGAACCAAGATCTTGCCTTTGAGATTACCATAAAGGTAAGGATAGTGCTGTGTCACTTACCCATCTTCCTCTTATACAACACAACAATGATGCCATTACAAATTTCAGAGTGGAGATGTAAGAATTAATTCCTTTTATTTGCTATACTGTGTTCAAGTAAGCTCCCAGTCACAGTAGCAGCTGACAGGTGGTGCAGCATATTCATTCCTGAAGCAGTAACTAATGATTATTACTAAAACAGGCAAGTTTTGAGTGATTTGTAAGTCAAGGTTGTAGGTCTTAACTGACAGTTTACTTTCTAGGGCTAGAGTGCTGGTTTAGAGCCTAGAAGAGCCACCAAAGTTACTACCTCACAGATTCTGTGGAGTTTGGAGCAAACACAATTGTCTGCCAGTGTTTTTCTCATTGTTGTCCTTCCTCTAAAGATGGGAACCCTCCAGAGCAGAGGAGATACAGCTGTAGGGCAGCAACTCTTTACAGCAGAAATACTGAATGACCACAGTGCAACCTGGCCTTCATAATACATTGTTAGACCAATGTGAGGGACTTCTGCTGCACAGCTGTAGCCAGAGCTCACATGAAGTGAGAATAAGGTGAAGAGAGGCAGGATGAGAAACTCACATGGAGAAGAAAGTGAACTCAATGCTGCTGTCTCGTGACAGGTGGTTTGGAATTTCCTGCTGGGGTGGGGTGGCAGCCTGAAATTCATGATTTCAACTCTATCCTGTTCTGGCTGGTTTTTAAGAAATAACTCACCTATCCAGTGTTGCCAGTGGGACGAGATCAGCAAATCTTTCTGCCCTCCCCTGTGTTACAAGGCATAGCAGAGGAGGGAATATGACAAGTCATTTCATTTGAGTGTATTTGTTTTTGAGGGGTGAAAAAGGCCCAATCTGCCATGTGTCATGAGTTGTTAGCCTTGGCTGAAAAGAGAGAGCACAGTAAGGATGCAGGGGAATGGGGAACAGCTGCAGGTGTGCTGCTCAGCTGCAAGGGTTGTATGACCCTGTAAAACCAAACAGCATGTCCTGTGTTCAGGGCTTGTACAGATTCAGATTCCCAGAAAGCACTAATGCAGATTCATCTTGCTGTGCCCACTGAATAAAGCTGTGGAAATTGCCATAATAGCACTGAAGTTATCTTTCTGAGTTGTTTTAATGGACTCATGCCATACTGAAGCACTCAAAGAAGTTGGCTGCTCAGTCCTTTTGAGAGCAAAGCCATTAAAAAGCCTCAATCCAGACATTCAAGAGCAAAGCCTCAGTCAAGGTTTCTTTGTGCTGTGTGTTGGGGCTTCCAGGCTTCAGGCAAGAAAAGAGCTTTGGGATGACCATGTGTGATGGGGTCCCACATCCCTCTGCCTAAAGCTAGTCAGGTTGCTGTAAGTCTTTTGGGGTTGATGCAAATTGAAGGAGGTTTTTTGGTCTGTCTTTGGTTTGGAAAGCTGTATCCTTTCTGTGTGTGCACACAGGTGCATCCAAAGTTGAACTGTAGGGAGTGGGTGAGCTCAAATTTACTGCTGAGGAATGAGACACTTGTTTACTCATAACCCTGGTGGTATTTGAGCAGCCTATTTCAGTGCAAAGGACACAAATTTGAGTTTGTGGTTTAGCCCCAGGACTGGAAGTTAGTAATAGAGGCAGTTTCCCTGGCCTGCCAGTGATGTTTTACTGGTGGCGTGACTTTGGATCAGTCATCCCATCCCTCTGCTGGGTGACTTCATCTCTGCAAAGAGATGGAACATGTAACCACCACCAGAGGTTTGCTTGTTAATTGTTGTGTGTCCAAGTCTCCCACACACTCGGAAGTCTTTAGATAGGAGGACAATAAGCCCCTGGTTTTGTTGCAGTTATAAACTGAGCTGGCCTTTGCTGGCTCACTGCTTGTTACACTTTGGTCACTGAGCCCGTTTAGGTTGGAAGTAGATGAAAGCAGAGCTTCCACCTTTGTTTGCTCCTAACCCAGCCATGCTCCACAGGGGTTCACTGCTCT
Organism: Campylorhamphus procurvoides; assembly: GCA_013396655.1. Classification (NCBI taxonomy): domain Eukaryota; kingdom Metazoa; phylum Chordata; class Aves; order Passeriformes; family Dendrocolaptidae; genus Campylorhamphus; species Campylorhamphus procurvoides. Next base: position 115,125 of record WBMV01003811.1, on the reverse strand, counting down.
TGCCATGATCCTGATCCATTGCTTTCACTGTGCTTTGTGCGAGTTTGTTGCTCAGGTAATCGAAAAGTGGGGACCAGGCTTTGGAGGGGGAAATTTGTTGGGAGCAAAAAGCTGCCAATGCCTGTAGTCCTAGTGCAGCAGGTCGCAGTGGAGTCAGATCTCCTCCCCTGTGCCCATTGCCCACAGCAGCAGAGCTCCAGAGTCCTTACAAAGCAGAACCTCCCTGATGTGTCCATCAAGCAGAATACCAGGGCAACATTCCCACTGCAGCCTTGTCTTTTTCCCAGGACTGTGGCTGTGGAGAAGCAAATACTTTGTGTTGCTCTTCCTCAGGCAAGGCAAATAAGTTGATTGAAATTGGATCTGTACAGGGATGGGAAGCCTGTTTGGATTGTGGTAGATTATTTTGTAGGAAGTCTTGGAAAGCAAGCCCAGCCTTATGGAAGGAGAGTGCTGAGCAGCCAAAGGGGAGGGGATGCTTTTTATTCTGATCTAAAGCTCCAAAATAAACTCTGACTGTACTTGGCCACTTTCTAAAGAACATGAAGGTTTGACCAGTTTCAAAACCTACCAGCTTTGTTCTTGAAACGTGCTTCTGATTTCATATGGATAAGGTCTGCAATGCTTCCTGTTCTAGAACAATGTGGGTTGCTAGGTGTGACTACAGTTTGGATGCAGTTTGGTATAACATGTCATAATTCCTGCACGATTGTTTATTGTCTTAAGCTTGTAGTGTACTGCTGAGATGAAAAGAGCCATAGAAATGGAGTTGTATTATCAGTGCATGGTTTTCCCTCATTGTTAATGCAATGTTTGCTGCCATGGCTGTAGTTGACCAGCCACGTGAATCTTAACTGTAGTTCAGACAAGCCCTTTTTTTCCTCAAACAGGAGTGAACGGTGCCAGACAGACCTATAATTCATTCCCAAGCAGATGAAAATAGTTTCCAGTATCAAGAGAATTCAGCCCTTTAACAGCACACACCCAAACTGGTAAATTGCAGCTCCGTGTCATGGGAGAGAAGCTTTGACTTTGTCAGTTGGTCTGGAAAAGAAGGCCACATTCCTGCAGATTACAAAGCTGCCCTGACTGGGCAGCCCTTTGGCTGGAATACCCTATCATCACTGCTACCCACTATTTGGAGATGGGTTTTGAGGCAGCACTGTAAATGTCCCTTCTCTCCCCTACAACCTAATATTAGATTAATATAAAAAGGCCCTGAATTCCCTGCAATAGCATTTTCAGTAGCTGAGGTACCCATTGGGGTATGGAGCTGAGAGTCTTGACACCTCTGCTGAGCACCCTGGTTTTCTCCAGTCCATCCCACAAACACATCCACAAAACCCCACAAGATAATTCCTCACTACTAGGAATTTTTTTAGTGGGCAAACCAAAACACTGAGCCATCCAATGAAAGGAAAAGGTCAATTTTAAAAATAAACCTGTAGCCCTTCTACAAGAGAACTTTTTTTAGGGTTGATGATGCTTGAATCTAGCCTGAAAGTCTCTTCCAATATTGGCAAAATAACCATTTCCCAGGAAGCTGACAGAGAGGTAGCTGTGTGCCTATGAAAGCCTTGTAGTTAGTTCACAAACATAGTGGGATCTATCAGTATTTTGATGTTTGAGAAACACAGTGGGATCTATCAGTGTTTTGGTGGCTGAGGTCTGGCAGCTGGCAGAGAGTGCTGGAAACTCCTCCTCCCTTGAACAGCCACCTCTGTGCCCTGTCCTTGACTGATCTCAGACCTGCAGGTCTCACAAATTACATGCATTTTTGAGTTTTTTGATACATGCTGGGCTGATCCTAGCCCAGATGCCACCTGGGTGTAGGAACTCAAAACTGAGGGCTACAACAGCTGCTTGCTCAGAAGGAGCTGTTTGGAACCACATCAGCTGTGGCTGCGTGGGGCAGTGGTGAGAGCCCCAGAGGAGGTGAGGGCTGGGTGCTGCTCTGCACACCCTGCTCTCTCACAGTCCCTGCTGCCCTGTGTGGGACTGCAGGCTGTGTGATCAGGGGGTTGTCTTACAGAAGGATGTGCTCTATCAGAACTTGCTTTATTCTGTCCCTCCGCTCCCCTAACCGCTGTGAGGCTGCGGTCTGTGCACTGTGACAGCTGTAACACAGGCCATGTCCTGCTGCTTTTATCCAGCCATGTGTTTCACATTGCTGCTCCTCTCCCCCACACACATGTACAGCACGGCTGGACAAGCCCCCAGCCAAACCCATTAACATTTTCTTCTGGCAAGGAAAACTTGGCGTGTTTCTCTACCTCCTTCCCTCCCCTGCCCTTCTCCCCTCACTCCTCCCTCCTTCCTTTTTTTGTTGTTTCCCTAAACTTTGTTTATTCACATGCTTTATTTGAGAAACCATCTTAACTGCAGCAACCAACCTACGCAGACCCTTCATTAGCAGGGTGGAAACTTCCCTCCATCCCCTCGAGCCCAGGGCTCTGCTCGAGGTTGTGGGTCTTAACTACTGCATCTCCTCACTCAGGCAGTTCCAATTCAGTGTTTGTACAACACTTAGGTCAGAAAGACCTGCCCTCCACGTTAATGGAAATGGGGAGAAGTGGAAATACCTGATCCTTAACATTCCTCCCTACAGGCATGTGTAGGATCAGGAAGACATCTTTCTGTGAGAATTGGCTTTCTGCCTCTCTGTTTGTAAACAGCTGACTGTCCATGTGCCTCCTGGAAGAGGCTGAGGGGTCCCAGCTCAGTGCTTGGAGGTGCAAGAGCTTCCAAACAGAGAAACCAACTTCAGATGGCAGAAAAAGGGGGTTCACATGGTCAGTCTCCTTTGCCAGCCCCAATTCCCACACCCAGCAGTGAAACAGAGATGGGAGAGCAGGTTGTGGGACACCTCTGTACAACCAAGACTTGGACTTAATGATACTAAAGGTCTTTTCCAAACTAAATGATTCTGTAACTTCATGTATTTAGGGGATCCTTTTCCTCTCCCTCCCCTTCTCACTGCATTCAAACTTGATGGTCATGTAAACCACAGACCATGTGCGTGCATGGATGTGTCTCTCAGAGCAGTGGCTTCCCCTGCTGTTTTGAATAGTAAACCAGCAGCTGTGCCTGATACACCAGCTGAATTCTTTTCAAAAACGTCCTTGTTAGAAGCCGTGTAAAACCTTTCCGTTTATTTCTATTGGACACAGATGCTTAACTTGCACAGTATGTCAGTTCCCCGACCAGCGCTTGTTTTCTGAGCTCCCTGTGTGCTCCAGGATTTGGGGATAACACTTGGCTGCAGCAGGGAGGAGCTCCGGGGCAATGCTGGCACCCGCTTGGTCTCACTCACGCCTGGCTGTGCTGGCAGCACAGGGGGAGCCCAGCGCTCTTGTCCAGCTATTGCTATATCAGGTCACCGCTGCTGGGCTAGACCTGCCTCTCAGCCAAGGTCACATTCTGGGGCAGCACATTAAAAACCAGCAAAGCAGCCTTCCGAACCCACCCAACTTGCCGGGACCCGAGGCACTGCAGGCAGCTCCTTTTTTTGCAGGGCGGCCCCGCAATCCGCTTAAAAGCTTTTCTGTTGTCCCCTTTGGCTCTCCTCGGTGTCCCCTGCACACAAACTGGGGCTCGCATGCCCTGCCCCAGCTCACGATGGGAGGTGAAGGTGCCCGCACAGCAGCAGCAATAGCTCACTCAGCCTTACCCCAGCGAGCCGCCGGCTCTTCTTCTCCTCCTCCTCCTCCTCTTGTTTTCCTTCCCGTCTTCTTCAACTTTCACGTCATGCCTCCCCTCATCCTGGCGTGTGTCTCGCTGCTCGCCCGGCTCCTCGCTCTGCTGTGCCGCTGACAGCCAGCTGTTGTCTCCGCCGTTCTCTTTTTTTGTTGCTGGTTGTCGTGGAGATGCGAAGTTTCGTGTTACACGGGTGCCAGCGAGGGAGGGAGGGCTGGCCAGCCCTGTGCCAGCTCCGCTCCCTCCCCGCCGCCACTTGTTGCTCCTTCCTCGGGGCATCTCCCCTCACACAGCTCTTTTCCTTTTTTTATCTTTTAATTTCGGCTTTTTCTAGAGTGAGACTTGATTCTTTGCTTGCGATAGTTCGGGGGCGTGTTTAAGCAAGCAGCTTTTGTTTATCGTGCGCTGGTTCCTTCCAGCTCCCCCCGGGGAAAGGAGTTTTTGTCGTGTTCATTGAAGGGGCAGAGCAAGGAATGGGGTGGCACTGTGAGAGAGACCTGCCAGGGGTGATGCTGGGGCAGTGCATTTGTTCCGTGCCCTTGGCCAGGTTATTTACTCTCTTGATGCTCTGCTTTTTCCTTCTTGTGTCCTGGGGACAGCTGGCCCCCACTGTCCTGTCTCAGAGGGTGAAGTTCAGGTGATGTTAAAAGGATGCAGTCCTTCAGAGAAGTGCAAAATTAGAATTTCACATCAGCCTCGTGACTTGTTCTTCTGTTTGCTAAAGCTTGTTAAGTGGCTTTCGCTCAACTGGCATCTGCGTAACTAATTTGTCCTCACACAATTTCTGTCTGATTTAATGCTTTCACTTCTTGGCTCTATTCCAAGACTTGCTGTTTTGTTGAGGTGTTTCTCCAGGAAGCATTTCTGATGAGGGCTGGGTACCCTTTGGCTCTTACAAGGGAATGCTGGTTTTTTCTGGTGTATTTTGGGAGAGGCAAAGCACATCTTTTGGGGTGTGTAACTTTGCTTCTTCTCTGACTGTCCCATCTGCTTCCACTAATTGCAGGAATAAGACTTCTGTTTTACCTGGTGTACAAAAGCAGGGACTACCAAAACCACACAAGTGCAGGTAGCTGTGTGGTCAGTTTAACACTTTCCTGAGAGGTATTGCCACAGACAGAAATGTGTTAATAAACCTGGTTGTTATTTGCTCTTCATCCTATTTCATAATGTCAAATCAGGGTAGGATGCCTCAAAGGAAATAACAAGTTAGTTTAGACATTTTAAAGACCAGCTTCATACATGCTCCTGTTGAAGGACAAGGGGAGACAAATGATACAGCTGCATATTTAAAAGATGAAATAATTTTAGGCCATGTATACAGACTACCATTAATTTATGTAAATCGTCTCCCTCTCGTGGGCATTAGTCAGGTGCCCATGTGACTCAGGAAGCTTTCCCCTCTCATGTTAATGCATTAGTGACTATGTTTCAGGACCTCTTGTGTTCAGTAAAGCTTTAATCCAGTGATTACCCCCAGCATCCTTGTTGTTTTTTGCTTTTTTGCTTTAATTATAGGATTGCAGTCTTATTTCTGCAAATTAATTTCCGTTATGACCCAAGTCCTGAGCACCGTTGCCTAAAGTGGGGCTGTGGATGTGGCTGTGTGAGATGGGGTAATTCTTCAGGAGGATACAGGAACCTGGGTGGAAAGGGCTTGGCTTTGCAGGGCTGATGGGTTTAGAAACTAGAACTCGGAGTTCCAGTGAGTTCAGAGCTGATCTGTTTCCACCAAAACCCTCCCCTGGGGCATCTCACTGGTGCACAGGTGTGTGTGGAGATCCCTCCCCGGCATCAGCCTGGTGATTAAGCTGTAGGAGTGAGGAGAGGGCTTGACCATTACTGTATGCCTCACTTAACTCTAATACAGACCAGTGCGTGCGAGAGAAAGAGATGTGGACTAATGAGAATGCCTGCCTGTTTTCTTTGGGGGAAACAAAAAGCTGACTTGCAGCTCGCTGACATTTCTATAGTCACGTTGCATTGGCAGGGCAGGCAGCACCAGTGGCTCTTTTGGAGAGGCAGGACAAGGGGATCGAATGTGTTGCCCCCATCGTGGTCCCCCCACCCTTCCCCACCATGTGAAAGGAGCTCTTTGAGTGCAAGAAGAGAGTGAGTCAGTGTGGCCCTGCAGGGGGATATAAAGCCAGCTTTGTCGGGGCCCTCTCCAGGCTCCGGCTCTCTGCACCGTGCAGAGCAACCTCATGGTGCTGCAGCCTCCCCACCTGGGCAGGGCCAGGCCCTGGGTGCTGGGCACTGCTGTGGGCACAGGAATCTGCAACCTGGGCCCTGGCACATCGACCTCCCAGGCCGTGGGAAGGAGCAGCCACTGCAGGGTTTGTTTGTGATGCTTTGCTAGACATGCACTTGTGTTCCCCCCAAATACACACACGAGTTAAGAAGAAAACCGCATTTGTTGGATCTCTGGCAAGTTCAGACATGCCTGAAAGTGTTTATAATAAGAATAAATGAAGTGCTCGCTCTCTTAATTTTTCCCCTCTGTGACCCACTTTTTGCAGATGAAGTTGGTAAGCCAACTAGGGCACTCCTTGGCAGAGAAGAAAAATCTCCACTTTGTTCTTCCTTGTAGTAAAATAATTCTCTTCTAAAATAACTCTTGTTCCCACTTGGCTGCAGGATTTGAGCTCTAAATGCCTGATGAAGTAAACGTTTCTGTGTATTCAGTATCAGCATTTTGACTAAGAGACAACTGGCCACCTCTGCTGTGCAGCTCAGGTCTTAAAAAGCTTTCTTAAAAACTAGAAAAAACTAAATTCTTGGTTCTTCTTTAGTGAAATCAGTGTATTCACTGGTTTAAATTAGGGAGTGTTCTAGAAAAGAAATTCCTGCCTGCTTGTATTGCTAATGAGCATATTTCTGTCACCAAACTGTTTTTTACAGACCCCCAAACCAATGCCAAAAATCTTTTTAAGATTTCCAGAAGAACCTAATCATCCTCACATGGCTGGTTTGCTAAGCCTGGTAAACTGGTTGTGCAATCCTCTATGAGTAAATGGGCTGGTTTTCATGGCTGTGGGACTCTACCCCAGCTCTGGCTGCTGATCTGGAGCCTGTGTGAGCAGATTGAGACCCAGGCTGTGTTATCTGAGTGGTACTCACTTGCCAGACTCTAATTCTGGGACTTAATTTACATGCCTGTGTCTTCAGATACAGATTTTTTTCACCTTAAAACCACAAATAATAAAATGAGAAGCTGTTCAATGTAGAATATAGAGATACACTCTGAGGTGTGGGATCAACAGGGACTCTTTATGTATTTATCCTTCAACCATCCTCATAGGACGTGGAATATATTTGGCCAATGATACAGAATTAATAACAGCATATTTCATAAACTGTTCCTTTGGCAGATCTCAAAGACCTGAAAGGGTTTAGCAGAAGAGATTAATACCAATGTTTGTTTTATTTGTGGGGAAGTGGAGGCAGAGAGACCTTCAGCAAGATGCCAGGAATAGAACCCCACTTAATCCCTGTGACTCCCCCTGGAAAAGGCATTCTCCATGGGGAAAAAAAGAGACTCAAATCTTCACCCAAAAGCACCCTGCCTTTGGAGGGTGGAGTTGTTGTGAGTAAAAACAATGACCAGCTGGCTTCCCTTGTGTTTCCTAGCTGTCGCCATGCTGCCATAGCCAAGTACTTTGGCGATGCCACCCCACCTTGTAACAAGTGCTGTGACTTCTGCAAGAACCCCGAGGCAGTGAAGAGGCAGCTGGAGTGCCTGGAACGCTGCACCAGCAACTGGAGCAAAACCTGCATCGGGCCCACCAGCTCCTCCTGTGACAGCTACGACCCAGAGCTCTACGAGGGCGGCAGGAGAGGCTGCAGAGGTTTCAGCAGGTCTGTGCTGAAGAGATAAAGCCCAGCTCATAGGAGCTATCAGAGGAAAGAGCATCTCCCAGCTGCAGGCCCAGCTGCTCCTATTTTCAGCACATGTTTCTGTGTGGATGGTATTTTCCTGTAACTTCCTGGCAGCAGGAGCTGGAATTCCATTTTCCACACACTTTGGCAGCCTTGTTCACATTCGTGTCCCAGAGAGCCAAAAGCAGTTTTGACAGACCTAAGAATTGCCCTGCAGAATGTAATTGGCTCGAGAAACTAGCCTGAAATTTTTTGAAAGCAGCAAATGGGCTCAGCCTGTTCACAGTCACAAGGATCAAAAATGTTCAAATTGAGACCAAGATGACATGGTCCAGAGTTCATTCCTGACTTGCTACAGCTGCCTTGTGGCCCAGCAGGCAGGACTTTAGTCACAGAGGGTGTAATGAAGTGCCAGTGTCAGATGGTTCTGCAAATTGTGAAATTTTAGTGTTTTCCTGTCAAGCTGACAACAAAAGGAAGACGTGCAGTGGAAAACATGATTAACTCTGTAAAACATTTGGCAGTATGGAGGTGGCAACTTCTCTTTCTCCTTGTTCTCTGGCTGAGTTGCAGGGATTGTGCAGCTTTGTCAGGATGAAGTTTCGCTGCTGGCACTGCCCATGAAGCTCTGACAGGATACACACAGTGCTGCCAGACTGACCTGGCCCTGCTTTACCTTAAACAGCTCCAGACTGGTGCCTTTGTTCTCTAGGCTGAGTCAGAGGAAACTGGTACCTGTGACCTAAAGCCTGTGTTTAGTCTCACGACCTGAAAAGCCACGGCCTATGCTGTTGTACAGCACAGTGTTTGCCTCTTGGTTTGTTGAACCTCTCCATGATTTGGGTTTTTTTTGCCTTGGAAGTTGTAGTGGTCAACAGCCCTAAAGCTCTGATTTGTGGTACCTGTAAGTTTGGGCTGTGGCAGGTGTGGGAGGCAGCAAACTCCTGGGCTACATCTGGTGAGGATCAGCTGCTGCATTTCAGTGTTTTAGTGATGGGGATTTCATTTCCTACAGCAGCCTGTGAACTACTGAGGCTGAGGATGCCCTTTCTGCCATCTCTGCTCCCAGAGCAGCAGAGACTGATGAGGTACATGACATGAATCAGTGGCTCCTCAACCCTGTGGGGCAATCTCGCAGAGCTTAAATGGAGCCCCCCATTCTCAGAGAATTAGTTAAGTGCTACTAGTTCATCCCACTGCTTACTAAAGTTCATTTTTTCGCTGCTGTCCACATTGAGGGATGGCAGTGAAACTAAAAGCTGAGATTTGTTCAGAAAGGATGTGGGATACATCCCTGGGGTGACCTAGGCTTTCCAAACCTGCCCCTCAGTTAATTCTGCAGCTACAGAAATGCTTGTTCCTCTTGTTTTCCTGACTTGTCCAGGTATGATGAAGAAAGCAGTGGGAACTGGGAAGAAGACAACGACGAGCGTCGGAAACGGGAGTGGGACAACTTCTACAAGAAGCAGATGAGTCTGCGCAAGGTGAGTTGGTACCAGTTGGTGAGAGATGCCCAGAGTGCTGTGAGCTTGTCTTACAGCCATAAAGGCTTCCTGGCACTAATGCAAGTAAATTATTGCATCTTGCTGTTGCTTGTTGTCTTTTTACTTTGCTTTTTAAAACCCTGTTCTCCATATTCTGGGCCAGTCCCAGAACAGGAAGAAATGCAGCTTATTCATATACTGGTTTCTCTGCAGTGCTAGTCAAGAGGATTCTGTTGTCTTTAATACCCTTAGGAGTAGTAAAAACAGATTTTCCCGTTCAGCTTCCCTTATATAGTCCTGTAGCAAAGGTGAAATTTTGGCTTCGAGTCTCATTCTTTGTATTCTTTCCGTATTTTGGTGCCTGTTCAGTGCCTTTGTAACCTCAGTTTTAATTTTCCCTGGAGAGTTGGTATAAAATATGTCTCTTGTGCTTCTAGACCTGCATGTGTGTTGCAGAAATGGAAAATGTTTGACTTAGCTTTGTTTTCTTCCAGGGCAAAGAACCAGAAAAGGAAGATTTTGTTCCTCCAAGTAAATACCTTCTTTGATTAATAGTGGGTTTTCTTTGGGAGAAGAAAGTCTTATGTTTTGCAGCTGTGTGTAAGTTATATGGCATCACCCCTGGAGGTATCAGTCCCCAGGCTCCCTCCTGAAGCTTTTGGCTGTGAAAGCTTGGCTGGAGGACATGGATCAGAGCTCAGCTTTGGGGTGAAGATGTGGAATGCATCTTTCTGAACAACTTTTCCAAATAAGCAAGAGAGAAGGCAGACTCTGTCCAACCTGACCTTGTAGCCTATTTCTTAAGTGGTTATGCAGCAGTAATAATAATGATAATTGGGCTGTGAGGAAACTGCTGAATAACTTGGCTGTTTGTAGCTGTGCTGCCTGGGGCCCTATCTAGTAGTGTGGTTCTTACACTGTTGCAAAAGAATACCTGGTAGTTCAGGGTACTTTATGTATCCTTTTGGGTTTGTTTGGGGTTTTTTTTCGGTTGGTTTTGTAAGAGCTGTGATTCCTTAAGAGAGGGTTTCCTGAGATTGGAAGGTTTTGGAANTGGGTTTTTTTTTGTTGGTTTTGTGGGAAGCAGGAAAGATTTGGGTTTCCTAGGAGCTGTAATTCCTTAAGAAAGGGTTTCCTAAGATTGGAAGGTTTTGGAGAGCTGTTAGTCATAAACTCCATAGGAGATGTTCACAATCAAAGAGAGCAGTCTCACTTTGGCTTCTGCCTCCTCTTATAGCTTTCCAGGTAAAAAAGGTGATTATAATGGTCCTTGGGCTGGCAGTGCAGGGAGGAGAATGCCAGGCAGTACTGGACTGGCACTTCCCCATGACAGCTGAGATGTTCTCCACCAGCCCCAGCCCTGCTGTAACTCCTTTTCCAAATGCCTCTTGTGTGGCAGGTGCAGACTGTCCCCTCAAGGATGCTGCCAGCAGGAGGATCTCGAAGCTCACAGTGAAGGTAAATCATGGCTGACATTCAGTCTTGTTGACTAGCAAAGAACAACAAAGATTCTGCTTGCCCTGTTCTTACTCCTTCAGGGGTGCAAGTCCAAGGGGCTTCTGGAGAGCATGTCTGAGTATCTCATGTTTCCTAGGCACGGGAGCACTGCTTGAAGATGCTGGAAGAAGCTTTGAGCAGCAACCAAAAGAATCCAGCAGCAGCAGGAAAATGGTATGAGATGAGGAAAAAGGGGTACATACTGAGTCTCTTAAGATAAGGCCTACTGTTCCCTGAGCAAAATTACCATTCTCAAGGAATGCTTTTTTAAGTTATTTTGTCCAAGGATGTAGTTTCACTTTACAGCATCTTTCTGTTAGTGGTGTTCAGGGTCGGACATGAGGATTCCTGTTGCTGGTTGCTAAATCAGCTTGATGCAATTCTTCCCTGTCCCACAAGATGGGGATAGTGTACTTCTCAAACAGCCTCTGGGCAAAAGGCCTTTGGAAAGCGTTTTCATCACCCTTTCATTCTCCAGCAATTCACCAGTGCATCCCTTAGGGCTTAACTGGGAGGGATCGCTTATTCGTGCACCAGAGCGAGTGAATGTTATACTTTCTGAGAGACACTTAAGCCTTAGTGTTTCCTTTACAGATATAGAAGTTTGTCTTGCCAGAATTCATCCCAGCCTGTGTTACAGGTCAGACCCTCATGCCTGTGCAGTGGAAATGGAGTATGAAGCTTTCCAGACCAGCAAAATGGCAAATTCCTACAAGGCAACTGTGCTAAAGAAGGTGGGGAAATACATCTGCTGTATGAACGTGGTGTGGCCTCAGCTCGAGGGGAAATAGGGTAGAGTTTGTGTGGGAAAGACAAAGGAGTGTCCAAAGTAGATTGTCCAAATCTTTCTTCTTGATTTTGTTTCCAAGAGGGCCCAGAATCACCTTGGTTTCACATCTTTGCTGGCTTTACAGGCCTTGGAAATGTACATAGCAGTGCAAGCTTATCCAGATGTGTTCCAGCAATAAAGGCAATGGGGGTTCCCCAGGCTGCTGCTGACACTAGAGAAGCCTTGGTTTGGGTTACCTGGTTGCCATCAGTCTCTCTGAAGGTGTTTCTGTTCTTGAGGCAGGTGCCTCTCCAGGGTTTGTTTTGTCACTATGGCTCTTAGGGAGGTACCAAGGCAGGAATGTATAAAGATTTCAGGCCATTGGAGAATTTCTGTTCTCTTTTCAGGTAGCAGAAATCAACAAAGCCTCCAAACAGGGAGAGTTGTTCTCAGTCTTTGGGTCTGGAAGTGGTAGCAACAGCAGCTTGGAAACAAAATCTGAGTGTCCAGCAGAAGAGGATTTCCTCCCTGCATCCCAGGTTTACTCGGTGAGTACTGATGGGATTGACAGGAAGGAATGGTGTGTTTTGCCTTTCTGCTTTGTTGTTAATTTGTCTTATATCCTTTATGTGGCCATAGCTGTATATTTGTGTTGCAATTGCTTTTCCTTGTCTGTCTGTCATGCTGGTTGCTATTAGTGAATATAATCTGTGTGTAGGCCACTGGTTAAATAAGTTCTTTGTCATCTTTCTCTAATCAAGGATGTCTGTTTCCCTACTACTGGCCTAGGAATTTGACCTAATCCATTTCCCTCACGTCTCAGTTGATGGGTGTGATGATAAATCAGATTTAAAGCCCCCCTCAGCTTACAGCTGTCACACTGGTGTATTGTGTGCAGAAACTTAGCTCCTTTCAAGGTTCTGCACACGGGGGATATCACATCCAAAATTTCTTCTTCTTCTTTTCTCCGTAGTTCAAACCCAAGCGTGTGGGAGCAGGATTTCCAAAGAAATCCAACTTGTTCCAGACAGCATCAGAACTGCTGAAGGGCCAGGAGGAGAGTGATGCAAAGCCTGTCAAAAAAGAAGCAGATTGTCCAAATGGGCAAGACAACAGCAGCTGCAGTCTGGAACTGGACACCAGAAACCCTGTTCTCCAGAGGAAAGAAATGGAAACCAAAGCAATGTGTGAGAGTGCTGGTGTAGAAGTACACCCTGAAGAGAAGGAACAGCAACCCAGCCCAGTCACAAAAGCTGCCCTTTGGGAGAGCCCTCCCAAGAAGTCCAGACGTAGCAAGAAGCAGCAAATGCTCGCAGAAGCAGCTCAGAAAGAATCACAGGATATTTCCAAATTCTTCTCCCTCTCCAAAGGTGGCTCTAAAGCCAAAAGTTGCAGCTCAGCAAAGGAAGAGGGCTGTTCTGCAAGCACACTACCTCAGGTTTCTTCTCAAAGTACATGTGAAGAGACAACAACACCTCAGGAAAACAGAGATGTCTCTGGAGATCTGACTGGACAATCCCAGGCAGAGAATGAAAGATTGGGAGAAACAGAATTTACACGGACTGAGAGGGGGGAGGATTTTAAGACCCAGCAAGCTGCTGAGTCTGAACTCCTTCAGGAAGAACATGTTGTAAAGTGCAGGTAAAATCCCTACCTCTCTGCTCCATGTGCTGCCCTGTTAATGAGGTGCAGAGCCCCACCAGCCTTGTACTGGAAACTGGGAATCTGGATTTGCTCCCTGGGCGGGTGAGGGAGACTCTTGGAGGGTCTCATGGCCACTGAAGCAAATGCAGGAATATTTTCACTGTGGAATGATTACAACTGGCCTTCTCTCCACTCTTCCCTCTAGTGCTGCTGAAAATGTCTCAGAAACCAAGCTACCTGTTGGGGAAGGTGAGAGTGGGAAGCGGGCAGGATCAGGTGAGGTAAGACTTCAATGAGTGCTAATTTCCTCAATTTCTTCTGCTCATCTTGTGCCAAATTTCTCTCTGGGAGTGATGCTGCTGCTCTGAACCTCACCTGAGAGTGCTGTTTACATGGGGAGGGCACCAGGGAGAATCCCAGTTGTGTTGCATTCCTGGTGTTTCCTTGCTGCCCACTGGGCAGTGCCAGCAACTGGGGCTGCAGTGAGGAGCTTCCCCTCCACTGCTTTGTTTCCTCCTCTGTGCAACATGTGTGACTGTGCCCTTGCTGGTGACTTGCCTGGAATGAGGCTCTCCACCCCCTCTAGATCTGTAATGGACTATAATTAGCAGCTGCTTTCTCAAGTCAAGGGGACAACCACGGGCCAGTGACACACAGGACCATTCGGAAGCAACCTGTGCTCACAGCCTGCCTTGCCATTCAGTCTCTGCTTCTGCATTTGGCAACTGAGACTGCCTGGCAGCTGTCTCTGCTACTGTGCACTCTTCTTCCTCTTTCATGTGGCACTCCTGACATGGCTGATTCTTCCTGAGGGGTGTATTCTCAGCAGACATCCCGAAAAATCTTTTCCAGTCAGTTTTTCCTGTATAGGACAGGGAGTAGCAATTAGCTGCCCTCACAGGAGCACAGGGTGATTCTAACTGTGGTGTTCTTAAAGGGTTTTTCTCAAAGTCCCTTTGTGTGGCAAATAGTGTGCCATGTCTGCACAGCAAAATGGGTTACAGAGATTCCTCCTGTAGGGAGAGTCTGCAGGATGCTGCAAAGATCTGTGTCCCTGGAAGGTAGTGGATGCTTAATAGTGGAATGCTGACACAGAAATTCGTGGGTTTGGTTTTATTCTGTCCCCTCTCCAGGATATGGAAAGTCCAGCAACAAAGCGGTTGAGGACAGCAGCAAAATCTTCTATTCTGTCCCAGCCAGAATGCAAAAGTGTTGGTCCAACAAAGAAGAAGGTGACTTTTGATTTCAACTTAGCACAGTGTGATAAAGAAGAAACCAGCAAGGTTGTCCAGCCAGTGACCAAAGGCGTGTCCCTCAAAGACACTGCAGACATCGTTGTCAAATATTTGACCCCATTCTACAAGGGTGGCAAATTTGCTTCTAAGGTAAGGCACAGCTCAAACCTTCTTTAGCAGAAAGAGGCTGCATGTCAGTGATCTGGGGCTCTAAAAGGGGGAGATGATCTGGATACCACATCTTATTTCCAAGTTGCATCTTGGTATATGTGGTTTCAGTGATACCAGGTGCAAGAACTCAGAAAAAGGTTTGTGTGTGTTTGGAGTGGTGTCAGAAGCCACTTGTTTGGGATTGTTCATGTTTTTACTTAAAACTCTGGCACGTTTATAACTCCCACCTGTGGAGCAGCAACAGATCAGGTTCAGTTCTGGTGTAGCTTCCTTGATGTGTCCTGCAGGGCAGGCTGTGTGTGCCAGCACTGCAGGGTCGGGTGTGTTTGCAGGTGTGCAACACTCCTGTAATCTCAGTCTGGGAGTGATTTATGCTACAGCCAGCCTGTGCTGAGGGCCAGACAAACATGGAACAGTCTGGGGAGGTCACTGATGTCTGCTTTCTGCTCTTTGTGTCCCCTAATCCTGCAGGATCTGTTTAAGGGCTTTGCCAGGCACCTGTCTCACTTACTGACCAGGGAGCAGAACCCTGCCCGCAACACAGGTCAGTTGGGGAGAGCACTGAGAATCCAGGGCTCTTCCAGGGCCAGATGGATTGATGTATTAGGGGGCCAGATGTCTGAAGTGTTGACTCAAAGGTGGTGTTTCCTCTCTTGCAGTGAAGGAGGAAGCACAGAGACTCATCAAGGAGTTTTTCAAAACAAGGGTGAGGTGTGAGAGTGAGGCAGACTGGCAGGAGCTGCAGAGCTCAGAGAGCTGATCCCTGCTTTGTGGTGGTGTCTGCTTCTTCCAGCAGTGGGACCAAGGGAGATTGAAGAGCTCAGCCATGAAGGGTTTCATGACACTGCAGAAGTGAGATATTTATTTTTTTCCCCCTACTTTTTTGTTCATTTCTGTCCTTAGTGACAAACACTTCCAGGAAACTGGTTTCTGTGAACTTATGGAGAGTTTCTCCAATAACTGGGGTGCTGAAGCCCTCGAGGACCAACAGGTGTGTTGTTGTTTCTGCTGTTTTTGTTGGGGTGGCTGCCTCAGATGTTCTGCAGTCTCCAAACTCTCCTCCCTGGAGCAGCCTGGGAGGGGCTCAGGCCTTCCAGCTGGGACTCTGCTTTGGGATGGCATCGTTTCCTAGATGGCTCCTCCCCTCACTCAGTCCCTTATCTCTTGTTTCAGTGTTACCAGTAGAAACCTTATGCTACTCGTTCTCAGGCTTTGCTCAGGACTGCCAAAGACACTCCATGGCTGAGTTGCTGGATGGAATGTTTTTCTTTGAAAGGCAGAAGTGGGAGAGTTTTGTTCTCCCCTTGCAGGCAATACCTACTTCCTGAAGGTGGATAAACTGCAATTCTTTTTCTTTTAATGTGAACTTTTTTTTAACTTTGTCTAGTTCTGTCTGCCCCTTAACTTAAAGAGGTGATGCTCTTTCAGCATCAACCTCAACAGCACTTTTCCAGCATTTTCTTGCAACCCCTAAAGCCATATTTGCTCCCTCTGTGCCTCACCAAAAGTCTGCAGTACAGAGGGCAATGCTGCTGTTAGAACTGGTTCAGGTACTGCTGTGGCACTCAGAATGACACTGGGGTGTCTCTGCTGCTATGTTTATATAGGACCTGGCCTGATTCCCTGGCACAAGTCCTTCCTGTTGGATTTTTGTTGAGTTCTGGCCTCAGGCACTAGTGCTGCTGAGGGCTCAGCAGCCTTGAGAGGCTTTTGGAGCACTGGACTCCACAGATGTATTTTTTTAAATGTACTTAACTATATGCAGTACTGACAATAAAACAATAGTATAGTTGCTGTGGACTGTTCCTGGGAGCTTTTTCTTCCACCTCACTCATACTGGCTGGTATTATACATTTAGCAGCATGTACCTGAGAGGGAAGGTGCTGCAGTTCCTGCTGGACTCACCTCACCAACAGGAGACCAACAGTGCCTCAGGGCTTGCATTGAGCACCCTCAGATCCATCCCCTTCCCTGCCAACAGTGACCTTTCCCTCCAGCTTCGCCTGTTGCCTGCAGGTCAGTTTTTCCAGGAAAGATGCAAGATACCTTCCAAACATCTCTGTGATTCCTTTATTGCAATCTCCTAAAGGCCAGTTAGTTCAGTAGCAGAGTTGTGGCAATAAAAATAAATTAAGCCTTTTTGTACAACCCAGAGCACTCCACTATAATACAAGTCCTGTTTGAATATGCTTCCTCCATGGGCATGGAGCCATCACTGACAGCTGCCTGGACATGACTGACTCCTTTATAGCAGAGGGAAGCATATGCATACAATTATGTCAGTGAGAAATTAATTAACAATAAACTTTCTTACCGTTGCAGTGCAATCTGTGCCCCAGCATATGTGTTAATTGTATTATTAACACTGATCTGCTTTTCAATTAAGGTGCTTGCTATAAGCTCCTGCTTCACCAATCCTGCTCCAGGGCCTTCTGCATCTCAGTGCAGGGCCAACACCAGCAGCTGGGTGCTGGGAGACACAAATCTCTAATTAATTCAGAAATAAAAGAGGAGTTCCACACTGCATAGCTTGAAGGCAAGTGTGTGCATTGGATCAGCTAGTCTTTGTTGGAGCTGTGGTGTGGAGAGGGCCTTGTGGTTTGTTTAGCCACAGCTGGATTGCCTCAAGGAAGTACTTGGGGACTGAATGATGGGTCAGAGGGGTGAGATTATGGTCCACTCCATCAACAAACACTGTGGTGGCAGTCCTAGAAAGCAGCTGTCTGAGGTCCTGTCTGAGGTCAGGGGTGTCCTTTGGAAGTGTTCTCTCCAGAAGGCACTTCAGGGAGCACTGGTCAAGTTCAAAGAAAGAGAGACAGAGCTGTTTTCCTTGGTCATTCTCCTCCTTTTAGGCTCTAGGGGTGCAGCTCTATTTTATCCAGGATGGCAACAATCGTGTGGTACAGCTCTTTAGCCTGTCAAAACACAAATCAATATCAGTCATTCTTTGCCCCAGAAACAGCTGCTTCTTATAGTTAAGTATTCCCATAAATCACTTCCCTTCATTAAATATCAGGGATGTGCTGGGACAAAGCTGGGACATGCAGTGCCCCCCCAGCCCCTCTCTGGACCAGGAGAGAGCAGGAGCACTGTCCCAGCTGGGCAGTGGAGGGCAGTCCCTGAGGTGCCAGGAGGAAGCTGCAGGTCCAGGCTGATCTCACCTGTGGCAATTCAACCCACAGAGTCTTGGGGCTGGCAGGTGATCCATAGTTGAGCTCCAAGCCGGGAAGGCCACTGGAGACGGGCCTGAGGGTGCGCATCCTCTGCAGCTGCTTCAGGGGAACCACCCGGGACACGGCCTGCGGAGGAGAAAAGCCACAGGCCACTCTCTGTGCAGTCCTTACCATGAAACCAGCTGGTTCTCCCCGAGGAGGAGACCTCTCAAGAGCCCAGTGGAAGCTGAGCAAAGCCTGGGGCACGGGGCAGGGTGTGCAGAGTACAGGGCAGGCTCCTGCTCACAGCACAGCCCCAGAAATCCCACAGCACTGGGACAAACAGGAATGTGACACAGTTTTACTGTGGACTGTGCTTGTTAGCATGAACACTGGTCTTCCCAAAGAGCACTAATGACTGTCCTACCAACCACTCCCGTCTCTTGCTTTGGGCTGGGGCTGGTTTTAGGGTGGCTGTGGTGCAGGAATGAGCAGCTTCTTCCTGCATAAGTTCTTCTAAAAGTCAAAGTTACTATCTGACAGACCTTGAGAGGAGCTGTCTGGCATACCTGGGTGGCACCCTCCACCACAATGATCTCCTCTTTGTTCACACCAATGAAACAGGGTGTGGGGATGGTGTCATCGCTGACTCTCTCCACAAGGTATGTGGCATAGCCAAAGAAAGGCAATTTCATCATGTGTTCTGTAAGAAAGCAAAAGGTGGCCTGAAGGGAGCAGCTCCCAGCCAGCAATCTGCTACACCAGCCTAAGGTGGTCAAAACTGCAAGTGCTCCCAAGCTTTTCTTACTTTTTTTTTTCTTACTTTTGTAAGATGACAACTCCTCCCTCCCCCACCAGGCTGCTGGCACTTGTTCTTTTCTGACCAGAAAACCGACATGCAGCCAAAATGTCAATTAAAACACAACTTGCACAGAGCTCTGAAAATCTACTGCAAACTTCTATGACAGGTGGAACTTCTACTATGATCACCATGCTTGGGAACAGGTTCCAATCCACAATGAGGGCCTACCAGGGAATTCTGTTGCCATGGCCCATTCCAGGCTCCAAGAATCCTTGACAACCTCATGAACTGCCCCAAAAGGGCATTCAGAGCAGCTTCCATCATGCTCAGGATAGACAACTGAAACAGATCTGATGTCTCCTTACCTATAAACTGGATTTTTGCCTCCAGTGGCTGGAGGGGCTGCCTTGTCCTCAGCAGTGTGGTCACCTGGTCCTGCAGAGCCACGGGACTGATGGAGCTCTGCAGGGTCTTTGGGGTGTATTTCTGCAGCTCTTCCCTGTGCCAAAAAGGAGATTCTAATTCACCCCCTGCCCAGCTAAAATCAAAAGTTCATCCTGGGGATTAAGGGGAAGATGGGACAAAAATTTTCCATTGTATGTCAGAACAAGGGTGAAGGGGCAGAGGGGGAGCACAGCAGGTCATATCTGCATTGGGTAAGGTGGAAGGAAACAGGAACAGTGAGACCACCATTCTCCACAGAGAGAACAGCTGTGCCCCACTGACCGGGGCACAGAGAGAAATCCCTCCTTTCTGGAGACAGCAGGAGCTTTTCAATGCCCAGAAAGGTTTTGCCATTTTGCCTGCTGGTGGTGCTTTGAGGGGATCTGATGGAGACATTAACCCTCAACTCTGAGACAAAATGCAAAAGATACGGGAAGCAAAGAATGTGAATATACACCCTGGGACTGCAGGTCAGAAGCTTTCCAGTATCCAGGGCCAATTTCATTCCCATTGGGCATCTCATTACAGATATCAGGTGCCCAGGGTTGAAACCTCTGGCACTTGTGAGAAAGAACAAAGGAGCATTCACCCAAAGTATAAGCTCATGCTCTTCTGTCTTGGTATTACAAACTCATGGCAGTGAAATGAAATGCCCATGGTGCCCCCAGCTCAGGAGGAGTCACAAAAGGAAATGTGGATCAGAGACTGTCAGCAGTGTGAATAGGGGGTGAATTTCTTGATTAGGAGCAGGACTCAGTTGCTAAGTGACCTTAATTAGTAGGTTATGTTCTCCGGAACTGTCCATTCCTTAATTATCCAGAAGCAGTGCCAAGCACCTGTTCCTAACCCCTGTTAGAGACCCCCCTGACACAGACCTACCTGGAGGGAGCAGAGTTCTGCTGCTCTGGTTTGGCCCAGTGCTGGAGCACTGCCAGAAGGCCCACCTGCAGCTCCATTTCTGTGCTGTGGCTCAGCAGCATCCTCCCATTCAGGTAATCCCACAGCACCTGAGAGACAGCACAGCAAAGAGGCTGTTGTTGAACCTGCCAGTGGGTACAGGCAGGTCTGGGCAGTGCCAGCCTGCAGAGACCCACATCCTGCCTTTCCTGACGATAACACTGGGCAGCGCCAGGCTCTAGAGACCCACATCCTGCCTTTCCTCAAGATAACACATCCCACTCAGGCTGATGACACAAAGACAAAGGCTGGCTGGGCTCAGGAAGAGGCTGTGGAGCTGCACAAACCATGTGTGGAACAGCACAGCTCCCAGGCCAGGGCCACAGGCACCCTGCCTTCCTTGCATCCCTCGCTGCAGTGTTCAGTCATTCCAGAAACAGCACACAAAGCTGATCAGCCAAAGCCCTCCTGCCTTTTCAGCACCCCTGGGACTGAACACAACCCCTGCCCCTGGTGGGGAGGCCTGGCCAGGGAGGGTCCTGCTGTTCTTACCTGTCCATAGTGGACATCTGTGTAAACTGGGTTCTCAAAGTGCAGAGGTGCCCTCCAGGTGAGCCTGCGCAGACTCACGGTGACCATCTTGTCCTCCAGCAGGTAATCATGGAGATACTCCTCTGGTTTTATTGGCCTCACCACCTTACCTACACGGCACACAGAGAGGGTGCTGAGGCCGTGGGCTGAGCTCCATGGCCTGGGTCAGTCCCTGCACACCTCTGTTCCACCCATTCCAAAGGGACACCGACCCACACACCCCTCTTGCAGGAACAAGCAACACAGCCCCTGAGAAGGATCAATCCTTAACCCTAATACAGAGGGAAACTGCTTTACAGGAACCTTCCAGGAGCCAGGAAGGGTGGAGGGACTGTTCAAAGCCAGAGCCGTGGTGCTCCCTGTTGAGGAAGAAATTCAGTGCTGGTCTCTACTTGCCATGATTTTTGTTGTCAGTCTTGATAGCAAAAAGAATAAAGTCCTGTATCTCCTCCTGTTCACCTACTCCCATCTGCTCACAGATGTCCTGCAAGAGCTCCTTGGCCACCTGAAGCAAGGAAAGAAGCAAATACCATGACCAAAGAAGCCCAAAGCAGCCCCAGAGCAGGCAGACATATTATCCCAGGGATTTCCCTGGTGTGGCTCAGAGCCCAGACCAAAGAAGAAATTCAGAGCTGAAAACTCACCGTGAATGTCCTGATCCTGGTGAGGTATTCCATGCCTCCAGGCATCAGGACCTTCAGCCGGCGGGCACCATGCCCCTTCTGCAAGGCACAGTCTTCAGGCAGCAAGACATGTAGGATCCCATCACCCCCACAATTGTTTCCCTCTCTTCTTCCTCAGCTTTGCCTTCCATAGTACCTTGTCCATAGTACCTGCCTCCTCCCTGACCATATTCTGCTCACTCCACACCATGGCACTTCCCAAACCCTTTACACCCACACGATTCATTTCCTCTCCTGGAGCTTGAACTGCCCATGGCACGTCCTGGCAACCCCATGCCCTGGCCCTCTGCCCACATCCCCCCTTCCCTGCCCTCAGTACCAGCAGTGCCTCCATCTCCACGGGGAAAGGCAGGTGGCGGCGACCCCCATACATGAAGTTTTTCCTCAGGTTGCTCTGACAGATCTTGGCTATATCTGCAGGAAAAGGGAAAAGTTCCATGTGCTGAGGCAAACAGAGAACTAAACATTGTGTCCCATGGTGCAAAGAGACTTGATCTCCTGCTCTGCCAGGACACATCCAAAGTGTGAGGAGCCAACCAGAGGCAGCACCCAGGACAGCAGGAGAACAGAGGGTGGGAAGAGAAGAACTAGAATGTTTTACAGGACACAAACAGTCATACCGTGGTGGGTGCTGGAGGGATCACTGCTGGCTTGCTGCAGGAACTTGGTGGCATAGGGCAGCAGGATTTTAGAAGGAAGGAAGTACCCAGTTAGCAGGTTTAGGACCAACCAGCCACGCATCAGACTCTCCCTGCGGAGCAGAAAGAACTGTGGGCACCTTGGGACAAGGTGATTGCTGCTCTGAGCAGCTCAAAATGAGCCTCTGCCCTTCTGAACACCTATGGCAAGAGAAAGAAAATGAAGTGGCAGCCCTTGGGCAGAGATTTCTTATGCTGAGCAAGGGATTGATTCAGTTATTCTGACAGCAGACAAAGGGAACAGTCAAGGCCACTCTGATGCCACCGCTGCCATCTCACAGGGGACAGTGTGGGGTCAAGCCAGTCCCTGACTGTTGTTTCAATTCCCCAGGGCTGTGAGGAGGAGACCAGGGCTCTGAGCAACACCACTAGCAGGGATGTTTACCAGTGCCCAGATATACCAGCAGCCAGAAATGCAAGGACAAACATCCACTGAAGTGAAAATGCCAAACCCATTGACTGGTTAAATTTCCTGAGTGCTCCACAAAAGCCTCAGCACCAGAGCACTGGGGACAGCACATCTCCAGAGGACACCGTCTCCCCTCAGCCTGGTGTCCCTGGAGCAGATGGTTCCCCTCCAGCTGTGCACACACAGGAGCTGTCACTGCTGGTACTCACTGGTTAGGGTTGTGGGTGACCTGTTTGATGACCTGGCAGTAGACCTCATCATGCAAATGCTCCTTCTCCTTGCACAGCTGCATTCAGAGAGGAGAAAACAGCATCAGAGAGGGGACCAGAGCATCAGAGAGCCCTCCAGGTCACCTCTGTGCCCTCCCTCTCCCAGCTCCAGAGCTCTACCAACTGGGCTTAAAGCTTGGGCTTTGCAGCCTCTGGTTTCCAGTGTTACCTACACCCAAAGGAGGAGAGAGGAGAGGGAGGCTGTGCTCTCAACCAAATGGTGACATCCAGGGAAACCATTTCCATGCAGACACTCCCTTCCATGTTGTTGGATCAGTCTCTTTCAGCTCCCTTTCTCACATAGGAGCTGCATTACAGCCCTCCCTGCTCTCTCCCTTCCCAGCAACCTCCTGGCCTCTGTTCCCATTGGTACTTCAGCACTTTGCCCAGGGGGAAGGCCTCAAACCTGCAGGATTTCATAGATGCATTGAGCCTCAGTCTGGTGCTTGTGTCTTGACTGATCTCCCATGACCCGCATCAGCGCTGCAAGGCAAAGGCTGACATTTAGGTCTAAGGGTCCTGCCATGGGGCTGGCATTAGGCTAAAAACTGCCCTGAAAGCTTCTCTGCTCCAAGGCTTACACAGGACAGGTGTAGTCTGTCCCCAGCCCAGGCAGGGTGTGTTCCTGGACACTTTGCACTCGAGGCAAAGTACACTGTGCTGGACTCTTTCAGCAAGGACACAGGTTGTTCTTAACTGCAGAATTGCCTTAGGAAGGGCCCTCCCTGCACAGGTTTCATTCCCCACTCTGCCTCACAATGCCTGTGTGTGTGTGCCCACCACAGCATCCCCCTCACTCCCCTCCCCAGCCTCTGCAGTGTTGCGTCCTAGGCAGGTACTTACTCTGGAAGTTCTTTGTAGCCAGCTCATCCAGCTCACTGTCAGAGTACCGGAGCAAGGACCCCTGGATTGGGACCTACAGGGCCAGGACACAAGGATGAACTGGGGAGGTGGAGCTCACAGAGCTGTGCTGCAGGTTTCAGCAGACTCAACCTCCCAGCATCTGGCAGGCAGCACTGAAGAGGAGGGGACACCTACACTTCTCCAGACACTGCAAGCCAAGGATCTGCCCTCTGTGCTTTTGCCAGGTGGGAACAAAACCAGAGGCAATGCTGGAGCTAGGATTCTGGCTGTATCCAGGGGGACAGACTGGACTTACCTTGGTGTGCTGGACCAGGTCAGCTACACCCTTCTTTCCAGCAGACGTCCCCTTCAGTCCCTGCCTAGACAGAGGAGAGGGAACATGCAGCACAAGAAATATGCCCAGAAAGAGGTTGGTGTTGGTCAGGCTGTTTGGGAAGGACCTCGTCCTACTCACATGGACTGAGCCTCTCGGAAGTAGGCTGTGGCAAAGTCAATCATGGTGTAATTATCACCAGCAGGGATTATCATGGTGCTGCTGGGTTCTGATGTCAGGCTGGCCACAGAACTCTGCAGGGACACCACAAAGAGCACCCTAAAAAGTCAGCTGAGGAATGCAGTGTGTGTTCTCACCACCCGAACTCATCTGTGCGTGGTGCCTCCCCCTCCACTGTGGCAGTATTTGAGCGTCTCCATCTCCAAGGATTAAGCACTCATCATCTTCCCTCTGCCCTCAGAGGCCAGTCCAGGGCCATGGACCCACCCTGGCAGCTCTCACAGAACCCAGCCACGTTCCCCAAGGCCAACCCACCTCCCTGCTGGTGTTCCTGTTCTCTGGGGGAGATTTCCTGCTCTTCCGCAGCTCTCCACGCCTGTCCATGCTGGTGCTGAGGTAATCAGGGGCTGGAGCCAACTGCACCAGGTTGGTGGGGAAGAGACCACAGCGGCCACCAGTGGAGCCAAACTGCCAGCCTGCAGGAACAGGGGTGGAAGGGTCAGGAATCGTGGCAACTGACAAGAGGAATGAGCACTGAAGGTTTCTCCTGACAAAGGAGAGCCCCGGGCTCGGCAGGATTTCCTGCATCCTAAGGTAACATCCTACAGCTAAGGCAGCTGGAATGAGGGGGGTTGCAGAGGGTGGCAGAGGCTCTTTATGCCAGCCTACCCTGCAGAGCCCATCCTCCTCTGGTTCTGGGCACCACAGATCCAGCAGGCCCTTGACCCTAGTCCTGCCACTCTCAGCCCCCTCACCTGGCTCCACTCCTTGCATGGGCAGCAGCTCAATGAGGTCACCCCTCTTGAAGCTGAGAAGGCTCTTGTCATCCACCACGTAGCTGCGCAGAGCAACGACGTAGTTGGTGTCCTGGGGCAAAAGTGATGGGGAGGTCAGGTCTCGTCCCAAGCATGGGAAGGACTCATGTCATCCCATGGACACTCTCAGGTCCATGTGGGAAACCACCTTCATTCCCTATTGCACAACAGCTGCTCCCTCACCTGCCTCAGCTCCTGGATGAAGAGATCCACCATGGCCTTGATGGCCAGAGCCTTCGGAGAGTGCAGGAAGAGCTGCTCTGTCTTCAGAGAGAACTCCAGGACATTGCTGCCCTTCAGCTCCACTGACAGCACGTCTGCAAAGCTGAGAACACAAGCCAGTGTGCTCAGGCTCCTTCTGCCAGAGCCAGGGATACAGAACACGGGGATGGGAGCTCATCCCAAGGACTGAGAACGGAGGCTCAGCATGCTCCGTGGTGGCCTTTCACCAGCAGCACCACAGGCTGCTCATGGCTCTCACTGCAGTACCCTCAGGAGCTCCCTGTGATGACACACATGGCCCTGACTTCTTTGTGTGAGCAAAGCACAAGGTGGGAAGGAAAAGGAAAGCCCAGACTCATTAGGAGAGTCAGTGAGTCACAGCTGGCCTAGGACAGTCCTAGAGAGCACAGCACAACTCAGAATTTTCAGCTCAGCCCCTCAGTTTGCCTCCCAACACCCTGCAAGGGACAAGCTGTCACCCTGCAGTGACCAGTGCCCTCCTGCTCACCAGTAGCTGCGAAGGATCTTGAGGTGCTCAGGGTTATACCCGGCTGCTTTCTCCACCTTCAGCAGCCGAATGGCCCGGTGAGAAACACCCAAGATCTGCACATCACTTCCCTCTTCACCCTGCAAGGGAAGTGCAGAGGAGGGAATCGAAGGCTCCGTCCCACCCAGACAGGTGGCAGTGGAGGAAGGAGGTGCCTGGGCTGGCAGAGGTGTCAAACCCTGCCAGGTATGGAAGGAGCAGAGAGAATCAGTGATGTGTGGCCAGGCAGAGAGACAGAAAGAGATCCCAGGAGGACTGGAGCCACAGCTGAAGCAACCCAGGGTCTGGTGAGAAAATTAAGACTCACGTGAACTGGGAAAAGGCGGGAGAAATAGTTGGCCCAGTTATCACGAGCAGCCAGTACAATCCTCTTCTTTATTCCATCCTCCTTAATGGAGTGGACATCGTTGCCAACCCGGAACTCCACTAGCAGGGTTACAAAGCAGATCCTTGACCAGCATGGCAAAGACAGCTGAGACTCCCTCTGCCCAGGGACTCACTGCCCCAGCCCCTCTCAGTGGTTGCAGCCCAGAAAATGACACACAGAGGTGAAAGGACACCACGTTATTTGCACACACCAATTTGCTACTGGTTTTCCTCCCCCTCTTCATGAAGCACCAACCAAAGATGAGACAGTTGGGTTTCAGACAACTCAAAATCCCATCCTTGGGTTTCAGTTTCCCCACCCCACAACAACCATTTCAGAAGCTGGTTTTTGTGGCTTGGACAAATTTCAGGGCTATTTTCCAGCCGTTTGGAATAAACAAACATTCCTACACTGCCCTCCACAGCTCACACAAATGTGCTTTCCTGCTGCAGTGCCCAACATTTCTCCTCTGTCTGAGGAATCCTGAGAGGGCTTGGAGGTCCATTTCTCATATCAAACCAAAAGGTAGGATAGGCACGGGGAGGAAGGGATGGTGGGGCTGTTCATTACTCAGCAGGTCTTTCATCTTGCGCTTCTCCTCCCTGGAGATCCGGACACAGGAGTCGGAGAAGGTGTCCCGGATGATCTGCAGAGGAAGGGAGCAGAGAGCCTTCCATTGCAAAGGCCACCTCTGGCTGTGTTGGGCCATCTGAGGCTGCCAAACCTCAGAGAGGAGCAAAAAGGGGCTTGTCTGGATGGAGCTGGAGAAGAGACTAACACAGCTCGGGATGGAGAACTGACGACAATTTTGGCAACGTAATTATGGAGTGTTTTGTCCCCAGAGAGACAAGAGGCCTTGAGTCCAACCCCAGTGCATACCTGTTCACACAGCAAGTTCAGACAGTAAGGGTGGCTGAAGTTTTCTTTGGGATAAAACACCTGTGAGATGAGGGTAAAAACAACAGTGGTGTTACAGACATGGCAGAAATAGCTCCCCAGGGGTGTTTTACAATCCATATGCCCTGCTGTCAGAGGGGGGTGAGGACAGGCAAGGGAAGAGACACTGTGGGTGTGAACAGAAGGACCAGGAGTGAAGGACCAAAACCTGAGCGGTGAGACCAAGAGATGAACCCTGGTCAGTTCAGTGCACTCTCCAATACTTGATTTTAAACACATCTGTATATTTTAACAGGAAAACACAAGGCAACAACAAGTTTAGTTTTAGATTTCTCTGTGCTCTACAGAGGAGGAAAGAACAGGTAAGGAAACTGAGACACAGATATGAGTGAGGCAGAGCAGGACCCAGATCCCCTGTGACATGATCCCCTGTGTCTGTGACCTCCTCCCAGAACTCTCCTTGTGCTCTTATCTTACACTGGGTACAAAACAAATACCCTAACCAAAGGTGTGATGAGTTCCCCCTCCCCACAGCCAGCCCTGAGCTGCTGAACTGCACCTCTTTGCGCAGGAAGATTTTCCAGGCAGGGTCCACGTAGGAGAAGCTGATGCTGCTGGTGAGCTTGTACAGCTGGGTCTTGATATCCCCATCCCCTGCTATTGTTACTGCAGAGTCTGTGTGAGGAGAAAGAGCAGGGAGGGTGGGCTTTGGGGGCTGCAAGGTCTTCTTTCCACCTGCCCAAAGCCTGCCAGGAGAAAGGGGACAGTGCCCTGATTGAATATTCCTGCCAGGGACCCTCCTGAAGGGCAGTGACCAGCTCACGTGAGCACAAAGCACTCATCACCAACATCTCTGAGAGCATTTACACTTGCTTTATCAGCCACAAAGTTCAGTGTTAATAACACACTGAACAGACAGGGAACACTCAGCCTCCCAGGAAAAGCAGTGCCCCTGTGCTTGAGGTCAAAGACACAGGTTTTGCTTTATGTCACCATAAAAAAGCTGCCAAAGGTCTCAAAGGGACAGAAATGTTCCCCCCGAGCCTGCAGGGTGCAAGGTTCTGGTACAAGGCACCCACTACTGGCACTGGATTATCTCCCTGCAGATCTGTCAAAGACAGGCTGAGTGTGAGGGCAGCTGTTCAAAGGTGTTGCTTTATGGGGTAGGAATGTCTTCATTCAAGCACTTCAATCTTGCAATATTCAGAGTTCATAGACAGGAAATGTAGCAAATCCCAATTCAGCTGTTTCTATACCCCTATTCAAAAGCATGTAGGGACTTTTCAGGCTAGTCTAGTTACTCTGATTTCCTTTCACAGGACTTGCTAAAGAAACACTTTTTTAAAAGAGAGGGGATGAACAGGGGAATTCTTTGATACCAAGGAAGCTGCTGCAGGATGGAGTCCTTCAGTGTTGTGTTTGACTGACTGTGCCTTGCATGTTATAAAAATGGAGGGTTGGTGAGAGTTTTAAACAGCTTGAAATACATTGGTACAGACATCCAAAGTATTAAATGAATTATGGCTCCAGGCTCCCACTGAAATCCAGAGGCAAAACTGAGACTGAATAATATTTCAAAACTCCTGCTGAGAAGCATTAAGAGGGCAACATCCAAACACTCTTTATGTGGCCAATGCCCAAGGTCTCCCAGGCTCTCACTCTCCCTCTGAGAAACACGCCTTCATTCCTCAGGCTCCCTAAGGTCCCTCCAGAGGCTCTCTCAGGTAAAACACCTGGCTTCCCATTCCTCTCTGCTCTAAAGTCCACCTGGTAATTGCTACTTTGATAAAGTAGTTATGCTTCAGGTAGACAATAAAAAAGCATCGTGGACTGGACCTTGATAAAGCTGTAGCCCGAAGAGCCTTTCTATTTTTAGCTGCATTTTTCAGAGGGGAAGAGTTAGAGCAGGGAAGTGCCAAGCTGATTACTGGGCCAGACTGGAACTGTGACATCTCTCTGCTCCCACACAGGTCTGATTGCACAATCCCTCTGGTGTCACACAGCTGACTCAGCCACACAGCTGACTGGTGACAGAAGTGCCATGACTCTCTGGGGCCACTGGGCTGATTCCAACCCCCTCCCCTCCCTGCCACACTGCCAAATCCCACGTGGGTGAAGTCAATACTCACCCCTCCCTGTGGATTCCTGCGTGCCTTTGTCCTCAGGCGGGGGAGGTGAAGGCTGTGATGGGGGAAGAGAGGGAGCAGGAGGGTCCTGAGAAGCTGGTGAGGTACTGTCAGGTTTGAAGATGGACAGGAGAGGCAACTGCTTCTCCTTGATAGAGCTGGAAGCTGAGCCTGGCTTGGGCTTGATAGGTGGAGGTATTTTCTTCTCTTGTGGCACAGGAGATGGCTGCAAGACAAAATCCATTTGACCCCGTCTGTCCCTGCATTCCTGTGCTCTGCCCTGACACTGCTGTTATAAATCATCCCTCGGGCAGCACCACATTCCTGGAAGCAAGAGCTGTGAGAACAGGGACAGCAGGATCTTTGAATCAACACACAACCTACAAAGATGTGAAGATCAACCAAACCCAGAGAACCAAGTATTTGAGACTGAAGCCTCCAGTTGCAAAGGGGAAAAGGGATGTTAATGGGGCCAAATGTGGAGAACATGAGTTGCTTGGTTCCAGATCAGCCTTCAACTTAGTCCACAGCAGGACTTACTGCTCCAGAGCCTTTTCTTTAGGGCCTCAGAGGACTTTACAGGCTGGAGCCTGGTTTAGGATGGGCAGCACCATGGTATGAGCTCACCTACTACCCCAGCAAGAAATCACCTGGCTGAGACTGCCCTACCAGGGAGCTCCCATCCTGCTGGAGTTTGGATATACAAGCTCTTTCTTCTGAGCTTTTAAAGTGACCAGAGATCAAAGAACTCACTGATCGGCAAGGCGAGGGGTTCATCATTCCCAGCTTGGCCAGAGCCTCATTTTTGGGGTCATTCTTCTTTATAAATGGCTTGGATACCCTCCTGCAAGGAAACAGGGAACAGAATTACAGGGGCCGAAGAGGAGTTGTGGCCTCAGTGGAGCCACGTGGCAGCACTCTGACAGTCCCACTCGTCCCCTGGTGGGTCCCTCTCACCTCACGGGCATGATGGGCTGGGGCTCAGGGGCTGGTCTGCTCTGGTACATTTTGATGATGTTGCCAATCTCATGGCTTGGGGCAGGACGTGACTTGGGGCCTGAGGGCTTCACTACAGGTGGCTCCTTCATTTTCGGTGGCTCCTTCATTTTTGGTGGCTCCTTGTCTGGCTTTGGCTCAGGAGATGGCAGAGGGGAGGCAGGAGCTGTGGGGTGACAGCTTTAACCAACAGAGGCACAGGAGAAATCCCTTTATCTCATTTGAAGTTCCCTCTCTTTTACCCCAAGGCTGGCTGGCCTTGACCTTCCACTGCCTTGCTTTGGGATCCCACTTCCCCAAGCTCAGGAATTCCTCTCTCTCTGCTCTCCTGCCAAGATGTAGACTCCCAGAAGAGCCAGATCCTTTCCTCCTCTGCCTATATCCTGGCCTGGTGTTCCTGGAAAGTTCCTGCTTGTCAGCCTTCCTGGTCTCCACTGCACAGCATCTTACCTGCCTCTGCTTTAGGGACAGGCTTCACTTCTTTCATCTTCTCCTGCTCCTGTTTTTTCTCTTCCTCCTGCTCTGGCTGGGGATTTGCTGGTGGAGTCCAGGTTTTGGTAGGAGCTCTGACTTTCTTCACTCGGATGTGTTGCTCTCCTGCATAGAAAGGAGGACTTGAATTGGTTAAACCCACACCCAAATCTAGCACTGGTGGCAGAGTTCCCACTCTTGCCTCAGCCAGCAGAAACTTCTGTTTTCTAGAGGAGAAGGGGAGTGTGGCAGTCACAAGCCCAAAGATTTCCAGAAAACTCTCCCCACACCACCTCACAATGTGAACTGTAGCCGGCTGAACAAACACCCCAAACTCCTGCTCCACACAGTGTGAGCAGCTCCTGCTGGGATTAGCTGGTTCCACACAGGGAGCCAAGAACACCCTGTTATGCCAGGGAGGCTGCAGAGCAAGGGGTTGTGATGAGTGACATTCCCAAAGTGGTGGATGCTCACCAATCTTCTGAAAATACTGTCTCTTCTGCTGGAAGGTTTCCCGAGGAGAATCATCATCATCACTGCTGGAGAACTCGTCCTCCACATAGTCATAAACCTGCAGGCAGTGCACAATGTGGTTAGTTGGCACTGACTAGCAGGAATGTCCACGGTGCCCTCAGTTCAGAGGTGATCCTCTCTCCAAGTTCTCATCTAGAACTTCTCCCCATCTGGGAGTGTCCCAAAACATTGTGTTTTTCACACAAGGAGTCATCAGCCAAGCCCAGAGAAGGGGGATTATGTTAGAGGCCCAAACCCCCTTGCTGGAAGATGAAGAACTCACAGTAATTAATTTTCCTATGGAAAAATTCAGCTCAGCTGGAAATTAATTGCCCAACACTTCAGCCAAATCTCCACAGAGCAAATGCCACCAAGGTTTGACCCTTGGAGACTCAGTGAGCAGTTTGAAAGGCCTCAGCATCACTGGTGAGCACAACTCCCTGCTCCCCTCTCTGCCAAACCACAGTCACAGAGGGAGGGAAGCAGAGCAAACACTAAACATGAAATTCAAACCAAATTCACCACCACTCTTTGTTTCTCATACAGGTTCTTTTGCCTTAGCTGATGGTTCTGGAGACTTTGATGGCGTTGCAGCATCCTGGGTGCTGGAGGGCTTCTTGGGTTTTGGGAGAGTGGGTGGGGCTCGGGCTTGTGGGGGACTTGAGACTCTTGGCCTTGACTTCTCAAGAGACTTTTGGAGCTGCTGTTGCTGCTGCTGAGAAATGCTCATGGCTTGAAGGGTCATCTGCTGTGCCTGGAGGAAGGAATTGTAATGCCCATAAGCTCTAGGCTGCACAAAACCATCAATCAATCCTGTTCTTTCACTGGTAATCACAGAACATCTACATAATGCACTGGAAGTTTCCCAGTGGGATGGCAGGGCATGCCCAGGGAGTCTGTTCCCACCTGGCCAAGGATGCAGAGATCCCAACACCACCCCAAGGTTCAGCTACCAGGGAAACCTGGGACCATCAGGCCCTTACAGGGCTCTGTACAGAAGGCAGAACACTGCAGATCCAGACCTGTAGTAAACCCGTGGGAACTATTGCTGAATCTCCTCAGGGCCTGCTCTTGTCCCTGCTACTCACTCACTGATGGTGCCTCAGTGGCCCCATGGAAACAAAGGGGTAAATTTGAGCTCCCAGTTTTGCAGCCTTAAATCAATCCCACCTTTACAGAGCTCAGCCCCAGCACATGAGCACAGAGGGTCACAGGCCAGGCCTGAGGCAGGAGGGAAGCAGGGCTGGCCCCTCCACAGCACAAACACCAGTGTGTTGTTCTCCCCCAGCTCCTGAGCCCCCCCAGGCAGTCCCTTCCCCTCACCATGAGCATGGCTTGCTGGTTGATGAAGGCTTGCTGCTGTGCTGCCAGCTGGTTGGGATCTACAGCTGGAACCACGGGTTGGGGCATCACCATGGCTGTGGAAGACACACACACATCTGCAGGAGCCCACGGGGGATCTTTGCCCACAGTGTTTGACCATCAGTCATGAGCAGAGTGTTCACTGACATGCACAGGCTGCACTGACACTCCTTTCCATCCTCTTCCCTCTATAGCTACTGAAATGCTGCTCTTACCTGGCATAGGTGTGATCCCACCAGCCCCTGGCATCATGGGCATGGCTGCTGGCATCCCCATCATGGAGGGCATGGGCTGGTAGACTGGTGTCTGAGCCATTCCAGGGAAGCCTAGAGGCAAAAGACCATGTGCACGGAGCTTTTGGGGGATCAGGCCCCGAGCAATGCCACGTCACACAATGTCTCTGGAGCTCTCCACAGGCACCAACCACAGCAGAACTCAGGTGGGAAAGGGAAACCCAAGAACAATGTGTGGCCTGGCAGACTTTAAATAGCAGTGTCCAGCCCCTGCTTCTGCAGCCTGCTTAGGACACCACCATCCTTCATGGTTAAACATGTAAATAATGATTAGAGAGGAGGGTTTTTCTTCAGGAATGGGGACTGGGACTGTCACATCAATGTTGGTCTCTTTGCAGCAGGTACCAGGGGTGGGTGAACAACGAGCCCTGGCCTGGGTGACACTGTGGGTTGTGTGAAGGAGCTGTGGGGAGAAAGGAATTCCTCTGCTCTCAGCAGACAAGTCCCATATGGGGCCACAAAGCAAATCCCACTGAGGGAAAAGGCAGCAGAGAAAGGGTCATGGAAGTCATGTCAGCTAGGAGGGAGTCACAACACCTGAACACATGGCACAGCTCTGCTGAATCATGTCCTCACCAGTGAGAGTGGCCGTGGGAAGATCATCACATTCCTCACTCAGCTAAGTAGCCAGATAAATGGCAAACTGGCCTCAGGCCAGTGATCTGTGCTAGTGCTTGCCATGCCCCAGAGCCTCCACAATAGCTAAAAATGTAAACAGTGACTGAACTGGACATTCTCCACCTTTCTGAAATTGCTGGGTGTGCTCCTACCCATGCAGACTTCTCAGTGCCATTAATATATTGGTGTTTGACTCCACCCTGCTGACAATGTCTGAGCCTCAGAAATGAGGGAAAGTGAAGAAACCAAACACACAAACCAGAACCTCTGCAGGGTTCACACTTACTAACCCAAGGAATAGCTACAGATGATGGGAGATTCTGCAAGGAAGCAATAAGAGAGATTCAACTCCTGCCCTGACCAAGGCACCAGCTATTTGGTGAAAACACAAGGTGAATGGAAGGTAAATACATGACTTGACTTCCAAGTATTTGCCTGAGGAAAAGGTGGCCTGGGTCAGAAACAAGCTACCTGTTGTTTGACCCCCAGACTAACTCAAGAGAGAAATTAAAAGCAGGACAAAGGTGGTTCCAATGAACCAGCTGAGCCCATGCAATAATTAACATTTAAGAGGCCCCTGACTTGTGCTCACTGAAGGTCACACAGCCCCACAGGTGTTCCCAGCTGTCCCCAGACCTTACAGACCTGTGGAAGGAAAGATTCCTCTCCCTGTGGGTCCAATCTTCCCACCTCCTTTCATGCGGCCAGTGAGGGTCTCCTTGTTCTCCATATCCTGCATCAGGAAAAACAGAGTGAGCTCAGAGAGGAGAGACATCCAGAGGCAAGTCTGAGCTGAGCAGAGGCAGGGAACAGGCAGAGAAATGCTTGAGGGAGTCACAGGGACAGGAGAGCTGCAAAGTAGGAGGAGACATCAAGGCACTTACTGATGCCCTGGAGCCCTGATGCAGCACCGTGCTGAACAGATCATCCACGTAGTGATCCAGCCCTACAGGGGTCCTCAGGTCATCTCTGCTCCTTGGATCTGGGAGCAGAGAGAAGTCTGGTAACAAGGCAGGTAGGGAACATTCCCCCTCCTCCAATTCTCCAGCTGGGCCCTATCTGGCCCTTCCCAGTGTCATACTCAGTCCTGGGCTAAAGCTTACCTGGATGGAGCTCCATGAATTCTGGAGGCAGGCTGGGGGGTGGGAATGCAGGAGCCTGGATGCCTGGAGCAGGAGGGATCCTGTTGGGGAAGAAAATGAGATGAGGACCAGAGTGCTGAAGGATGAACCAAGGGCTGACAGAGCCACAAGTGGTGGGGCAGGAGGGATGAGTGACTTACGAGTCCAGGTCAGAGGACTGGAAGACACTCCTGTCCCTTTCTGAAGTGATGGGGAACTCAGCTGAGGACTGGGAAGAGCTGCTGAAGTTGCTGGTCTCCTCCATCCCTCCAATGAGGTCCAGCACAAAGTCACAGCCCAGCAGGTCCTGCCACGTGTTGCCAGTTAACATGGAGACAGACCAGCCTCGAGTCTTCTTATCACAGCCCCTGGTACCAGGGAAAGGAAGCAGGAAAGGTGTCCAGAAGAGGAAGGAAAACATTGCATTCAATTTCTTTTTGCCTTGTCTATCCTGGCTTAAGCCCTTTGGATTTATGGTATGAATCAACTATTAAATGTGCAGGGTCAGGGAAAAAACTGGAATCACTTAAATTTTTTCCTTTTTTTTTTTTTTTCTGAAGCTGCTCTAAGAGATCACAGCAGTGACTCCTCTGTTCCTAGAGAAGCCCACAGTTCATGCACACAGGTGGAGGGGGAAGGAGAGACCACAAGCTGGAGTGGGTAAGGAGTCAATATTCCATGTGTGACTATTTCCACAGGTGACCATGTAAATTCCAGCCTGCAGCCCCAACCAGTCTGACCCTCAGAGCTCCTGACAGCCTCTTTCACACCCCCAGACCTTCCCCATGCTCTGGCAGTACCTTGCACTCAGGATCCAGCCTGCAAACTGCTCCCCCGTCATCCAGGACTCCACCTCAGCTGAGAACTTCTCCTCTGGCACAGAGAAGAAAGTCAGTTCCCACAGCCAGGGCTGCAGGAGGACTGAAAGCACGTGGAGGGCTCCACATGAACACATTCACATCCAAAATGACAGTTTGATGGCACAGGTTGGCATTTCCAACCTGGCAGATGAAGTGTCCTGGTTTCCTTGGGCCATCACTCACAAGGACCCAGAGCAGGGATGTTCTGTGCTCATCTCACAGAGCTTTGGACCACTCAAGAGGCACCATAAGGAAATATTTGAGATAGGACAAAGGCAGAAAGTCCCTGCAACAAATTGTTGCTGCGTGGGCTGTGCTGTGATGGGTAATAGGAGAGCCAGAACAGCCCTCTGTTGACATGGCCCCAAACCCAGGAGAATCTCATCCCTAAGCCTGAGGAGCAGGTCTCACCAGGCTCAAACTTGGCATGTTTTGGGTCTAGATTCAGATTCTTGTATTCCCCATGGTTGTACCAGCCAGTAGCAATTCCCTCTTTACTAAGTTGAAGGACGTATATTCCAAATGCTGATTTCTGCACTGGAAAAGTCCTTAGGGGGTAGAAGGCAGCAGGAGGGCAGGGCCAAAAATTACCATTAAAGGTATGAACATCCAGCACCATCTTCCCTCTCCTCTGGTTTGCTGTCCACTCCAGCTGAGTGGGAGGGTAGGCCCGAGAGGGTGCTGAGTCTGCCTCTGTGTGCTGTGCTGCTGTCAGGATCTTGCGCTGGCAAACAGCATTGTATCCCTCCATGCCATGGTCTGACACAAATCTGGGGAAAGGCAACTGCATTTAGCTCTGTGCTCATTACTCTTAACCATAATGCAAGCATGGATTGGTGTCTTCTCCTCCTTACTTCAGCAGTGGCTTCTCCAGTGCTGGTGAAGGGGCCAAGCAGCTCAGCAGATTTGCCATCAGGACCCAGGCTCGCTGGCTGTGCTCCATGTCTGGGTTCTTCCATGTCTGGGCAACCACCTGGCTGAGGATCTCGTTGCTCAGAGCTGTGTCACTCAAAGCTCTGCCAGCAATGTAGTTGCCCAGAAGCACCTCCTGCCAGCCACGGATACTCTCGTCACCGATGAACCGCAAAATCTGGAAGCACCCAGGGGGAAAAAGAGAGAGCTCAGTCCTCTGTCCCAAACTGTGCTGTAAGGTGA
Source organism: Campylorhamphus procurvoides (assembly GCA_013396655.1). Lineage (NCBI taxonomy): Eukaryota > Metazoa > Chordata > Aves > Passeriformes > Dendrocolaptidae > Campylorhamphus > Campylorhamphus procurvoides. Next base: position 79,085 of record WBMV01003811.1, on the reverse strand, counting down.
GACCTGGGCTGTAGGCACCAGGGTGTTTGTGAGCCTAAGAGGAGGCAAAACTCAGGTCAGGGTCTGTCCTCAGGGTTTGGGCACCCACCTGAGTGCTGGGGGGTTTGGGAGGCAACATTTATACACAAAAAGTCAGGGTGACTTCAGTCTCAGTTATGACTCAGAATATGGTCTTGGGCTAAATAGTTCCCCGTCTCTGGGCAGGGCTCAGACACACGAGTAAATCACCACAGGATATTTGTTCCTGAGCCCACTGACTGCTAAAAAGGCTTTGGTGCAGTTAATAATATACCAAGTAGTATGAGATGTGGTGTCTCAACACACTCACTGAGGCAATGATTCAGCTTCTTGGCCATGCACACCAATATCTTGAATGCTTTTGTAATTTGTATTTCTCACCTTTGGGTACAGAATAATTTCTTTCATCCTCTACACTTCAGTATGTCATTCATTAATTTTTTCTTAAAATGCTCCATGGAAAGCTTTGGAAAGGCCATTTAAGAGTGACAATTCCAGAAACAGTTAATGGTCCTGAGTGCGTCAGAAAATGAGAAAAACAGGGCTTGGTGGTTGTTTAGTTCTCATGAAATTTTTTTTTGTAAATCCCTAATTCACTAGCAATGGTAAAAATTTGCCTTTGATCTTCAGGAAAAATAATAATATTCTGCTTAAACACAATCCTATTCACAAGATTGTATTGAAGCTTATGCTCTTCTATAATTGGGTTCATGAGGACAAAACAAGAGACTGGTTTTTAGGTATTATCTTCCCTAATGGGCTTATTTTAATTCTGTGTAATTCTCAAAAGGATTACCAGATTTACTTAGAAATCATCTGGGGTTTCATTCTATTTTCAAACATTTCAATATTACAGCTTTTAAGAAGAAATGTGAAGAAACATCTGTTCCACATCCCCTTCAACCACTGCAGAGTCAGGGTGTGGCTCCAGGTGTCATTTCCCTGATGCCAAAGTCCCTGCCCTTTCCCGGCCTTTCCACAACACTTCACTGTCCCCTGCCGAGGGCGGACCCAACGGCGAGCCTGGCATGCAGTTAATCTATTTGCTACAAACCACATTATGGAAAAGATGGGGGTTGATTCAAATCTTTTATGACTAACGGGTGAGTAAGTGGTTGAGAAGACAGACCTCCCTTGTACTGTCGTTGCTACTGAGTCTGGAGGACTGGGAAACTCAGGCTTAATTCCTAATTCCTGTGTGTCCTGCCTAACTCTGAGGCTGCATCACCAGGCAATTCCCTTGGAGCCCAGTGCTCTGGGGATGGTCTGTGCCTGAGCAGGATCACAGCAACCCTAAGGGGCTGATGTGGTCTCTGCCAGGCTGCTCCAGGGCCTAGAAGGAGGGATTTATCCTGCTTTTCCATCCTACCATGGACCATAACAACAGTATCCACCACCAGCAGCCTGTAGTATAAAGGCATCAAAATGTTCTCTGTGCCCACCTGTTCTTTGACAAGGCCAAGGCATCTCTTACCAGTTTGTTGATCTCAAGTGCGCTCTCCTGATGTTCAGGGCCCAGGTGGGTTAAGGGGTAATGCAGGGGCTGACCAGGGGCAGGGAAATCTGGTTTCTGCAAAGAAACAACAGGATAGAGAGTTTGCTCCTGGTGTTGCTAGAACTAGTGAGTCTGCCCAGTGGGGAAGCAATAAGGGGATATTAAAAGAGTTCCCACCTGGAAGTGTGACTTAACAAAGGAGGAGAAGGGATAGCTGTTGATGGTGGGTGGGAGGGAAAGGTCATCTTTGACCTTGACTTCTGGAGGCAAACTCTCAGCGATCTGGTTGGCCTGTGCTCGGCGTCCTGCAAGAGAAGGAGGTGTGGGATGGTGTGACAGGTGGGAAGGGAGGCAGAACACACCCAGCTCACCCAGCAGCACGGGCCCAACCTGCATCTCACCTTGGCCCAGCACCTGTGCCAGCCCCAGGGACACCCAGCCCAGCCCTCACACCCCGAGGCCACAAGGAATCACTTCAGGAGAGAGATTTTACAGCCCTCATCTTCCAGATCTTTATCCCCGGGGAACACCGAGAGGGCAGGGAGCACATGGAGCTACAATTCCATCCTGCAGCATTTCCAAGGCAGGAAACACCGAGCTCATGATGGGATCCTGCTGATAACTGTTCAGTCAACAAGTCAATGAGAGGTCTTTGTGGTGGGGGATTTGTCAGGGATGAGAGAGGAGCAAACACCTCCCCAAGTGAAGGGATTTCTCAACACAGCTCCTGTGCATTCCCAAAGTGTCCCTGGATGTTCTCCTCATGCTCCCTGTTTGCATCCCATGGGCTTTCCTCTCCAGCAGTTTCAGTGCTCCCTGAGCTGTCCTGGTTCCTGTGCTCACCAGACCAGCTGATGGGGGGCTCTGCCATGAAGTGGGAGGGTTTGGGGGTCCAGCACAATCTGCCCCAGCTCACAAGACCCTCCTGCCTGATCGTGTCTCTTTCTGTACCACACTCAGGGCCAGAGGCACCGCTGGTGTTGTGTTTGACACTGACACACAGAGGCAAATCCCACCTCATCTTATTTGCAACTCAAATATTTACATTGTACAAAGAGCTACAGGGCAAACACAAATAACTTAGGGCTTAAGGTCAGGTCAACAACCTGGGGAAATATTTTGAGTTAGTGGTATTTTGGGGATTTGAAAACGGAACAAAAGTGTTTCCATATCAAAGTGGGATTGAGTCAATACTTTGTATCATCCTCAAGTTAAAATATTATCATGTTCTCAACTTGCTACATTGTCACAGCCTTAGGTTGATGCATTGTTACATCCCCACTTGTCACATTGTTTCATTGCAAAGCTGTTACACTGTTTCAACATCTTATTTTAAAAGAACTCATTACTTACGAGGATGTAATTTTAATTAGGCCTAAAAATATTTCTCAGAAATTGCCAACATTGTGGGTTTGGCTTGCCCACCTTCGATTTCCTCAAATATTTTCGAGTAGACGAAAGTTTCCCCCCCCCCAGGTATTCAGCTCTGCCAGCTCTGGGTCCACTGAGCAGTTTGCTGTCACATAACTTTGATCAAAAAGCTCTGCACCATCACCTCATCACTTCTATCAACCCAGTTCAAAAGAAGAGCTGAAAAATTAACAAATATACTGATTTCTAATCTGGTGTTCTGCCCCCTGGCCCAAGTTACCCTCCTACCCTCTCATGCTGGGAAACAATATTCACGGTGCCATTTGCCTTTATCATAATTACACTGCAATGATAATAAATCAAATCCAACCTGGTGACAGGCAGCAGGTGGAACAAACACGTACTGACACTGCTATAAACAAGGAAATAGCCAGTGAAGGAAAGGGAGGGGAGGGGGGATTTCTCACCTTCCACAAGCTGCAGGAGGGCTGTGAGCTCTGCAGGGATCTCCAGCAGCCCCACATCCTGCAAGAGAGACAGGGTCACTCACTGGGCTGCCACAGAGGAGCCCCCCAGAGAGCCTGAGCTGTGCTGGGGGAGCTGCCTGGGCTGAGCCAAACCTGCAGTTTGTGGGACACTCACAACCATCACAGGCAGGGAAGTCCCACATTAACACAGGTGTGTGACATGGGCCAGCAAAGGAGGGCAAGGTGACCAGTTTCTAAACGAAAAGAAATCAGCTGCCACAAGGGGGATGACAGGAGGGTTGACCTTCTTTGACTCATCTCTCATCACTAACAAGTCTGGCACAGAAAACACTGAAGGTGAAGGGCCATTCCCTCCTGTGTCTTTTTCTGACATTTTCAGTTTTACTTTTCAATATCTGAGAGTGCTATGGCATAAATAAAGACCTGATTCTGATCTTTAGTGCACAAAATCGTTTGAGAGTTTCTAAAGGAAACCCAGGCCCATGCCTGGGTGATTCCGATGAGAATCTGGCTAACAAGCCTTGATTTCTCACTGGTTTGCACCTTGGGGGCATCAGCATCACTGTCGGCATAGAATGTCAGTTCAGGGCATTTCAGACAGAACTGCTCAGATTAAGGCACTATGAGACCAAACCAAATACACAGAAGTCCCAGCTTTTGAGTTTTCTGTGTTTTTTTTTTTAAGATCTGCATATTAAAGTCTCTGGTCACCAGCACACCATTCCAGCATCTCACTTCACACAATCTCCCAGTGATGCTTGAAGACATTCACAGCTTTTTTGGTCAGTTTGATTTTGCTCCTAAGAAGATACTTGATTTAAAGTCTCACTTTTCAGTGATGCATTCAAGAAGTATTCCACAGTCCTGGATCCACACCTGAGGAAGCAGGTGATATGGGAAGAGCACTCAGTGCTAAGTACTCCTATTGTTACTGACAAATCTGTACAGAATTGTGGATTATGTCAATTCAGATTCTCTCCTTACACACCTCACAGCAAATGTGTGCCCAGTGCAAACACCCAAATAATTACATTAGTTAGCAGTGTAAATACAGGCTAAAATTCTTCTGAAGCTTTGAATACATCCCTTCCTCTACAACAGCAACAGCTTCTGCAAATATATTTGTGCAGAACTTTCTCATCCCCACCCCTCACAATAGAACATGATCATAAAAACAATCATCCTCCCAGCTCCAAAGCACAGGTCCAGTGCTCTGAACAAACAGTGTTCTGCCTCAGGACCACTTCATGATGCCTGGCCATGCCCAGAGTGCAGGAAACACTAAATCCACGAGATATTTATGTATTAGAAGGCTCTTTATACCAGTCTAACCTGCACTCTTGCTGCAAGGTTTCCAGGATACATGTGTACACTCTCCAGACATTCTGCTGCTCCCCAGCAAACCTGGGCTGAGGAGGCACAAGGAAGGCAGAACACCTGGATAACCCAGCTTGTTTGACCTCAGACTCTCCCAGACCATCTGACAACTTACCATTCCTTGGCTGGGACTGTTCTCTGTGTCACCACTGGCCAGGGATCTCTGTCTTTGTTTCCTTTCCTCTAACTCCTGCTGTGAGGAGATGAAAAGGGGATGGGGGGTGGGAAAAGATGCACATGAGGTCACTTCCAGCTACTTCTGGGGGCAAGTGCTGTGGGTGGGGAGGAGCTGGTGTTGTGCTCCAGCAGATAAAATGATAGAACAGCTACAGAGCCTTCTCGGGACCCTCACAGAGAGATGAGGATACCCAGGCTTTGCTGAAACACCACCTGCCCTGCACAGCACAGTCCAAGAACAAGAGCCTTCCCCACCTGCCCAGCATCCTGCCACACCTTCCCTCCCTTGGTGAGCATTTGATGTCCCAGGACAAAAGCACACAGGAGCTGTGAGAAACATTCACCTGCCTCCTCCAGCATCAAAGAACACAGTAACACAGCCTGAACAGGGGTGGAAGAACTTATCCATGGAGAGGGAGCCCTTTAGAGGAGGTGGGAGGAACACCAAACTCCCTCGCAGCTCTGCCCTTTCCCATCCATTCTATGGTTCCCTCATCACTCACCTGATTCCTACTCCAAGATGGGAAAGGATGGTCTGTGTCTCTGCCTCTCTCTTTGCTGCTTGTCAGTGTTGCAGAGCAGTGTGACTAGATGGGAGGTTTTGAGGGTGGGGCTGAGAAAGACAGGGACATGCTAAAGTCCAAAGGGCAGGGCTGAGGAGGGGGTGAAAGGAGGAACTTTGCAGCAGGTGAACTTTGAGACCTGTTGCACCTGCAAACACTGAAGTAACAGAAATGGATTCAAAAGAGCTTTGCTATTGTGGTTACCTGGGAGAAAGGAAAGCTGGATTCTGCCCAAGTAGGAGAGCAGGAAATGGAACAGAAACTCGCATTGTTTGGGCCATGGCATGGCATGGCAGGAGGCACCTCTGCAAGCTCACACCACTGTCCTCCACCCTGTGCCCCATCCTTTGGTAGCCAAGCCAGCAGCTGTGCCAGGTCCTTCCCTTAAGGAGCTGCCAGTGATGGGGATGTCAGTGGCTACTCTAAGGATGAATGGTCTGATTTCATGTTTTAAATCTGCTTTCTAATAGCTTGTGCAAAATACATTCTACACATTTGACACAACCATGGCTCTCTCCTGCACACAACTCTGCACCTTGTCAATGAGCTGCCATCCTGTTCTCAGCCCATCTGATTTCCAGAAGGACAAGGACTTGAGCAGTCTGAGGTAGCTGTTAAGGGATCAGGGGAGGATCATCATGGACTGAAAAGATCTTGCATTTCAGTCACCATCTGGGGAAACACCAGAAATCGAACGGGGCAACTAAAAGAGCAAGAAGAATGACTCCTCACAGCTTGAGCAGAACAGCAGTGCTGAAGGTCACAGATGAAACCAGCCCTTGTCTGGTGTGGGGCAGCCTAGAAAAGCTCACACAGCCAGACACACAAACAGGCTGTGTTTGTCCTACCTTTGCCAATTCTGAATGTTGCCTTGGAAGAGAAGGCTCCAGCCTGTGGTTCATTCCTTGGACTACACTTGTGTCAGCCAGAGAGTGAAGGACATCTCACTGGGCCATTCCCAACAAACTCTCCCAAGCCATCCCTGCCCTGGCCTCACCCAGCTCTCTCTGCCTGGAGCAGAAATAACTCCTTCCTTACACCTTGTTCTGAGTGTTGTTACCTGGCAGCGCTTCCTCCTTTGAATCAAAGGTCTGGAGATCAAAATCATGGTATTGAACTGCACCAAAGTCTTCTTCAGCCTCCTGTAACGCTTCCTAGAGGGATGGGAAAAGAGAGGAATTGACTGAGGGAAGCATCAGCAACACACACACACACACAGAGCAGGCAGGAGCCAATGTGAGGAGGAGCCTGGCCAGGCACACCCCCACCTGGCTGTCCTGGCAAGGCCAAAGGGCTGTGTCTGGCCCCTGACCTTGCCTGGTAGCCTCGGAAATGAGCCTGAATGACAGTGACTTTCTCCTGCAGGACACGGAGGCGCCTGCGGCGAAGGAGGCATCGGAACTTCCTCTGCAGAGTGACAACAGCCCAGCTTTGCCTCTGGATCCATCGCCGCTCCAGCAGCTGCCTGGCCTTCTCCTTCAGGAACACCTGGGCAAAGGCAGCAGCTCCTCTAAGGGCTGATTGATAAGAAAAGCTGCTGGTTTATCTCTTTGTAGCCTTTGAGGATCCCTGCTGAGGAACCTGGGGAGGGCAGGAGGTGCAGGTGACAGAGATGGATGCATTTGGGGAGGGCAAGGAATCAGGGAGTGATGAAGGTTGGTAGGCAGCAAGGGTAGAAGCTCAGATCCCCATTAAGGAATGCTGGGGATACCAAGGAGGTGTCCATGTAACCACAACAGCCCGGAGCCAGAGTCTCCTGTTTATCTGAAGTGCTAAAAATGCCTCCTTTGCACCCGAGACAAGAGGCAAAGCATGAGAGGGGAAGACATGAAATGTCCTCTGTCTTTGGGCTTTCCATGCCTTGCCAGACAGTGGATTGGTGGCTGGGCCTGTGGATTAGGATGGGATTCTCTAAAAGCATCACCTTTGTTACTCCAATCTGATAGAGCTCCGAGGGGTTCCCCAGCACATGAGCCAGCACTGCTGCACAGCCTTCTCTGCCCTCCAGGCAGCTGAGCCTTGGCCCCGCCAGGAGCCCGTACCTGGGAGAGGAGGTGGGGATGGCACAGGAGCCAGGGCTGTAACTGAGCCCTCAGAGAAGTCACAGCTGGCTGGGGAATCCTGTACCTGGCCAGGAAGCTGTGGAAGGGAAGGCGGATGGGGAATCCCTCCTTTCGGATGTGGATGGCCTCCAGGATCCCGGAATGTCGCAGCTGACAAGTGACATACTCCACATCAAAGATATTTGACAGCTGGGAAGATAAGGCAGGAGAAAAATGAAAACCAGGAAATAAAGAAGAATAAAACAAAGCAGACAGAAGGCAGGGAGTTTAGAAAGGGTCTCCTTCTATTGTCCTGGCCTGAGGTTATGTCTTGCAGTGATCTCTGAGCAATGGAATACAAAACCCAATGGATCCTTTGGTGTCCAACTGGCACTGGCTTCTTCCAGCTCAGGTTAACTCCCATGGCCACAGGGAATGGCAGGAGACAGAGAAAGGGGGATAAAAATCCCAAGCTCCCAAATGAAGCAGAGAAGTTCAAATACCAGCTGCCAAAGGGTTACTGCTGGGGAAGAATGGACTTCAAGGAACTGAGGGACTCCCTGAGGAGCTCGGGGTGCTGCCCTACCTTTTTGGGATTCGGGGTGATGCACCGAATGAAGAAGGCATGGCTCCTGGAAAACAGGAGGAAGAACCTTTGATCACTCTCCTCTTCTGTGCTGGCCCTGGCAAAGTTCAGACACTTCTGAGGGCAACAGCATCGCTCACCTTCTCAGCTTGGCTGTGAGGTCCTGCAAAGACTGCTGGAATTTGGACACAAGTGTGGAGGCCTGAGGCTTGAGCCCTTTGCCCCTCGGCCCCAGCTTCCTTTGCTGACTGTAGGCAGCTTTAGCCTTCTGGAAAATGTGGGACACCACCTGCAAAAACAAAGAAATGACCACAACTCCCTGAACCACATGGAAAGAACAATCTCCTCTACCTGACACTAAGCTCATGTTTTCGCTTGCCCCAAGCAGTGCCAGGAACTCAGCTGGACCCTCAGGCAGTCTGTGCATTTTAAATGTATAAAACACATCAAATATGGACAGAAACAACTTGCTCGATTCCCAAGTGTTCCTCAGTAAAATAAAACTCATGGTTTCTCCAGGTTCTCCTGACACCTGGTCAGGATGTTTCTGCTTCTCCTGTGGAAGCAAAGTAGAGACCGTCCTCCTGCCCCACTGTGGTACCTTGAGGCGGCTCTGAGAGAAGATGTCCAGCACCTCTGGACTCAGGTGGTCACGGTTTTTATTGAGAAACTTGTGGACCTGCAGAGGCAAAGTCTGGTTTAGTGCCCCATTCAGAGCACTCAGGCAAACCCCCCTGTCACCCCCAGCTTGGCTGGGGGCAGGCAGCTGGAGAGGGGAGCAAGGGGAAAGCCCTACAGAACAGAGCTGGCTCTTCCTGCTGCCACCAGGAGAGGAAGGGACAATGACTGCTGCTTTTAGGAGGGATTGCTCCTTTTCTCCTTCACATTTCCCAGCAGGCTTTGACATCTGATTTTTTTCAGCAGAAAGAGCCTTTCTGGATTTCCAGGGCTCTTAGACAAGCAGTGTAGGCTGTTGTGTTGCTGAAGGCAACACCTGTTTTGCTTCTGCCCAGAGGCAGCTTCATTGCTTCTCCTGATAAGAATCTCCTAATTCCTGATAAACTAGAGGGATGTGGAGTTGCTGAGGGAGGGTTTTGGTTCACAGGACTCCGAGTTGGTCCATGAGGACACCCACAGCTTGTCTCCCAGCTGGGCTGTTGCTCCAGCTGCTCGGAGCCTCTGCCAGCTCACCTGGTAGGTGACAGGGCCTGCATAGTGTTTCACTGTGAACTCTGGCAAGAGCAGCTTGGGCTTGGTGTACCAAGGGCTGTTCCCATGATGGTAGTGACACTTCTGGAGGAAAGTGTGGTCTGTGGCCTGTAAAGGAGGTGACAAACACATTCCCTGCTGCTGCAACATACTCAGCAGGCTGAAAAGCTGCTGTTAAACTGAAGTAAAACCTTCCAACACTTGTGCAGACACAGTACCTGTTCACTTGGATAACAACCTCACCAAAACCATCCTATGAAAGGGGTCACAGGAGAGGCCAAAAGGTTCTCACCTGAGGCAGGGATGTCTGGTCATCCAGGATACACAGGATGCCGTGGGGTTTTGCAGTAAAGAAATCTAAGCATGACTCGCTGTACATCTTGGAAATAGGAACCCAAGCTAGCTGCTCTTGGTTATATTCCTCCTGCAGGTTAAAAACCAAATCCAGCCATGCAAACAAGAGCAAAGGGAAGGAGTTAACAGAGGGATTGGGTTTGTTCATCAGGGTGTTTCATTGCTGTTAGGAACTTGCCTAGAATTATCTGGTTTTGTCTTAGAAAACTTCTTCTAAAGCCATTAATGACTGTCCTCATTTAAGAGAGGAAGGTTGCTAAGCAGAGTGATAAAATGAATTGTGAAAGGCAACAGATCTGATAAACCCACTTTCATCCCCAGGACATAAGTGGTACCTAAAATGCTACAAAGAAGGTAAACAGGATTTAAAAGTACCAGCTGAGGGTTGGGATTCTTCACCCTGACCAACTCACACAGCCTGTAAAAGGGAGCAAGGCACTAACAAACTCTCCTTCCTTTAATTTACTACAGAATTAGTAAACGATATGAAATAGGCAGCTCTTTGGACTAGAATTCCATGGGTACTGCTTGAGAGGATCAGGTCTATTCAGCCTTCTGTTCACTGCTAAGCCTCCAGCTGAGAACACCTCAGCTCATTCCAAGTGTGCTGCCTCAACATGCTGTGGGAGCTCCATTTACCTCTTCCTGGGCAATGACAGTCTGACTGAAGAACTGCTGCAGGTGCTCGTTGGCAAAGTTGATGCAGAGCTGCTCTAAGCTGTTCACCCCCAGATCCTGCAACGACAGAGACAGAAAAGGACAATCCTTTCCACCACCCAGCCCACCCAGGGACCTGTGGCATCCTGTAAATGCTGCACAGCTGAGCTGCTGGGTCAGGCAGCTGGTTCTGATCAGTGTGAAAGAACCTGAGAAGTTCAAATCATCCTCTGGTTTGCAAGCTCCCAGCCTGGTTTATTGACTGCTCTGAACAGCAAGAGGCAAGACAAGCTGTGAAGGATCACAAAGAAGAAATCTGCTCTTGCCTGCACAGCCCCATCTATCTATTCCATTGTTTTCATCATTCCTTGGGACACAGATTTTAACAGGAGTCCCAAGGGAAAAATTCAAAGGCATTGATGAGCACATGCACTCACAGCCCAGCCCACAGCAAGAGAACAGGCAGAGGAACCTCAAAGCCATGGATGTCCACAATTCCCACAGCACAGTCTGACTCCCAGGGAGCCAACCACTCATTGATCCTCAGCAGCAGCCACTCGAAGAGCAGGTAGTACAGAGTCTTGGCAATGGAGTCCCTGAGTGGGAGAGGACAGTAAACCCAGTTATTGAAAGGTTCTTGGGTGCATCTCTCCAGCCCAGGCCACACCAGAACTCACCTGGCATCGATGGCTCCTTCTACAGACAGAGGGGTGAAGATCCGATCATAAGATGTCACCTGGATACATAAAGAGCCAAAATTTACTGTTATTAACTCACAAATACACTTTTTAAAATTTCCCTTTAATCCACAAGGAAATAACCCAGTTAATACATGGATTTTCGTCTCTATTTGGCCTGAGAACTTACCCAGGTATCAAAGGAAAAAGTAAACCAAGAATTTTGCTGCCACATTTCTGGGTGTGACTCAGCCTGAAGCCACCTCATGGCAGAAAAGAGCCCTCCTTGCTGTGAGTTCTGACATCTTTACAGAGCTGCCTTGAGGGATTCAGCTCATCCCAATCATTTATTCCTACTGTTACCTCCCAGATCTTCAGCCTTCTAAGGTGGTGATGCTTCAGGATGAGTGAGAAATCACCCAAAAATGGTACTCACAGTGACACGGCGAGTGACAGCACTTCGCAGGAAATCTGCTGGGACACACAACAGCTTGGCCACGATCTGAATCTCAGTGCCACTGGCAATGGCAGCATGTTCGTAGGATTCTTTCTAAATAATAGAGAACAACAAATTCAGCTAGGGATGGGATGGGAGTCCCACTAATATTAATATTCCAAACAACCCCCCAGCCACACAGGGCTGGTCACAGCCTGGCCAAAACACCAGGTTCATTTTGGCACCTCAAAGAGCCACCCAAGCTCTAAGACCCTCTGCTTGCCTCCCATTTCTGTCCCTGCTGGGTCAGTCTAGAGCCCAACACTAAAAGGACTGACTAGTCTTCAAAGGGTGTCCTCTTCAGTCAGAAATAACCCCTCTGGTCCCATCACGTGGGTCCCCAGCAATGTTCAGCACAGATATCCCACTCCCAAAGTGCCAAGGGTTGGGGTACCTCGCAGGAGGTAAAGCAGATGTTCCCCAGCTGCAGAATGGCAGCCAGGACAGCCCAGGTGGAGCTCAGCTGATCCTTTGAGAGGCTGATTCCCTCCAGAGCTTGCACCAACACCACAAAGTCCTGACTGTCCTCCTTCCCCACGATGTCACATGCTCTGCCCTGAGAGGAAAGGGACAGATAATCGTGATCGACCCCTTTTTGCCCCAGGCTGGAGCTGAGCCGACAGCAGCAACCTTTAGAGAAACATCTCAGTGCTTAAAGAACTGGAGGAATCTGAAATAAAGAGACCAAAGACACCACCAGTGGGAGCTCAGCACTCGTGATGGGCCAGTCTCTGGAGTTCTGAGGGTCACAACTCTCTTGCTTACCCACGCCAAATTTCTGCTACGGTTCCAGCACAGCCCCCCAGGGACCCCCTGCCCACTGGTGGGGTGCACCTTGAGAGAAGAAGGGGTGCCACAATCCACTCCCAGTAAGTCATGGCAGAGCCACCAGAACCCAATGTGCCATTGCCCAAAGGCAAACGGGGTTCTGTGCACCCTGGGCTCCTCCTACCAAGACCCAAGAGGGATTTTATCAGTCTCTGCCAACTTCTTTGTGCATAATCTGATCTTTTCCCCTTTCCTTCCCTGCAGCAGACCGAGACATTCCTCTTCGCTATCACCTTGAAGCGTTTACAATGTTTTGCCAAGCAGGAACATCACCCATCGAGGGATGGGCCCTTGATTGCCCTCCATCCTTGAGTCATCCTTGGTCCTTTGTCCCTTCCTTGCCTCAGGGCAGGGTGATCGCCATCTCCCTGGAGGATTCCTCTGGCCACGGTTGCTGCTTCTCCCCCTGGGAGAACTGACTCACTCGGCTGAGATAGGAGGGATCTCTTGCTCTTGCTGGGAACTCCTTGAGCGTGGAAAACCCTCTTAAACAAAACAAAGAACCCCCCCGACAAGCAAACAAAATAAATAACCCCCCAAACCGCAAACAAACAAACAGAACCAAACTTCCTTCCAAGATTAGGACTTGACATAAGGAAACAATTTTCCAAACAATTTTCCACCTTGAATAATTGTAATCAGGGCTGCATTTCAGAGGTTTAAAATCTTCACCCATTGACTCAGCCAAAGAAGCAAGTGGGATTTTTTTGCAGAAGGTAGAAAGAAATACTCCCGTTCTTTGCAGTCCCATAGTAAATTGGAAATGAAAGGCAAAGAATAAAGGATTTTTTCACCACACGGTGGAGCCATGGGTCTACACAAAGAGTCCTTTCAAAAAGGGAGCAAAAGGGGCCTGAAAGGCGAGGAAAGGATCACATCAGGTATTGCTTCCCAGGTCAGGTGTGAGAAGCAGAGCAGACTTTAGCATGTCCTGTGCAGGACACATTAGCAGGGAAACAAAGTTATTCAGTGCCTCACTAACCCAACAGGAGTGATGTCCTGGCCATTTCACTCCATCAGCTGCTCTGGAGCATCCTCGGCTCACTCACCTGGTTCAGGTAGAAGTAAGACTCTGCTTCTTGCAAATACATCTCCTCTTTCTGCTCCAGGGGCAGCCCAGCCAGCAGCTCGTAAAACACGTGGTAGTTCCTCTCCCCGTGGGCCTGGCAGGGGACACATCCCTGGGCTTGGCTCACCCCCAGCTCCAAACCCCCCTGGACACATCCCTGGGCTTGACCCATCCCCAGCTCCAAACCCCTCCAGAACACACTCAAAGAGCAGGGCTCAGGCTCTGAGGGCAGCAAGACAAGGCCAGAACCATTTAGTTTGGAAACTTTCCAGGGTTTCTCACTCACACATTAAGAGCATTCCATCTGAGAGAGTTCTTTCCACACAACTCCAATATTTGACCTTTTCCACACTCCAGACAAAGAAAAATTAGTTGAGGAAAGATTAACTTTCAGTAATCCCTAATAAATGCCTTAATTCAACCTCTTTGAGAAAGAGTGACCTTCTATTTTATTCAAATAAAATAATCACCCTGTGCTACACAGAGGGGACATATTTATTGTTCTCCTGAAATGGAAGGCAACTCTCATACTTATTCCCATTCCTGCTACTCAACAGTAAATTTAAGATTAAATATGGATAAGGGAGAGAGGGAGCCACTGGTGCTCACCTGAAATACCACACGAGACTTCTCCAGCAGGTACTGGGAGATGGATGTTCCCACCACGACACCACTGAGTGTAAGACAACAACAGAACCTGTCAGGTTTCCTGTGGATCACTGTCTCTGTAGATAAGAATGATCTAAGGGATACAATCCCCATGAATTTCCAAACTATTTTGACAAAGCTGCGGGAAGTCCAGGGAAACCAACCAACCAACCACAGCATAGGAGGGAAGGTCCTGACATGAGAGTAAAGGGGAATCCTCTTAGCAGTGTGAAGCAGCCACTGGAGCTCCACAAAGGGTCTGTGCCTGACCTGGGGGTGGAACTGACACATAAATAACCTAAAAGAGGAGCTGAGCAGAAATGTGACAGAGCTTCCTGTTTTTATGAAATTATTCAAGGCACTGAAGACAAAGGCCAGCTGGAGATCACTGCAGACAGACCTTACAGCACAGGGTGAGTGGGCAAGAAAATGGCACGTGAAATCCACTGCAGATGAAAGCAAAGGGATGGACACAGGCTCCAAATTAACCACTGCTCCCTAGGACTGAGGGTTGGGACAGACAGTTGCATGAAGGAATCAGCTCAGTGCTTGGCAACAGCCAGAAAAAAACCCCAAGCAAACAAACCCAAGCAGGGAGTTGGAAAAGAGGCAGGCTGAAAACAGAAAGGTGTTTTTCACAGAACTGGTTAGACCTGTGGAACACTTGTCAGAGGCTGTTGCAGTGGCATGAAGCTTGCAGGAGTCCAGGAGGAAAGTGGAAAACCACTAGAGACTTGGGAAAACTCCTGAGCTGCTGCAAATGAAGAGCTCACAGTGTTGGAGAAAAGTGCTGGGGGTATTTGGAGTGTTCAGTGCTTGTGGCCAGTGCAGGGGACACAGCATTGCACTTGGTGGCTTCTTGGCAGAAACCAGTTCAGCCATCCCTGTGTTCTTAATTTATCACCCACTTTGAGAGGTAAGATTTGTTTTGTGGAGGAAAGCAAAGAGCAAACCAGGGGTGTAAACTCACCCTCTTGCTACCCTGAGGATAACAAGAGGGAAAGGGAGGGAGGGCTCTTGCCTGAGCTCTGAGAGCTGCTTGCCCTGTCCTCACCCAGGCCCCCCTTGGCAGCTGGAAGGAAGGAAGGACAGCACCCCAGGGGTTTCCTCCACTCACTGTCGCAGGTGGACATTCAGGAGCTTTCCAAAACGGCTTGAGTTGTCATTGAGGATGGTTCTGGCATTTCCAAAACTCTCCAGGATGGGTAGGACATTGCAGGGCTTGAAGAAGAGAGGGAGAGAACTCCTCAGTAGCAATTACAGGGTTTTAAACCTAAAAGGGGCTTGAGGAACTATTAGTTTGAAAGTGTAAGAAAAATAGGACTTCGCTGATACAATTCTTGCCTGGCTAAAAAAAAAAATCTCTTTTTAAATGTGTCTTGGAATCACTGACCAGTTGCTCTTTGTGATCTTTCACTTTACTTCTGCTCTGTGTTTGTTCAGATCCATCTCCCAGACTCTGCTTTAAACCCTCCATGGCAGGTTCAAAGAGACACCTCACCCAATACAGCATCAGGACCTCACAGATATTAAAACACAGAACTACAGATAAACCAGCTGTCCTCATGTCTTTACAGGAGATTCACCCTGGACCACGAGCCATCCAAAGTCCAGCTCAGTTGAACAGGAACCAGAAAATAACATCAGCATGGCTTCTGTGCCCTGTCTTTGGCTCCTGTTCCTCACCCAACCCTCCCAGCATGGGGCCAACCCCTGTTTCCTCTCACCTGTCTGATCCTGTGGCTGTCTGATCTCTGGTACAGCATGGTCAGGTATTGCACAATTGCTTTGGCAGCTTCTGTTTTCCCTGATCCACTGTGCCCACTGGAGGAACAAGAGGCAAGGAAGGTGCCATCAGAACAGAGTTGCCTGATCCAGACACATCAGAGCCCTCTCACAGCAAATCAGTGGGGTGGCACTGATTGACAGCTGAGGATCAATCACACCTTGCTTGGAACACCGAGATCATTTGATAAAATGGTCCCAAATTAAATTCCACCATGGAATGCCAAAGGCTTCTCTTCCACCTCTCTGAATTGGTGTGAAACGAAATATAAACTGTATTTGCACAGAGTGAAATAAAAATCCACATTATTCAGGCTCTCTACTGAGAGCCCTCACACAAGAGCCAGAACAATCAACTTACAGCCAGTGAAATACAAAGGTGAAAGTTTTACATAAAGAAAATGAGAGGCTTTCAAGAAAGCACCTCCTTTCCTACCTGATGAGGACACACTGCTCCTGCCCTGACGACTGGGACAGCCTGTAGGCCATTTCTGCTATGGCAAAGACGTGTCTGCATGGACAGAAGGACAAGTGACCTCACAAATACAGCACCCAAAGGTGGCCCATCAGGGATCTACGCTAGAGATGGGCCAGGAGCCTGACCTGAGAGAAGTGATGAACCAGGGAAATCAGGGCTTTGCTGTTTGCTGGCCCCAGGTTAACACCACCCTGGGCTGCAGGAGAGGACCCTGCCTGCCCTGGGGGCCCTGGCAGGGCTGTACCAGTACAGCACATCTATACCAGTACAGCACACCTGTACCAGTGGCAGCACATCTGTACCAGTGGCAGCACATCTGTACCAGTGGCAGCACTGGGAGCACTGGCTGCCAGGACTCCTGGGTACAATCCCAGCAGGAACTGAGCTCAGCATCTTCAGGCAGTTCTGAAGAGACTTGGGCTGAGAATCATGGAATGGTTTGGGTTGGAAGGGGCCCTAAAGCTCATCTTGTTCCACCCTCTGCCATGGGCAGGGACACCTCCCACTAGCCCAGGTTGCTCCAAGCCCTGTCCAACCTGGCCTTGGACACTTCCAGGGGTGGAATTTATCTCTGTAGCATTACAGGTCCAAGTGACTACAACTCTGTTCACTTCCTGTGACATTCCTCCTGCTCTACCACACAACTGGGGAAAATAAAATACTCTTTGGAGCACAAACAGAGCAGGGTTTGGGGGGTTATTTGGGAAAGAGAAACCTACGGGGCATTTGTTGAGAGAGTCCCCTGATGGTACCGGGCAGCCACATCTTCAGAGTAGATGCTGAGGTCTTTGAAAGGATTCACAGACACCAAAATTTGCCCAATGTAAGTCTAGGACAAAAATAAGAAAGGGGAAAGGAGTCTGGTGGCTTCTTAGAATTTTCTAAATGAGGAATGCAACCGAACACATATATTAATACAAAGATTTAAATGCCTTTTAAAGGAATACTCTCTGTTCTGACTACACTGCCAGCTCGTCCAGGGCACAGCTTTTCAGTGTTGTTTTCAAAGGTGTGTCCAGTTTGGGATAAGTGAGCACTCAGTGCTCTGTGGTCACCTTCTGGGGCCACTGACTATTCTCCAAATGAAATTACAGGCACAGGTTCGAACACTTGAGCCAGCAAATGAAGGAAAAGAATAATTAGCCACCCAGAACTAGATCTGGATGGCAAAGCTGTGAAACATTTGCAGAAACTCAGAGGTTTCTTCTCAAGATCTGTGATTTTTCACTCAGAACTCTTTTGCTAAGACAGGAGAGTCCCACTGGGAGCAGCTGAGGCTAAAGTGGAGCCCAAGGATACACCCAGAATGGCAAAGAATAGCAAAATTACAGAGAAGCTTCAAAACTCTCAGATTTTACCCCCAATATTTCATGCTATCTGTTTTCTGAGCAAAAGCTGTGGGAGTACCCTTTTTATCACTGTAGTGAACAAGCTCTTGAGCTACTTGGTGCATTATTAAAGCTTGATAGAATAATATAAATCATTTTCCCTTTAAGCTCATTGTTCAGAATGAATAAGCACTGAAGCAAAGCAAAGCAAACCAAACCCCACCAGCCATACATAAATGAGATTGCGATGGAACCTCTTCTTCAGGCACAGCAGGACTGAGCTCTCACAGACTTCCCTACAACAGAGGAAAGGGCTGGTCAGACATCAGATTCACCTGCATGTGTTAATATCATCAACTTTTTCTGCCCTCCCAAGGGTTTTGTAGGAGCCTGGGCTCTGATTCACTGCTTTTGTGTGGTTCCAGGGTTAAACACATGGGAGAATGGAGCTCTGACCTCCAGCCTGTCCTTCCCTGTGGGGTCACACCCCCTGGCACACACACACTGCAGTTGTTTGGCTCAGCAGGGTGGCAGGGGTGGAGGACAGGGGTGAAAAGCAGTGCCAGGGGCTTCTCCTTCAGTGACAGCAGTGAACCCATGGTTTAAAAGCTGTGAAAGATGTAGGGCCTGAGTTTGCCATCGCTGAAAGCAACAGGAGTCACTGAAGCCAGAGATGCCAATGGCAGCAGGGAACCAGCACAGACACCTGCCCTTCATCCTGCAAGTCTCCCTGGCTTACCACTCACTTCATACAACAAGAAAGAGAAGTTAAATGCCCAGTTTTGTCCCTCTGCAACATCACAAAAGTCACATCATCCTCTAAACCTTGTTTCCCCTACCCACAGAGCATATTTGGATTTTTCAGAACCCATTTCAGGACTGGGAACCATTGAACAGGAGAGATGGAGTTCCCTGGATGCATCTGTATGAGACTTTGCTGATTAAGATGAGCTTGCCACACTCCACACAACAGTCTGGAATTCCATCTGCACCTCTGTAGGTCCATAACTTAAATAGCACAGTTTAGCCTTTTACTCAGCTTTACTGCAGACCACCCATTACTCAGCTATGATATGCATCAAATTAATTCTATTTTCTCCCATGGTAACCAAGGACCCATAATGTGCTTTCTGGTTTTGAGCCCACTGTGAGGGACAACCAGTAAGCCCCTGTGACCCAAATTAGCTGCAGAATCACTGGGGACACATACTCCAGTCTGGTTAGATCTTCAATCTCCTCAGCTTCTGCACAGAGGTCTTCACCCGTGGAACCCTGAAAGGCACAGATACATTGCTGACAATCAAGAGAAGTTCAGTTTCACTCCAGCACTGGAGAAAACACCTGTACCTGTTTCTGCATAAGCTCCATCTCGAGCGTGTTGTCAGTGGCATCTTCTGCCTCCCACTGCTCCTTGCAGAGCCTCCTCACGCTGGCCAGCCGGGGGTCCCTGTAGGTGGCCCACTTGCTCAGGTTCTCGATGGTCAGGCGTGGCAGCAACAGCTCCGAGTTCAGCCAAGCTGCAGGGTCCCCTCCCTGAGCCTGCTGCTGAGACCAGTGAACACCAGCTGGGACCACAGACCCTGCAGCCTGGGGGACACCTGAGCCTCCTTTGACATCCACCTCTCTGGGATAATCTGCTCTATGGACTGGATCCTCTCCTCCATGCAGAAGGAAGCCCTGCTCTCTGTTCCCCTGGCTTTGGCCCAACAAAGCTCTGGGGAGGTCACTTTGGAGCCTGCAGTCCTGTTGCACAGGTCTGGCAGATTGTCTGTCTGACAGAGAGCTCGGGTTTTTTAAGGAATAACCTTTCCCAGAGCCCCTGGATAAGGAGTTCTTAACCTTAACCAAGCTGTGGACTCTGGGGAACACTATAGCAAACTTGGCATCAGTAGAATTGTTCTTCTCCTCATCCAAGCACGGAAAGGAGCTGTTTCCATGAAGGGTGGAATCACTAGAAGGCAAATCAATGTGTTCCACTTTCTCTGCCCTTCTAGGACCACCTTTCCCCTCCATTAATGGAGGACAAGATCCTTTGTCCCTTCCCAGCTGCCCAGCTGCCCCAGGGAAGGCTTTTCCACCCTGCCCAATCCACCCAGCAGTGCTCAGGAGCCGGATTGCCATTCTACTTCGGAATCCAAACGGTTTCCTGCTCTTCTCCCTCTTCCCAAGTTTCCTCAGGAGCCATCGGGAGATGCCAATGGCACGTGCCACGCTCAGCAGTCGAGCTTTCAGCCTGGCTCTCTTGGTGGGTCTCTGACCAAGCCAGCTGGTGACTTTTCTAAAAGTAGAACGGGTGTGCAAGTGCTTGGATCCCTTCCAGTCCTGCCCGTGCTCTGTTTCAGAAGGTTCCTCTGCCACCACTTCTTCTGCTTTCTCTTTTTTCTCCTCCAAAGTCTGTCCTGAACTCCTTTTAGCTTTCCCAGTAACTTTCCCAACTTTCTTCTTCTTTCCAAGGAGCTGCTTATCAGATGATTTTTTTGTAGTGGTGGAGCAGCTTGAAGTATTTGATCTTTTCTCTCCAGAACTCTGAGCTGTGTTCGGTTCTTTTTGTTTCCCGAGGGTTTCTGGAGTTTTTGAACAGGTTTGTTCAACCTTTTTCAGGTCTGAGTTGGTTCCCAGATTCATCTGGGCAGGACTTGATTTGCAGCTTGATAATAATTTGGTCTCTGTGTTCTTATGCTTGTTTTTTGGACTGAGAGGGAGTTGGGACTGAGAGCTCTTTGCAGGCATCATCCCTGCTGGTTCCTGCTTGCTGCAGCCTGATGAACTGTCCCTCTGCCTGTGTCCTACCTCTTCATGTTGTTCTGCAACCTCACCCCTCCCAGACTTCTCCTCCAGTGCCCTCTGGGAGAGCAAAGGGCTGTTCTCCAGCACTCTGCCTTCACTGTCCACCTTGTCCTCCTGCTCACATCCTTGCAGCACTTTGCCAAGGCGAGGGTGCAGTTTTGCTTTCACAGCTGGCAGTGGTTTTGTTGGGTTTTCCTGTCCCTCGTCCATGCTCCCCTCAGTCCTGCTCCCCTCAGTCCTGCTCCCCTCAGTCCTGCTCTCCCCAGTGCTGTCAGAATTTATATGTCCATCCTTTGACCTATCTCGATCTCTGCCATTTCCTACTGTATTTTCCTTGTCTACTCCATTATTTTCTCCATTCTTAAGACTCTTCGCTTGGAGTTCTGAAATGTTTCCTCCATCCCCTGCCCCAGTGCTCTCAGCTGGAACACACTCTGGTTGTGTCAGTGTGTCATCTTGCATCTTCATCTTCTCCTCTGCTTCCAATCCTGCAGATTCAGTGCCTTCATCCTCAGGTTCAACTTTTCCATCTGTGGTCACCTGCTCCCTTTCAGGTTCAATAGATGTTT
This sequence comes from Campylorhamphus procurvoides, assembly GCA_013396655.1. NCBI lineage: Eukaryota > Metazoa > Chordata > Aves > Passeriformes > Dendrocolaptidae > Campylorhamphus > Campylorhamphus procurvoides. The sequence goes on along the minus strand of WBMV01003811.1, from coordinate 58,083 downwards.
CATTCTTTTCATCAACCAGTTCCTTGCAGCCTTTTCCTTCAGTCACAGGAGGACCTTTGAGCATGGCTTCTTTCTCACTGTTGCCATCTTCCTCTGAAGAGCTGCTCTTCTCCTCTGAAGAGGTGGTTTCCTCTTCTGAAGAGCTGTTTTCCTCCTCTGAAGAGCTGCTGCTCTCCTCTGAACTGCTCTTCTCCTCTGAACTGCTCTTCTCCTCGCTGCTGGAAGTGCTGTCCACCACAGCCTCTTTTGTTCCTGCTTGGTGGGTCCTGTGCCCTTCATTGCTGGAGTCAGAGCAGGAGTCATCGGAGGTTTCCAGCAAATTTTCTTCTTCACTTTCAGTGATGACAATCCTGGTGTGTTTCCCATCTCTCTTTTCCCCACTCCTCTCACCTTTTCCCTGGGCCATACTGCCTTGGGACTGAGGACTTGACTTCTGTCCAGAAGCTTCCTTAAAGCCATGATTCCCTCTGGGCTTTGCCCTGGGGTTCTGTGAGCTGTGTTTCTGAAAAGAGCCTTCAGCTCTTTGCTCTGCAATGGCCTTTAGAGACTCCAGCTCAGGGACTTTTCGCCTAACACCAACACACTTCCCACGAGTCTTTCTAAAACTCTGTTTCTTGCTGTTCGTGGTGGATTTACCCTTCTTGTCACCGCTGGCCTCACTTTCCTGCCCTGGTGTCCCTCCTTGTTCCTTGCAGGCTCTTTTTTCCCCCTCCAGCCTGGACATTGCCCGTTCTCCACGTTTTCTTCCCAAACCAGATTCAGTTTTATTGTTTCTCTTGTAGGCTCTTTTTCCCTGGGATAAATCTTTGGGGCCACTTTCTTTGCTCCCCTGAAGCCTCCCCTGCCTCTGGGTTTTTAAGGGCTCTTCTTCAAGGGGGTCACCTTGTCCAGGCAAGGACTCTCTGCCCTTCAGTTGCCCTCCACTCTTACCTTCTCTCCACTTCCCACAGAGGATCTTTGAGTCCCCTGGGGAGCTCATCTTTTTCTCACAGTCCAACCCTTTCTCTTTTCCAACCTTTTTCCTCCGAGCCTTGCATTGGGAAGGAGACATTTCTCCAGGATTCAGGAGTATGTGAAGCCTTATCTCAGTTCACCTGTGAAAGGAAACATTGTGCATTTTGCTGTGAAATAATCCACAAAAACTTGTCCAAGCATTCTTACAAGTTATTAAATTATTTTTTTAAAGGCCATTGAAAACCACATTCCAGTAATGTGGGAGCAAACTAGTAAGAAACAACTCAGTGAATCGAAGTTTGTCTCCCCTCAGTCCCTCCAAGGAGGGCAGCAAACCCACATTTCAGATTTACACAGTCCCAGAAGGCTGACGCTCTTAAAAAACCCCACATTTTGTGTGTGTAAGGCACGTGGTCTCATTGCAAATTGCAGGTGTTGGGGTTTTTATTCCTGTACTACCCATTTTTGTGCTGTTCTGCACGACAGAACAACCTGCAATGGGGAAACAGCATCTCCCTTCTCCCCAGCTGCAACTCAGATCCTGAAGCAAAAAGCTGCTGCCGTGGAAGCAGCTACACCAGCTAAGGGTTCCCCAGCCATCAGTGTCTTTAGGGTTCCCTCTAGACTTGCTTTTTGGCTCTGGTCTGGAGTTAAAACACCCCAGACACATTTGTTGCACAGTGCAGAGCTCATCTCTTAACCTCAAATCCTTTTCCATCCCCCTCTTTAAGCAGGACTCTCGACAACATGTAGGTGTCTGGTCACCTTATTTCAGCCCCCCCTCCCCACAGTGCCCCAATATTGGTGGCCTAGATCTCTAAATCCTGCAACAAGACTTTTGTTACTGAGATTAATGGCAGCTGAATTAGGCACTAAATCCTCAGTACAGAAGAGTTGTTAATATTCTGTCCTCCTGGGGGCTTAAAGTTGAAACGGCTCCTCTGCAGTGCCAAATGCAGGAGAAAATAATAAAAAGCTGCTTTTTTGTGCTGCTGTTAGTTAGGCAAGTGTCTGGGGAGCCAAAAACTTCCACAGAACAACAGTGCTGCAGTTCTTGGCTGATGAGGAAGGTCAGGAACACTGCCCAAATTTGCAGGGAGCTCAGACACAGGCCTTGGGTTTGACTCGCTGTAAGGACAGGACCCCAGAGTGAATCCAGGTCAGAAAGGGAAAACCCAGAGTCCACAACTCTCCTGAGACAGGGGTTTAGAGCAGATTGTTTGTAACACCACTGGTATTACTGGGAATGGGAAGATGAATCACTGCTTACATGAACAATTCCATTGACATCAGACCTGCTTTGATGAAGTGCCCTGGACCATCTGCCTGCTGGACACTAGGGCAGGTGAAAGATCCTGCTCATCAATTTTTCCGCTCCCCTCACTACACCAACTTCATCCAAATCACTACAGGAAAAAGAACAAATTCATTTCATTCTTCCTTTTTAGAACAAATAAGCTACACCAGAGAAAGCTGATCCTCAACACTGTTAAGAAACAGAGCATGAAACTACAGATGAAAAGAGCAAAAAGCTCACGCTGCTCTTTTAAGACCAGTAGGGAATTGTCCCATCTTCCCTAAACACAATAGTTTCTCCCAACTCAGAGGAAAGTACAGTCATTAATCTTATATACTTGGAACTTAATTGTTATGTTTCTCTTTTCATCCACCTGTTCAATTTGCTCAAACTCCTTCTTGCATCACTCTGTACAGTAATTTTGCCAACATACCTCCACTGTGCACCCCGATGCCGATGAGTTTCCCCGTGTCGTGGGTCACATTCATGCAATAGCCACACATGCCCTGTCCTGTGCCTGGTGTCCCTGCAGCCCAGGGACTGTCCCAGCTGTGCAGGCTGGCACTGCCCGTGGCTGGGCTGCAGCCCAACAGCAGATGATCCCAGGTCTGTGGAAGGAAAGGGGCATCAATAATTCAAGCTTTCTCCTGGTACCTCTGAACTTTTCAACCAGCAGCAGCACCAGCTGGCTGGCAGGGTTTGGGAGGAAAGAACAGGGGGGGTTTCACCCAGGCAGGAGTCAGGCTCAGGGGTAGTAGGAGGAGGTGGATCCCACAGACAGACTGACCAGGAGAGGTCAATTCCAGCGCCAAAACACACCTGGTAGAACATGTGCAAGGGGCTACCAGGCAAGGCACAGTGAACACCACCTAAAAACAAGCTTAGACCAGTGAAAAGGATTAAATCACAGACCCCTTTCTTCTGCATCCCTGGAGTTTTACTGCAGGGAGCCAAGCAGGGATAGCTCAGCCTCTGCTCTCTTCTCCTTGCCAATACCAAGTAGTTTCCAGCTGGGCACTGAAAAGACAGCAGAACTGGCACCATTTTCACCCTCATTATGCCTAAATCTCAGTCCAAATCAAGCACAATGACTACAGCTCCTTTCAACTCGAATTTCCAAACAAAGCTGTTCTCCCCTTGCTTGCAGACAGGTCAGGGTTGCTCCCAGCAGGTGATTCTGTCCCATTCTGTGGTGGTTTCCCCCTGCCCAGGTTGCCCTCAAGGAACCAGGTAACAGAGCAAACACAATTCCCAGAATGGTCTGCTCTTTGAGCCTCCCTTGCACTCCCCAGGCTGCAAAGGACAACAGGCAGGGCAGGATTTAACTCCTCTGACGATGTCCCTGGTTCTTTAAGGTTACTCCCTCCCAAAAAGCCTCTCCAGAGAAGCTGGAGATTGAACAGGATAAAGCCAGGTGTGGCCAGGACCAGAACAAGTGCTGCCGAGATAAGAGTTCAGAGGTTTAGCAGCATTGGTTGGGTGGGACCTGTTTGTCCATCTCCCTCCAGGAGCCCCTGGCTGTTCTGTGCTGTACCTGAGGGCTCCTTCACCAAGGAGCAGAGATAAAAACTGGGGGGTGAGCAGGAGAACTTCAACAATGCTGCACCTCAGCTTTGTGGCACTGGATGGTCCACTTCTCTTAGTTCACAAGAGCCGGGCTGTGGAGCAACAGCTCAGTTAACTATTTCATCACTCTGTCATTAACTGCTTACAGATAACTCTCTCCCCCTCTCTGCAGAGCAGAGAGGGCTCTCCTATAAAGCCCAGAATGACTGATGGCATCTGGATCATGACTCTTGGGAAAAGCCCCGGGGCTTTCAGCTCTGAGCCTTTAATGTGTGTATGGTAGGGAGGAGGAGCTGCTCTGAAACATCCAACTCCCCTCAGCTCCCCAGGAGGAAGTGGCTCTAACAAACCCCGTGTCATTTTTAGCTGGAGCCTCTCCAAGGCACTGCAGAACCAGAGCCCTCTGCTGCTTGGATTCCTTTGGTTTATCACAAGATGGGATGATTGGGCTTTGCTCAGGGATGGCCAGGATGAAGGCACTGATGGTGTTCACTCCCTGTCAGATTCCTGCCTGCTCTGAGCTACGCTGAGATGAGAAAGCCTCAATTGCTGCTGTGCAGATGCTCCCTCCCCACCTCAGTCTCAAGCCTGAGCCTCAGCATCTCCAGCCTGAACTCTCTGCACACACTGCAAACCACATTTGTTTGCCTTTGAAAGTGCTCCTGGCAAGATGCTGGCAGTTGGCTCTTATCTTGTTAAAGGAGAGGGAGATAAGCACCAGGAAAGATGAAACCCTTCCAGATTTCAGCTCCAAATTCCTCCGCAGACTGGACAGTGGAGTTTCCTAAAGATTTCCTTTGCTTATGCAAAATATCAGGTCCTTTCATCCACTGTGATTTTTAAAACATTATTGGAGACTGATAACACATCACCTTCTCACTGTAAATTCTTCTGAAGTCAAGTACATAAAATAAAAGCATTGCAGAAATGCTATTGCAGAAAAGAGAGATGAAAAGGTAACTCAATGTTTAAAAACCACTAAATCACATGAATAAAAGAGCAGAGACTGGTTGTGATTGATCAGAGAAGGGATGCTCTCCACTCACAACCACCCTGTTTGTTTGGCAGCAGCTCAGGTAAGGAGATGGTCAAAGCTATTCTTAGGGATGTTTATCTTTAAGATTAAACTTGCCAAATATATAAACAAGGTCTCCTTTTGGTTTCATTCTATAACAAACAGAATTGACACTCCAGTTAGGACCCTGCAAGGCTGGTTTAAAAACATCTTCCTCTTCTTGGTATTTCCCCCCACCCTGGTTGTACTGCACTAACACAAAATATCACTGCTGTTTCCACATAATACACTGTCTTACATCAACAGAAAACTCTCTCCTTTGGGCCTGTACCCTCAGGCTACTGAGAGAGAATTCCTGCCCTCCCACTGTCCAGTCTGCTGAGGCCTCTGCTCTTTTCTCCCAGCTATTTTAAGATGAACTAGAAGGTCTCCAAGGGCCTCTTCCCCGGCAATAACCTGAGCAAGCCAAATAAAACATTCATGATTGCAAGGGGAAACCAAAACAATTAAGTGACACAGGTTTGAAAACAGGCTCCTTAAATATTTCAGGAGCACTTTGTTGCCCAATTGTCTGTCGTTCAGCAGGGCTGGAGGATCCTGTTGCAGTGGGAGCAGCATCCCCTGCCCAGGGGTCAGCCAGGACCACAGCCCAGCTGTGCAGGGGCTGTCACACCTCTGCAGGGACGGACTTGAGCTGGGGCTCTGCTCTGTGCTAGGACACGGCTCAGGCTTCCTCCTCCTGATCCCCTGCCTGACCTCTGTGGTGTCCCCAAGGAGCCAACTCGAGGGGGCAAGGCCAGGCAAGCCTGGGCTAACCCCAGTGCTGCTGCTTGGGTAATGGAGCAGCAGGGAATACTTGGTGGAGCAAGGCCAGCAGTAGGAGCTCTGGCAAGGTTAGGATCCAGCAAAGAGCCCCATCTTACTGCACCTTCAGGGCTGTTGTGTCCTGGGAGTGGAACTGAAGATGAGATGTCCCTGCTTCCATCAGCCTTTCCTTTTCACTGGGCAGACCAAAGAACCTGGGTGGGCGGGCTCCAATAAGGAGCTGCCCTTCTTCCCCTTCCCTGCAGAGCTCAGGGGTTTGGTCCAAACTCCTTTAAGTCACTGAAATCCCCTGCATTTGAACTGGGTTTCAAACCAATTCTGCACAAAGGCAAAAGCCCCCCCAGAGCTGTTCTCCCCTGGGGAATGGCTGCTCTGCAGAAAGCAGCCAAGCCCCTGATGTACAAATCCAAGGCTCAGAGTGGAATGTTAGATTGTCCAGACTGAAGTGATTACACCCAGGTATTTGAAAATCCCCAGCAGATGCCAATAAGCTTGCAGAGATAAAGGTAGAAGGAATCCTGCAGCTGAGGGCGAGGTCTCATGTTACAGCTAAACTGACTTTATGGGGCCATTCCTTCCTTCCAGTGTGTTCTGTATTCCCCAGCTGCTTCCATTGCTCCCTTTCACGTGGTTACCTCGGTGCAATTTGACCTTAGAGGTGACCTAATGCTGAACTTCCTCTCAAACGAGCAGCCTGCTTGCCTGGGATTGCTCCTGCTGGCTATTGACTGATTCAGCAATATTATAACATAGTTTAAAATTCAATTAAAATGCACAAATGTGCACTAAGAGAAGACAGGGAGCAGGAACAAGCAACATAGGAAGGCAGGAACAGATGGTGACACCACAACATGGTGGTGACACCACAAACATGAAACTCTTTTGGGGCTCCTGAGCTCTGGGAGGGAAGGAGGAGGAGGGAGGTCTGAGTAGCCAGAAGAAAGTTTGGTGTGGAAACTCTGACAGGTGCTCTGTCAAAAGCAGGTCATCCTACAGTGGCACAGAAACTTTAGTGGTTTTTGTGCCCTGTGATATTGCCTCTACAGTTCTGAAGCACAGGCACTGTTACTGTGCTTTGCTATCAAAGATCTGGAACAGTAATTTTCCTAGCCAGGCATTTAAAGACACTCAAAGATTCTTCTTCAGAGAATTGCTTCCAAAACTTGACATTTATTTGATAGGATGATGAATGTTTTCTCCCATTTAATATTAACTAGCCTGTATCTCATGCTCATTCCACTGCAGATATTCAATTTCCTTAATCTTCTGTAGACAGATCCCTATTCATTTTATGAGACATCTCATCTCTCCCCCTGCACAGGAATGATCCTCACATAAGCAAATATCTCTCAACAGATATCACTTTGACAAGGAAATGGTTTCTAGAATCTGAGTCACTTCCATGCAGGGCACATTCCAATGGGGAGTTCTCTTTCTGTGCAAAAGCAGACCCAAGACAAGCAAATCAGTGAGCAAATTCACCTGCTGAACCAAGCCTGGTCAGTCTTCAGAAGCAAGAAAAGCTCACAGCTACCATGTGTTTGTTCCTTCTCCTCCAAGGTGATCCACCAGGTCACTGGAACCTGCCTCCCACTGATGAGCAGAGGAGGCACACAGAGCTCTGACAGGTGAATTCACGTCTGAGAACTGAGTTACTGAGAACTTACCAGATTTCTTGTGCACTAGAAATTATTATTTGAAAATCTTATCCTCAAGCAGGACTTTTTAATAGTTTAAACAAACCTCTAAGGAACAGTTGAAGGGGCACAGAAAAGAGCAGTTGCCTGTGCAACATCATTTACCAGAGCTGAATTAGGACAGGAGTGGTTTCCACCCAGTCCAAGGTCAGAGGCTTGGAAAGGCCAAGGCACTTCAGAGAGATGACATGGTATTATTTCACTGAGCTCTTCTGTCCCACTTAGCACAGCCAAAACAAGGGTTTTGAGGATGGGCCCTGGATGTCACAGTGCCTGGACTGACACTGCTTTCAGTAAAGGGCTTCATGAGCCTTTACTGGGTATTGCCACCTGCTGAGGAGCCCACAGCAAGTTAAATGTAAAAATTAAAGCAGTCTTTTTAACAAAATTAATTCCATAGTGCCTGCCACTTAGTGCTTCAGTTTTGTTATTTCCTGGGCCTCATGGACCTAACTTGACAGAATTGAATTGCCTTGAGATGAGTTTTCTTTTTCAAGTCCTCATTACCCTTCACTGACATTCAAAACATCTTCCTGTAATGAAAGTTCAGGCAAATATCATCATGTCTGAACTGTGAGCAAACTGGCACAGCACTGACAAGATCACAGCTCCTCAAACTGATTAAGGGCTCTGATACCTCCTTTGGTCACAGCCTGCACTTCATCTGCTCTTATCTGTGTCAGAATAAAGTCAGGAGGATGGGCTTGTCTGTAGAACAATCACATCCTTTAAGAACACCTCTCCCAAATGCCCTTCTGTGGCTAACTCTGGGATAAAGCTCCCTCAGCAATAGCTTAAACCACTCTGAACTCAACACCTGCCTAAGAAATAACACCAAGCCTTTACTTGAACCTGCCACATTCTTTGCTTCCTGGGACTCTTAACCCCCTCAGGACTGGAGCTGTAACACCTGGCTTTGGGGTGACATTCAACAGCTCAGAGATGCTCTTGTGTAGCACACTTGGGGTTTTTTTTTAGGAACTCAGCCTGATTTTCAAGGGCTCAGCACAACAATCTGATAAAGCCAAGTTTCCTTTAAGGAAGGAGAGTGTGAGCAGAAGCCAAGCTTTGTATTTTGAAGTCCCTGCCCCAAGCATAAGCAGGGAACAGGAGACTGACTTTAAACAAATGAACAACATTGAGAGTCAGTAGGAAAAAGTACATAATACATGGACTTATCTGCCAGAGGAGTAAACAGGAGGAAGAGATCTGAATCTTTTGGAGGGGAAGATTCTGGGCCGGGCTGGGCTCTGCCCATGCAAATACAGGTCCTTCCTACCTCGGGGGACTCTCCCTGACTGCTCTCAGCATCTGTCCAGGGCCATCCATCTTTAACAGAGAGTTCCCTTGCCAAAAAAAACATTTTAAAATACAACCTAGCTCCATATACAAGAGCTGGGGAGCATCAGCTTCTACTCATTCAGCTGGGGAAGAGGTGAGCAGTGGTAACAGCCTCAAAGCACCTTTTCAGATATTTCCCTCTCTCCTGAGACAGGCCACAAGTGCAAGGAGCCTTTTGGTTCTCCTGTCTCTGTGTTCCCAGCAAACCTGCCCCTCCCATGCCCATGGATCAGCCAACACTTACCTGCACGTTCTTCACATCTTCACGACATGCAAGATAAAAAGGAGGTTTTTTTCACACAGCAGTTTCATTATAAGCAAGTCACACCTGAGAGAGATCATTTCTACCCAAGCAGCAGCTGAGACAAATTAACCATCAGCAGGATGAGCTCAAGGGCCATCCTACTGCCAGGGCAGCCTTTTGACACAGGCATTTGCAGGTCCTCCTGGAAGCTGCATCTAACCTGGAAAGCTCCTCCAACAGCCCACCAGCATGTCCAAGGAGAGGCTGATGTGCTGCATGGAAATAATCCAAGCACCTGGGGCTGGAGGCTGTGAGTGAAGGTGATGAGTTTGCTGTGGCCAAGGGCTTTGTGGTAGCTATTTGGAGGAACTTTGCCACCTGAATCAGATCAGGGAATCAGCTACAGCTGCAGCACAGCCTTGGCTTCTGCTTGAGAGACCACAAAGTCAAGTAATGTGGCTTAGCAAGGACTGCTGGGTTTGACACTTGAGTGCACATTTGCTTCTGTCTCACCCTCCAGCTGTGCCAACCCACCAGCAGATCCCAGTCCAGCTCTTATTAAACACATCCCAGTTCAAGAGGCCACATAGGCAGAGCCATTCTTGGGAGGCTGAATTCAGGACTACAGCCCAGGAATGCATTTGTTTGAGCTGCAATCCATACAACCAGATTATAAGAAACAGACCAATTAAGCTTCAAAAAAATTAATTCATTTTCTCGCTAACCAGACATGCCTCAGGCTTCATGACTAGGATGAAAAGTACTTTTCCTTCCAACATTATGTTCTTCTAATAGAACTATTAGACAAATTCAGCAAATATTCAGTTACTCAACATCTGAAGAAAGCTTGCACTACTATTGAAAAGAAATAAAAAACAAAAGAGCTTCAGGCCAAGCTTTTCTAAGACTAGAGAATTTTGGCACCAAACATACAACCCTATAAAAGAGCTCACGTTACCAGAAAGCATTTGACCTAAAATTCGGGCCACTATAAAACAGCATCCCATATTAGGTCCCCAATATGTATATTCAGATGTGGGAAATTTGTTCTTTAGCTGTGATCCAAGACTTCCCCCTGAGCAGAGAAGGGCTGGGAAGGTCAGGGAACACACTGCCAGCAGGGCTGCAAGGGAGGGTTGTTTGGAGTCAGTGTGAACAGCAGCTCAGCTCCTGCAGCCAAGGGGCAGTGCCAGAGCCCAGGGAGGCTGCAGAGAGCAGAAGGGGGGGGCACTGCCAAGGCCTGACTGGCAAGAACCTTAATAAGGACCAATGAGCCCTCGGAGTGTTTCCAAGCATTGAGCATTAGCACTTGGAGAGAGCTAACAAACTTCCAGCAGATCCCAGGCAAGCAGTTCAAGGGAAAAGCAGAGGTAGGCACAAAACTCGAGGAGTTTGGCAGCAGCTGAATCCTCTGATCAGAAACAGGCCATTATTATTTCTGGCAGCTGACAGACAGGGGAAGAGTAACCACAGGCTCAGAAGGCAATTCCTGAAAGGGAGAGATGCAGAGGGATTTTTTTTTCCCCATTACATTCAAAAGCTGCTTATAGACATTCACTGAAGACTCCATCCTTCATGAACATCCCATCCCATCACTGATTTCACCTGCTACTGGTTTTCTGACAGAACAAAAATGCACTCCAGTTCTGACTGTCACAAGCCTTTCCATCCTCTCCTGCCCAGCTCCGAACACAGCTGAAAGCACAGCTCTTGAGTTCCAGTCCCTGCTTTGCCCCTTTGCTATTTCTCCTGTATTTTAGGCACAGCAGCTCTAAAAGGATTCTTAATGTCTCTGCTCACAACACTAAGTCATTTTACTCCAGTGAATCCTTCAGTTCCCAAGCGTTGCTAGAAACAAATCTGCCATTTAGCAGCACACATCCTAAACCACACAATCCCACTAGTAGTCTGGCTTGTACTTTGAGGAAAATAACAAGAAGCCTGGGGTTTTATTGCTGTTGTTTTTAAATCTAAATGTCCTTTGAGGAGTACAAATAATAGCATTTTTGTGACTTGGGTGCAAGTGGGGAGAAATTATACATTGCTTCTGCCCTTTCTGAGCAGGACTGCCACATCTCTTCCCCCCAGCCTGCCAACAAATAAACACTCAGAAAAGGCAGTAGAATCAGTCCATCTGAAAGGAGCAGAGAGAAGCAGCTGCGTGCAGCAGGATGATGCACATGGCACAGGATCACACCAGCTCAGAAGCTGCTGATTAAACCAGAATTTCCTCCAGATTTGCTGCATCAGTGCCTGGCACAAGAGGTGGAAACAGCAGGCCACCTCTCTGTCAGTTCTGCAGCAACAGAGACAAGGAAATAATGAAGCAAACAGAAATAAGGAAATGAAAACTAGTTTGGAAATGAAAACTGAGGAGGAGAGAAGGCTCTCTAAAACCTCATTAGCAATAAATTAGGTCTCAAAGGAGATATTTGTAATTTTAAAAGGAAGGCTGACTGAAAAAACCTGAACACCAGCAACTCTGCAACAATACTCTGCAGAATAGAATGTGCCCTCCTATTACTGCAGGAAAGAAAAGATCTCTTGGCCTTGCTCAGGAAGATCAAGACAGAGCCTGAAACAAGAGGATTCTAAGGAGAGGTTTCCAAAGCCTGCCAAGGACAGAACTCAGCACCCACTCTGGGGGCATTTAGTTCCTTCTCACTTGCTCTTCATGGTGCTACAAGGAAGTTACAGGAGAGAAACTTGAGAATAGTTAGCTCTTTTTCTTAGCTGGAAAAGAAGAAAGTGGTGTTAGCTGAGGGGTAAATTGTAAAGAGTGGCAAACTGCTCTATGCAGTTTCACCAGCTTTAATTCAAAATCCACTGGCAGGCAGCACAGCAGCACTGGCAGATAACTGTGTCTCCTTTCAGTGTTTTATCAGCTCTGCTATTTCAGGACAGACCAGCAATGACCTCCCAGGGAACATAACCTGAAGCAGTGCCCTTTTCTGGCACTGTCCCCAATCCCAGATGGATTGCAGGATGGTGATACAATCACTTTGCTTGCCACATGCACCTTCTCCAACCCACCACCTTGTTTCACCTCCAGGATTGCTCTTTGCCTCTCAGCTCAGAGAGGGACAGCTCCACCTTCTCCAAGGGATATGTGGCCATGAGCCTGTGGCCAGTGGGAAAGCAGCTGCTGAAGGGAAGAATAGATATGAGAGCAGACAAGGATCACAAAAGGGAATTCAGAGTTTTATTTCCAAAAAAAAAAAAAAAGAGCAACGTAGTGTCGAAACAAAAAATCAAGTTCAATTAGTTTTCCTTTGATTTGTATGGCTACAAAAATAGATTCTACCCAAATCCATAAAGCCAGTTAACAGTACCATAACAAACAAACCCCAAAATTACTCATTCAGATACCACAAACAGCAGTCACAGGAATCTAGCATATATTATTTAATGCTTTCTTTAAAAAGTAGATTTCTAAATGTTTCCTTTAAAACTGAAATACCCATTAAGACTTTTTAAAAAAAATGTACAAAAAATAATTTTAAACCAGTTGGAGGTAACAGTGTGCGTTTATTAAAATCCTGCACCGAGGCAGTAAAACATTTATAATTTAAAACCCAGCCCAGTAGAAAAGAGAAATGTGCAAACATTTGAATGTTAGATGTACTCAGAGGCTTGTGGTGCATCGGACCTGGCGATCCACTCCTGTCCTAATGCAAGGCGGGCTCCACGAGGAGAGGTCTCTAAGGAGGCACTAGAGGGGAGGCAGAGGCAGCAAGCACCCTCAGGCCAAGCTGCAGCCCACCAGTCTGTGAGACTGGGAGCACTGGTGCCTTCTCCCCAGGGACGGTTTGCCCAATCAGTAGTGTTATGGCACTCAATCCAATGCCAGAAAGTCCTCGATGAATTCTGGTCAATCTGCTTTAGGATGAAAGAATGTAAAAGTCATTAAAAACCCCTCAGAAACTGAAAGCTAATGAGAGTTAATGAGCTGATACACTCAGGTTTGTTGCTGTGAGCTCTGGCTGCCTTGCCAGCTCCCTTTGTGGTTAAGAATCAGGCAGGAGCCTTCAAAGGATTTTTAGCTCTTCCTGTAACCCTGATGCAAGCACATTCCCTTGTGTGGCACATAAGGTGCTGCACAGTGCTCATACACCACTCACCCACTCAGCAATTTCCCCATCCTGAAAATTCAGGTCAGAGTTCTGCACTATTGCAAAGCATTTAACTAAGCTGAAATTTCATTCTACTTTCTGCCTCCTTTGGCTGCTTCACTGGGCCTCAAATATCTTCAGCCTCACCTACCTCCTCCATTACTTAGTCCATGTCCTAACGGACTTCTTGCCGAATTTCTTTCTGCATAGCTCCTGCAATGACACAAGGAAAGATTCCTCATTGTGAGGCCAGCTCATCCCATCCACTCCCAGATGCTGACAGAAGACCAGGATGAGGCAGTGTCCAGAGGCAGTGCACAGAGCAGAGCGTGTCAGGCAGTCACTGATCCTTACACACCAGCAGGTACCAACCCCACCAAGCTTCCTGCATCCTTTGCAAACAGGAGTCCTTTGTCTGCACTCAGTAGCCCCCTGATCATCAGTATTCTAGGGAGGGAAGATAAAGCCCCGCACCCATGGGGGTAGCTTAGCCTACTGTACAGACAGAATGGGAGCAGAGACACTGAACACATCCAAGGGACAGTGTCAAGCCAGGATTAAAACTCCAGAGTCCCATCCTTGACCAACTAAGCCCACGTGGCCTGCCTTCAGATGAGCACGGGGTGACACAAATAGAAACCTGTATGCGAATACTCAGACTCCTGTTCCTTTGGGATGTGGGAATGTGATCTCTCCTGCTTTTTGGAGAGAAAGAGACAAAGCATTATTCATAAAAAACGTCAGGGGACAGCACGTGAAAGAGAACCTGCCTCTCATTACTGCCCTTTGGTAGTTTGTGGGACACAGACCAGATTGCAGCACAAGGATCCTTGTTGTCATCACATTGGGCATCCCCCTGTTTTCAGCTCAAACTGCCCTCCCTTGCCAGCCCCAGCCATCAGGAACAGAAGCTGGTTCATACTCACCCTCTGCCCCCCTCCAGAGTACTCTGGATCTCCTTCAGCACTTCTGGAAAGCAGAGGGTTAAAGCAGTGAGCCAAATCAGCGAGGATCTGCTTTCAGGCAGCAGCCTGACCACACTCCACCTCCCCACTGAAGAGCCTCCAAAACAGAGGTCTGCCCTCATACCACCCCTGCCTCCCCAGCAGCACCAGGTTTTCACTGGACAAGCTGGCCTGCAGGACTGAAGCAGTCATTTGCCAGAGGAAACACTGCCAGTCCCCCTGCAGCAGAGCCCCAAAGGAACAGTCTGTTCCAGCTGTCATTTTACACAAGTCCTGTTGTAAATAAAGATCCTTCTCTTATCTCAGCAGGGAATGCAGCTCTGTGGAACAACCCTTGCCTGAGGGCATGGCTATCTGTCCAACCCCCCATTTCCAGGATTCAGGAAAACCCAGTTTCTTCCAGTAACTGCAGATCCTTTTGAACTGAGTACTGGAATCCACAAAATTCCCCCCTTTTCCCACCCAAAAAGGCACCTGCCCTCTCAGTAGCAAGACTTCATCTCACTCACTTTCATCATTGAGTAAGGCATGTTCCATCAGCCTCCCAGACTTCCTTTCTATAAAAGAGTAGGAAAAAAACCTTTTAGCTAACAATATTTTCCTCTTTCATGAAATTAGTGCCGTTTTGGAAACCCACAATGGAACTGGATTTTCTCCCCCTGCTAAGTATCTTTTGACTTTCTGAATGCTTCACAAGCAATCCTTAAAGTCTCTCACACACTGAACTGTGTTTTCCAGCAATACCAGTTTGGATAACAGAAGATCTCATAAGTAATTTCAGACCTTACACTCCCAACAGCCTCTTCCCTACAGCAAAAACTCTGTTCTGTCCCTTAAGGGAATCTTGCCACATGCAACTTACTTCAGATCTATCAACTACTGTGTCCAGGGAGCTCACCATGTTTACCTCACATCCCTCCTTACTTTTCTCTGTCTTAGGTAAAAAAATACCAACTGTAACAATAGGAAAGATGTTTCAAGGTTTACACATACACCATGTACCTTTGGTATTTATTTTTTCCTTACCATCTTCTTCATAGTCACCTGGACTCTTTCCTGGTCCCCTGAAAAAGGAAAGGAAGCAGAAAACAATCACTGAACTGAGGGGTGCAAGAGAATCCCCCCCACCCTCTGAGGGAAGAGCCTTTTTCTAACATCCAACCTAACGCTGCCCTGACACAACTCCAGCCATTCCCTGGGTGCTGTCCCTGGTCCCCACAGAGCAGAGATCAGTGCCTGCCCCTCCTCTCCCAAGGAAGCTGTAACTGCAGTGAGGTCTCCCCTCAGTCTCCTCCAGGCTGAAGTGACCTCAGCTGCTCCTCACACGCTTCCCCTCCAGGCCCTGAACCATCTTCGTGTCCCTCCTCCGGACACTCTCTAATGGCTTAATGTCTTTCTTACATCATAGTGCCCAAAACTGGCCCCAATATTCCAGGTGAGATGCACTCCAAATGGGAAAACCAACAGGGAGAAGGTCACATTTCCAGACTTCACCTGGATTTCCTTGCAGCATTCTCCACACCAGACTTGTTGTGCACATGATTGTTGCTGGTCACTTCTGGCATGTCCACAATGCACCGGGGCTCCACCAGCCATTTGGTGGAAAGGGAAAACCTCTCAAACTCCGAGGGTGAGATCAGATAGAAACCTACAAATGATTGGGAATGTATAAGCAATTCTCAAGCTCACAAATACAGTTCCAGAACTAAAGGTGATCTGAAAAAGAAGAGATGTAGGCATGCTCTATGTTTGGCAGAAAGGGTTTGCATTTCCTCCTATCTAAACAAGGAGGGATCACTGAGGAAGATACTACCTCAGTTTCCCAAGGACTGGTTAGCCTAGAGACTGTGCAATTTAAGATTCTGCTGAGAGATAACTGCATTGTCCTGTGCTGACACTTAGGACAAACAGCACAGAAGGATGTAAAAAATGAACTGAAAAGCAGCAATCCACAGGACATTGGATGCCAGTTGTGCAATGTGAGTGTTGAGCCACAGGAAGGTACAGGAGGGCACAATGCAGCCACTTCTCCTGTGCCTGCTGCTTAGAGAGCCATTCCCTCCCCACAAGGGGAGGGTGGCCAGGTAGAAGGTACTATGGGGCACATCCAAGCTGTTAGCTGAGAACCTCTGTATTCATCAGCACTAATGGAATAAACTCACTTCTGCTTCTGCTTATTCATGTGTCTGTACCTGTTGGTAACTGGGACTGGCCAGAAACACAAGACAGACACTTTTATGAAATGTTCACATGTTACACTGAACACTGAGCCCTTTTCCACTGCCTCAGACAATGCTGGTTTGGGAGCAGTCCACCTTACCTTGGCCATATTTGGTGAAGACACAGGATGCAATGCCACTCACATCCTCCTTGCGGATGCAGGGGTAGCGGATCTGCAACTTGAGGAAGGGCAGTGAGATGATCTGAATGTCTCCCAGGTTAGTCAGGACAGCCAGGTCATTCTCGCTGTAATCGTCAGTCTTGCAGCTGCCAAAGTTGGCAACTGTCACCTTTCGTACCCTACAGCCCTCCAGGGCTGTCAGCTTGAGCTTCAGCTTGGAGCTGACCTTGGGTAATGTGAATACCTGTCAACAGAAACAAGACACTGACACCTCTTTCCTGCACAGAGGCAGCAGCAGCAGCTCCCCAGGACATCTGCTGCTCCCTCCCTGAACAATGTTTTCATTCACTGTGGATACACACAGGTGTAACCCGAGCCAACCCCCTGCTCCTGGGACAAGAAGGAACCAGCCACAGTCAGGGTGAGAATCTGCTTCTGTTCTGATATCAGTTTTACCCTCCAGGCTGCAAACTGCATTTCTCCCCTACTTTTTCAAAACTCCTCCATATTTGGCTACAGATTATTACAGAAAGAGAACAGGATTTGACTATTTAGTGTGCAAGACAAGAAGCTTTTTGGCTACTTCACAGAAATACCTACTAATTCCTGCTTCTGCCACAAACCACAGCAAAAGCTTTTGGCCAAAAGCAGAAGCAGCTTTGTCCAAAGAGTACAATGTAATATAGGCATAAAATTTCTACGCTCAGCATGTGCATCACTCTGCTGAACACCATTTTTCAGCACACACTTGATTTATGGACTGCACCAAACAGAAGTGCTGTCCCAGGGCTGTTATTGAGGACACAAGAATCAGCACTCCCAAGAGTTCTCTCTCCACTGAGCAGTGCCCAGAGCTGTAGCAGATTTCAGGCACAGTCCATATGCACCTCCCTACTCAACAGGGGACACTTACCTTAAATTGCTCTTCAGATACCACCAGCAGCTGATGGCTGCCTTGCATATCAGGACTCTTGGAAAGGTCATGTGCTACTTCTAGAGGTTCTGGGAGGGGAGTGCTGCGTCCATCCAAGACAAGTATCCCCACAACAGGAGCCCTGTGCATCAGCTGAATCTCTTTGGCTAGACAGGCAAGATAAGGAGGAAAAACAAACAGAAAAAATAAACAGGAGTCCAGTCAGAGACACTGTTAGAAACTCACATCCTCTCAAGGCTGGAGACCTATATACTGTGATTACAGAAATGCTGCCTAAAAGATTTAGTACTTAGAGGGCATTCAGAGTGGACTAGTTTGTGTTAAACAGCAACTATTGTTACATAAAGACAACAGGTCCAGCTGTCAGAACAAGGGACATGTGCACTGAGGCTCGATGGGAGATTTCAGTGCCAGCTGATGCAAATTTAGGTTTCTGAAGTGAGTAAGGAATGAGGCTGAGGAATGTCCAGCAGTGCAGGAGCTCACTCCCTCTCCATTTCATTCACTAGAGCGAGCATTGCCTAGCTCAGACACTGCCACAGTTGGCTCCACTCTCACTGACAAACAGCAATAACTGAGCTTTTCTGTACGTAACTCGTGTGAGCGATGGCTCAGATCCATCAGAGCTCTGCTTTCCCAAGGCAAACTTACCCTGCTCTGCCCTGACAGGCTCATCCATCCTCCTCTCTGCTGGGGGAACACGTAAACAGAAGGCGTAGACCGTCCCTCCGTTGGTGCCAGCCCACAGGGATGGGCAGTGCCGGGAGCCTGGAGCAACAACAAGGCCCATGAGCACAGCACCATCTGGGACACCCCTGGCTGACTGCAGTCCCCTGGCTGTCCCCATCCTCCCCCTCTGTGTACATCCTAAATATCTTTATATCAGGGCAGACTTGCCAGGGAAACTACAGGTTCTTAGCACTTCTCTTTCCAGTCTGTGTCCACCAGCAGCCCTGACAAAGGACATGGTGTGTGAGCAAGAGTGCTGCTTTCATGAGACACCACGATTGCTGTGGCCACTGTTCACATATTTCTATCACATATGAGTACAATCAGTAAAATATTGTGTACAATATCAGTTTGAGCTCTGATGCAAAACCAACCACCATCTTCGCCAAAATTAAAAGGCTCTGCTGGGAACAGGAGTGAACTTTAGAGTAATGAGAGAAGGCAAAGCTGATACTAAAATGTCATGTCAGGTGCTATTCCAGCCCATTTGAAACCCATACCTAAAGGCTTCATCCAAAGATGAACTCCCACTTGCCTTGCACTAGCCAGCAGCCAGAATGGCTAAATAACAATTCTACATGACAACATATGCTCTTGTTCTATATTAGTTTTTCAGCATTGCACAAAGTAGGACACAGGAGGTGCCGAGTTTTCCTGGCAGCATATCCTAAGACATTCCTTGCCAGAAGAAGTAAAAACCCATTTGGAAGAAGAGAGAGATGCTTTTTGCACTCACTGTCTCTCAAGAAGGTATCAGCAAAATATAAGGTTCGCACAAAGCCAGTGAAAGAGTCCTCTGCCGAGCGGGCTTCGATCTTCCGCTGGACCGGAGCCAGTTCCATTTCCTGCAGTGCATCCTGGTCAAACTTGGCATTTGCTTCTTGCACCTTCAGAGGTGAGGGGACATATTGTCAGTCAGGGACAGACACAGCAGGGAGAACGAGTGGCAGCAGTAGAAAGGGACAGCACAGACACACCAGTGAACTCGCCTTCTGAACTGACCTGCTCTAAAAACACCACTGGTTTTATCTGACAGAGCACCAACAGAAACTGCCATTTTTCCCTTATGCCAACAGCTCCTGATTTGATAGCAGGGCTGCAGATGACTTCCTGCTCTAGGCACTCCTCAGGACTCTGCATCCTCCAAGTGTAAACACACAGAACCCCAAAGAGGGGAACCCCTCACCTCTGAGGCATTTCCAGCACCTCCTCGCCGCTTCCTACTGGACACGC
This sequence comes from Campylorhamphus procurvoides, assembly GCA_013396655.1. Classification (NCBI taxonomy): domain Eukaryota; kingdom Metazoa; phylum Chordata; class Aves; order Passeriformes; family Dendrocolaptidae; genus Campylorhamphus; species Campylorhamphus procurvoides. The sequence goes on along the minus strand of WBMV01003811.1, from coordinate 38,830 downwards.
GGCTCCTTCTGATCCGCCTGAACGACTGACGGAGGGACTTCTTCAGGGACTTCACCCGGGACAGTGGGCCTTCTAAGGCCAGCTGGTCACTGGGATGCAGGGTACACCTGGAACAGGGACATGGTAGGCACGTGGTCACTTTGTTATGGGGCAATCACTCCCAGGAGTCCAACAGGACACACAGAATTGTCAGACCATGATTATGTATTCTTGAAGATATTTAAGGATGGAAGCCAACAAGGCAGGGCTTCTTTCTACAGTGATTGCTCTTGAGAAATCACTGATCACAACTTGATTTGTTAGTAATTCCAGGGTATCATTAACAAAGGATTACTACAGACTTCCTGGAAAGATGACACTTACTTGACAAAGACCAGTCGCTTCTGCTGATGGTCAAAAAGCCCAAAGCCATGACTGGTACCAAAGGCCACAAGCTTCCACTCAGAGTGCAGGGCCAGTGAGGTGACCACAGCTGGTGGCTGACACTGGACAAGGACAAAAGGCTGAAAACCAGCTTCAAATCGAACAGGTCCGTCTCGAGTTTTTAGTTTCTCATGACCTTTCCACCGATAGCCCTCTTGGTCCTGCAGGAGATCTGCTTCAGCATGGTCTACCACATGTTCTGCATCTTCATCATTCAGTTCCATCACCAGTACCTGAAAGGAAGAGGGCAACCTTTGCTTACAGCTTTTGTTACACAGGCAAGTCCTCTAAGCTGCAGGCCTTCCCTTCAGCTGCAAAGCTACAGCATCTCTCAGGGCAGATAAACAACACCAGATAATGTCTGAAACACCCACGAGAGAAAGCAGAGAATCATCAAATGGTTTGGGTTGGAAGGGACCTTAAAGATGATCCCATTCCAACAGCCCTTCCGTGGACAGGGATATCTGTCACTAGACCAGGCTGTTCAGAGCTCCATCCAACCTGGCCTTTGTGCTGGGGACCCCTGAGCTGGATGCAGTGCTCACCAGAGCAGAGTACCACAAAACATTCCCAGAAAACAGATCAATTCACCACCAGAGAAACAAGCATTTCAAATGTTAACATCTCTCCAAGTTGCACTGTGACAACCCCCACTAAAAGCAAGGTTTGTGGTGACTTTGCATCCCAATACCTGTCCTGCTGTACCAGCCACTGCCAAGTATCCACTGTATTTACACAGGTAGATCTTCTGGATCCCAAGTCGTGGATCATCACTGTAAGGGTCGAACGTACCAACCTGGGTAAGAGGACAGAGTGGCTGGTCTTTAACTGGGACAAGAATCAGAACTCTCAGGTTCTCAGAAAGCTTCTACAAGCAACATCTCCCTTACCTTGCGAAGGGGAGGCCACTCATCCTCACCCAGGGTGTTCATGTTGTCATTGGGATCAGCGTCAGTGAGAAACACCCTCACTGTGCTCAGCTTGTAGAGGAGGTGCAAGCAGACCCCCGAGGCATCCCAGAACCGTACTGTGCCATCTTCATGCCTGTGGGGGGTCCCAGAAACACATCACACCAGAGAACACCTCATGGATGGTGGAGCAGAGGGGGAAACAACCAAAAAAACAAACCACAAAGAGAAAGATTTTTGGCTTCTTGGGTGGTTTTTTTTCAGTGGGTTTTGCTTTGTTTTGTTATTGGGTTTTTTTAATCCAGTTTGTTCTTGGTGATCTGACACCATTGGGCAGTTTGAGATTGTGCAAGACAAACATGGAAAAGAAAAAAGCTTAGCGTATAGAAGGAATAACTCATCCTGCAAAAATACTATTACTGGGAGAGAGGAGGAAAAGAAAATTTAAAAAAATAAATAAAAATGAAGCACTGATCCTAGATCTCCAGGTGAAAACTGGCAATGGTCTCCCAACACAATGGTAGGAGCTTCTAACATGCTCCGTCAAGAAGGAAGTCTGAGGAACAGCCCACTGAAATTCTCAAAAGGGCTTTGAGAAGAAAATTATACATTTTTATGCAATGAGACAGTGTCAGATAGCTACTTCCACCTCTTAGCTAGATCTGTTCCTGCTGATCAAAGCAGACAGGAGTCCAAGCTAACCTCTATTTTGAGATTCAGAGCAGTGTAAAGCTGGGGCGGGGGGGGAATAATGCTTCAAAATCTGCAAGATTAAGCTCCACTTTAACACTGCTTCCTTTGCACCCGGCTGGATTACTGCTTGCACTCCTACACTGTTTGAGGGTGAGATGGATAACACACCCAAACTACAAATTCAGCCAGATCTCTGGGTTACCTGTGGACATCACAACCTGCCTGCTCAGGGGCAGCAGAACCACCCGGCTTTACAAAGGCAGCAGTGCAGCTTTAGGAAGCTGCACTGTAAAGCTGCAGCCTTCTCCCCACGAGAGGAGCAGGCTTTAACCTCCTGGGAAAGCCTCAGTCAGTTCAAAAGGGGGAGCTGACACTGGAAAGGGCTCCCTGGTTGTTGCCAGTGCAGTACATACCCTGTTAGCAGCAAGTCCCTCTGCGGAGGATCTGGAGCTATGTTGGTGCCTCCATCAATCGGCCATGGCTACAAATACATCCAGAGAAGACTGTGACTCCCCAGGCAGTGACAGTGCCAAGAGCATACAAAATCAGCAGGAGAACATGAACTTCAGTGCAAGTGGCACTGAAACAGTCCATGCTGTTGGCTTGTGTTTGGATTAGACGTTCTGACACCAACTGTGCTTTTAGGAGACGTTCTACACATCTCCTCAAGGAGCTGTGCTGAAAGCTTCATGCTTTTACACCAGAACTTTGCTCCCACTGACAGCTGGGAACGCTCAGACTTTCCCTCTGGTTTGTCAAAGCTTAAAAAAATATCACATTTTAATTCCCCAGAGCGAGTAACTGTATTGGTGGTGCTCTGGGAAAACGCCTCTCTTGACCCTATTAGGAGGCAGGACAGTGTCTGGTGGGACTCATCCCTCCACCACCCATCAGCAGCACAGACCACCCAAGCTCTGGGCAGTCCTGCTGGCCTTAAACACAGGGGAACACCTCTGGGGACACATGAAAGCTGCCATACCATAGTGGAGTAGTGAATGTTCTGCTTGCTCCCCGCACTGATAATCCGCTCCCAGAGCTTCAGTGGGATGTTGGAGACATGGTGTGAGCAGGTGATGGCTGAGCAGTGCAGAGAAGCCAGGTAGGGAGGATGTACTGCTGGCCAGCCTGGAGTTTTCAAGTCTATAACCACCAGCTCTTCTTCTGCCAGCACCACCATAGCAGAAGGGTCATCGAACTCTGCAGAAACAGGATTTATTGAGGCTGACAAAACTGACCATCCAACGTTCACAGGAACAAGGTTCCTGTAAGGTTTCTTTGAAAACTGTTATCACAGAGCTCCACAGAAACATTTTTGCTGGAAAAACCTTAAATGCTTCTGTGTTAACTGGGCCTATCAAGGCATTGGCATTAATGGATTTAAAGACAGATTTACTGCAAATTCAGGCTTCTTTACACCACTCCTGGAACTGCCAGAGCAACTTTAGACAGATTCCACTGCAGAATAAAAAAATTGTTAACAACATACACAGTTAAATAACAGAAGTTCATACTTATTATTGTAACAGCCAGAATTCCAAAGACTTTACCTACAGCTAATCAACAGTATTGGGTGGAAGGAGATGCAACCACCCCAGCAGTGACCCATTTAGTGCTGTGTTAGGACCACAGTCCATCCAGGCTAAGCTGCTTAAACATGCTAATGCCTTGGGTACTGCAGAATCCTTCTCTGCCTGAACTGACAAGTATTTACAATTCAGCTCTCTTACTTTTCATTTTCCCTGCTTCCCATGTGTTGTGACACATCATCTGGGCTTTCTTTTTAAAGAGTGTGTACATCATCTAATAATTCTTAAGTATATTAGGCATGATTACAAAAGAAATATGTTAATGGAACTTGACTGATGACACCTGACACAAACAAGAATTTCAATTCTAGTTACAATGAAAAATCTTGAGTGAAAAAAATTCACTCTACAAGGACATGATTGCAGTAAGGTTTGAGCCAGCCACAGCAGCAACTGGTGGGGAAAACAAAAACCACAGACCAGTCCACACCAGGAACAACTAATACAGCTACAGAAATGTGAAGGAATGTAAAGCCATAACCACACTGAAGGGGTGATAAGCAGTGATAAATATTAGCAAACTCATTAACTCAGCTTTCCCTGACCTTCTCTCCTAAGCTGTACTTCTACTTCCCTCCTTTACCTGATTACCTGGAATACACTTGCAAGAAGGCACATACCAATGCTGTTCACTCAGCAAAATTAAATTCAAGTAATTAGTACTTGGCAACACTCTGGTGAGACACCCCAAGTTTCACCTCTGACTAGCCCCAGCCATAACACATCCCTAATTAGTTCAGTTGCTTCATGAAAAAAAAAAAATCAGTTTTACTTTGCTTCCTTGTGTATCATCATTTGCAGCTGTCCACAGGACTGCTGAATAAAACAAATAATATCATACCTGTACTACCCTATACACAATCAGCCCTGCACTCTGCTGCTGCCAATGTTAACCAGAAGCACTCTGCTTTAACAATATATTTATCATGCAAAGACACACATCTGAGTCCAACAACAAGACTATTTTAAGTTGCTGAAGTAGCAAGCACATAGAATTTGTCATGATTGCCATATACTCATCCACCTAATTTAAAAAAAAAAAGAAAACAGGAAGGGCCAGCCTTTTAAAAATTGTTTCCACAGCAAATTCAGGGTAGTGGAAAGTCCCCAGCTACAACTCTGCTGCAATGCATAAGCTTTGTGCTTATTAAATTAAGTGGCTTTGGTATACAATTAATACCTTCATATTGCCACTACAGGGAAGACTGCTTAGGGGCAAACAAGGCAAGCCATGTAGATCCACTAAGCTTAGGCAATCAGCCACAAGGAAGCTTGTCAACCACAGAAACCTCATTTTATTGTAAAAAACTTCCTCGTCCAAGTGCAAAACCTTCAGCTTCCTGCAGCAGCTCCTGTTTGAACTCACTAGAATTCCTGTTAACTAGATAATTCAATTTTTGGGAAGCATAAATATGAAGTAACTGAGCTAACAGGCTTTATTCTAAAAGATTTCTAATGATATCCAGAAACTGAACGTTAAGTACTCAAAACTGTTACCTAAAAACCTCAGACTTCTTTCACCTTTAAGACTTTTGCTCTGTCACCCAGAATCTCAATTCTAACAATTTCATAGCACAGCAAAAGGGTCTCATTCTTTAACACTAAAAGATATTAAACTTGAGGTACTAAACAGAACCTCAGATTTAACTGCTCTCTGAGCTGTAGATTCTGCACATTTGGAAGATGCTTATAAAAGGAAGAATGTTACAGACACTGTGGAAATAAGGGTGAGAAAACTCTTCAACAGAAGCAAAACTGACAAGCTCCACACAATCTGAGGAATGAAAGCTATTCAGTTTTCAGACTGCTTACATTCATGTTCACCAGTAAGGAAATGAAGTTCTCTATATAATGACCCTTGGTTCTATGTCACCCTTTGCTGATTTATTGCCCAGAGCTCCAGCCATAAATCCAGGTAGTAATTAAAAGAAACAGTGTCTCAGTGGGAGTGAATTCTGGTTTTAATTATCAGCCTTCTTTGAAGTGTTTTTTTTTGAACCAGTAATATTGAGATCCTCATTTCACAACCTGGTTATGTCCACTGTTCAGCTTAAACAGACATAAGCTTAAGAGATCTCCTCCCATTAATAGCTGATTTTTTTTGAGGAATGTATGGCATTTGTAAACAGCTCATTCTTTATATCAGTATTTTACACTTCATCTTTAAATGGCAAATCTTTTACAGGTGGACTCAATCTTAAGGGTCTTTTCCAACCTAAACGACTCTGTGATCCTCTGTTAAAGTCTCAGAAACTCCCCAAACAACTGACCTCCTTATCATATTTCATATGCTATTTATACCAGGCAGATTTCCACATGCCTCCACAGCTACCCTAATTCCTCAGTAATGCCCTTTCCTCACATACCTGCAGCAGGCTCCGAACTGAAGATGATAAAGAAGTCTATCACCCATGATGTGAAGTCAAAGGCTGTTTGCTGGCTGCCATGGATGACAGAGATACTGTGCCTGTCCCCATAGCTAGCCCGGGGCATCCCTCCTTGGAATATAATGTAGGGCAGTCTAAGGACAAAGAGAAAATCAGAGTGAAGTGAAGGGTAAGCAGAATTTCCAAGACATGAGGCAAGAAACTCTGATAAAAAGGTTTTATAACGTAGCTCAAAAGGGCTCCTATGGCATTGCATGCTGCACCCTTTAAATGCCACATGAGAGTGAAGGGTTACACCCCAAACTTACCCATTTTTTGTTGTCTGCCAGTAAATCTTGGAGATGGCCTTGCAAGGAAAAGGACCTGAGAGAACAGACATTTTCTGTAATTCAGGAAGTGCATCTTCACATAAGAAGTTGCTTATTCTGCTTCCCCCAGGTCACCTCACCCTCCACATCAAGGGGAGCCACTTGAATTAGTAGGCACCAGCCACCACCTCCCCAGACCAAGCCACATCAGACAAGTCTTCTGGGACACACTGACCACAGCAAATCACAGCTTAGACTCGGGGGAAGTTGCTGATGGCTAACAGGGAGTGGAAGTGTTGTTGGTGAGGCTGATTAACTAGAAAGGACTGTTAAAAGCACAAGCATTCCTGAAACTAATGTGAAGATGACTGAGGTCTAGAAGCTTCTCTGTGCTTGGAAAGGTGAGGTCACCCCCATTTGATGGGTTCCAGCAAATCAGAAGCTTCATTTCATCACTGCTCAGATGGACAAGAAGTACACTCAGCTCACTATTAATTACAGAAAACCCAAGCAGCTCCTGTTGAACAGGACACCAACTAAAACAACGAGCTGAATCACCAACACCCTTCTTCATCCGGGGCACTAATTTTGTCAACACACTTGCCCTTCACATTCTGGACAGAAGGTAAATGAGTTTCCAATCCAAGAAAAAAACTGGACTGAAATCCCTTAGTCCAGGCTCACAACCCATTCAAAAGACAGCTCTGTGTTTTGCCATTAAACACTAGGAAGAATGTGGCTTGAATACCCTATACAAGCTCAAATTGAGTTTGAATTTAGACGAATATGCTACAATTAACCCTCACTTACTGACCATAAGGCACAGTGTTTTCCAGAGGCTCTGGCTGCCTGTTGTCACTGGATACTGGCCACTGGGTGTAACTTCCATCGTAGTGACAACTAATGAATTTGCTGCCATCCCTCTGCCAGTAGAGGTTTTCCAGTTGCTGAAAGGAAAGGTACACAATGACTGCTCTCCAGAGAGCTGTTACCCCCTCAACACCAACTCATTCTTACTAACAAAGCAGCTTTGTCAGGCTCTCCCTGCACCTACTTGTCTTCAGAGGGCTCTGAGAGAGGAGAGCCCTCCCTTCTTCCCCTACTGAACTAACTCTGGATTGAATTAATACCTGGCTGCCCAGGAAATGGTGTGTCACTTTGTTATTCTGCAGGTCCCAGAGGACAATCAACCCCCTGCTGTATCCAATCAAGATCAGATCAGGGTTCTTAGGATGTTCTCGAAGTGCTTCTACCAATTCACACGATCTCCTGTTGCAGTTATCTTCTGGTATCCTGCAGAAGAGAACACCAAGAAAAGCTGACTCTGGGTACAACCTAAAATGACTGTAACAAAAGGTGTAAGAATGAGAAACTAAGCAACAAAAAGTTCAAAAGGGTAAGTACAGTCTTCCCACAAATCCTTCAAGCAGCAGAAAAATCTAATTTAAGACATCACACCAGGCCTGCCACATGGACATGCATCCAGTCCTAGCTCCTAGAGGGAAAGGCCAAGGTTTACAAGGAATTCTAGGTCTGTATCCCAGGACAACAACAACAGCCTGAATTCTCTTAAAGGTAAGATGGGAATGTCTGTAGGAAGCAAAGGCATGAAGCAGAGCAGTTTCCAGCAGGACTGCAGAGTGATAAAATCCTCATTTGAGCAAAGCAACATCAGAAGTTCTGCCAGTGGTTGAAAGAATAAATGGGTAATTACAGCTAAACATGAATATTTTTTTTTACAGAAGTAAACACAAGGCTTGTAGATTCACCCCAAATGTCTCCTGTACCACTCTGCCCACACTGCCCAGGACAGAAACTGTTACTTAACACAGCAGGACCCAAAGTTACTTTCACAGACAATGCTAAACACAACAGGGAGGCCCCAGCACATAATCTCGGGTGACCTGAGAACAAAGGCTGTGTCTGCTGAGGGGATTGCAGCCCTGGCAGCAGTGTGTGCTGACTGACTCACCTCTGCAGCACAGCCTCCGAGGGGATGCTCCTGTCCTCCAGCACCCGCAACGACGGCACCTCCACCACAAAGATGTTGCCGCTCTCCGTGCCAAGGTACAGCACCTCCCGTGAGGAGTGGGCAAGCACAGCTGTGATCTGCGTGGCACTGGGGGGAGACCTGGGCATGCAGATGGGAGGTTAAGAGAACCAGCGACTCAACAGGGACATTCCACAGAGTCATGGCATATGCTGAGATGGAAGGAACCCATCAGGATCATTGAGTCCTGGGAAGGACACCCCAAGAATCACACATTTACAAGTGTCATTTGTTTTGCAGACAGAGAGTTTGAGCCAGGTGTGATTTGTTGAAGGAGAAACACACAAGCCTAAAGACAAATTATGTCAAAAGACTCTTGACAAGTACATGGACACAGAACCAGACACCTTTTTACAGAACCCCCTAAGTGTTCCTTAAGGAGCTAAAAATAGCTCCCCTTTAACTGGAAAGATCAAGTCAAACTAAAACCAAAAGCGTACCTTAAACTCTGACTTAAGGAATGCTTAGATTTACCTAACCTTAACAGCTCCTGCACTCTCAGAAGTGGATGCACACTATTTTAAAAGATGTCACCCTTTACACCGGTTCAACACTCTTAAAAGCTGATCTCCCAGGCCCTAGCCAACTCCTATTTGGTTTCCATGGATGCTTTTCCAATGGATTCAGAGTAAGAGGCTGTTAAGAACAGGGCAAGCTCTACCTTAAACAGCAGCAGAATTTTCTGACTTGCTTACCCCCAAACTGGCTCAAAACCCCTCCTGTGGCTTACCCTGGTGGCCCCTTGAGGGTGAAGCGATGCTCCTCCCGCAGCTCGGATGCTCCTCCGTGCTGCTTCAGGCTCCAGAGATGCAAACTGTTGTCATCCAGCAATGTCACCAGCTGGCACTACAAAACCATACAATGTGCCTTTTTTTTCTTCCCCCAGAATCACAATATTAAATATAACGCAGTAAAATTAGCAGTAAAGTTGCTGCTGTTCATAATTCTGGGCTAAAACAGGACTGGGGAGCTGGTTCAGCACTTTACAGCAGTGGATATGCTGCAGCAATGGGAGCTGGGGGGTGGAGGGAGACAAGAAGTAGCCTGAAGGCTGAAAACCCAGTTATATAGGGCAGGTTAGCACTGAGGGGATGACAAGGATTTAGGCTGGTGGAGAAGATGAGCCCAGACTGTAAAGCTCAGCAATGCAGCTGCAGGCTGTATCTCACCTCCTCCTGGCTCAGCACAGGTTTGCTGAACACACCCCAGCTTTGGGTGGGGCTGATACAGTCTGCTACACCACACTCCTCACATTCTTCGTGTCCAACCTCATTTGGGAGGGTTGTGTCAGAACCCTTTTATGAGCCCAGCCCTGCTGGCTGGATGTTCAAATTGAAGCATTTTACCTGCTGCAGCCACACCTGGTGCAACACTCCCCATGGGAGTTTCAGTTTATACCATTAGTTAAGCAGACACCCAAAACTGCCTCAAGAACTAAATCCCTCTCATAAAGAGGCCACTTGTGCTGTACTGGGGGCATCAGGCAACAAAGTCTGACAGCCAAGACACCAGTCTGACAGTCAAGGGAAAGGAAAGTGCTTAGACAGACACCAGACATTTGGAAAATTTTGCTTTCCTATTTTTAATCTGTGGTAATAACTGTCCAGCAATCCCCAGGAGCAAGATTCAATACCCCCAAACACAAAGGCAACAAACTTAACAGCAGGCAAGGTTAGCAGTGCTGTTTTGAACTCCTGAAAATAATTAAATCAGCCCAGCAGTAGCTCCTGTAGTAGTTCTATCTGGTGCAGAGGACAGATGACCCAGCCCTACTGAAAAAACAGAGCTGCAAAGTAAATTAAAAAAAGGAAGTTCTTGCTTCTGCAGCAGATTGCTTGGACTATCCTGGCCTTATTACCATTCCCAGTATGTTGCTGGAGATAAATGACTAACAGTTATGAACAAAAAAGCTACTCTTTGGTTTAAAGCTTCTCTTTTAGTTTTACCAAGCATCTCCACAGCAACGAGCACTGCTGAGAGCACAAAATACACTGGGATAAACCTTTCCCAACCAAGCAGCATTTGAATATACTTGGTAACAGGAGGCCAGCTTCCAGGAATAAAATAAACACCTGTTTAAGGGAGATCTATGTAAGTCACAGAGGTACTGAAAATACACTTACCTGATCAGGTATAAAGTGAATCTGCATTACAGTGTTGTTTTCTTCATGTAAACCCATGAACTCCACCCCAGGAGCACCGTATCTGATGAGTTTGTTGAGGATCTACAGTATTTAAGGTGACCCACAGCTACAATTAATTGATAAGAAGCTTGCTAGCAAGCAAGAGGAAAAAGAGATTAGTTTGAAACCACGTTGGTGCTCTGGACTGAAAAGAATCAATGCAAATCTGTTTTGATTTTAACATGCTTGTGGCAGGTTATGGAGAACAGGGAAGTTTCCTTTTTCCTTCAAGCATATGCAGAAGAGGTGCCTGGACCCTGTTTTTTTCTCAGGGATGTTTGGTGGTTTCCCAGACACTCCAATCCTGCTTAACTAATTTGTAACCACGAGACAGATGGCTAGTGCCTGCATGTGGAGTCCAGCCTCTGAGCACAAACAACACCAGGAAAGGATGATTAAGCTGGCAGAGACAGCACCAACTTTTGCTTTCTGGGCTGGGTGATATGCCTGTTTTACAACTTGCCTAGCTGGGACTGTGCCATGGGAAACACCTCAGTGCCTCACACACACACGAAAATCACACTGGACATCACTGGTTAAAATAAAAAAAATAAATTACCACCTTCAATGTTTAGGTCTTTAATTCCTGGATGGTCAAAAACTCAGGAAACTGAAAGCATTTCTGACTTCAGCTTTAACCTTTGAAATAGAATTGCTTCAGGAAAAAAAAAAGGAACCCTGCCCCAAATATTTAAACAACCCTGGAATTTACAACATGAAGGATTGCTAAACTTAGGCCAGATCTACTCTGACCTTCTGCATAGCAAGAGCACAGTCTTGTTTAATATCTGCATCAGCTCAGCTTCTGTTTGAGCTACAGCTGAGCTCTTGGAAAGATAATCCCACCCCGAGCAGACCAAAATCACTTGAAAACTGGGAAAACTGTTCCAATGTGCAAGCAAACCCTTGCCTGCAAATTTATACTTAGTTTAACTTTTGAAGTGTCTTCAAAGTTGCCCACGCTGAGGAGGTCAGAGAAACCCAGCCCAAGGTGTTCAAAAGATACAGTTTGATGGCTCCTGATCGGGTCCCAATGGCCATAAGGCGGAGGAAGGGGCTGTAGCCCAGGGCACTGGGCTGGTGGGGAAATCCATGCTCCACAGTCTGGTAGAGGGAAAGAGAAATCAGCATCAGCAGCTTGTTTCATGGACACTGTTGTACAGAGATAAACACCAGCATGGCAGTCTGAAATACAGCACTTAAAGGCAGCTTTTTCTGCTGAAAAGTGCTTAGACCTAGGTTAGATTTGCTGAACAGCAGCCTGAGGATGAATGCATTCCAAGAACTTCTGCAGAAGTGTAACAGAAATGAAAGAGAAATACCCTGAAAACAGTAGCCCAAGCAGCAATTGATGGTATGATTATAAATAACTCAGCATAAGCAGAGCTTAGTCAGTCAATACAACACACACTCCATCACTCCACATCAACTTCACTTCTGTAAACCAACTGCTCAGCACAATTCCAAAGTCTGACACAAATACTGTGCACTGTTAGATCAGCTTTATCTGCCAAATTCCACACGGGTCAGCCTTCCTGACCTCTCTTGGTGACTGACACCAAGCAATGGTGCAAAGCAATGAAGAGCTGTGAGTGACCATCAGTGCCTGTGGAGGAAACTAAACAGATTTCCTACGGGCAGTCAGGGAAACTCACGTAACCCACACCCATCTTCCAGAGGGAACACAAGGAACACTGGAATGTAACAAGAGCAGGAGCCTGCTAGGCCACCTCAGAATAATTCATCTGGAACTAAAAAGATGTCACTATCACATCACAGGGAGCAGTATATGTTGCTTGGCCTTAGTGGCTTCTCTAAAATCCAATTTGCACCAAGATTTGGAGCACATTGTACGTGCCAAACCGAGCATGGCTGATGGATTTACAGAGCAGGGAATAATATTCTGCCATACAGGATGCAGCCAAGCTGCTTGGAAAATAGCTCAGTCAGGTTTAGAAGTGCTAATGTACAGCTATTATCATGGCTTAGGCAAACCAAGCACGTGTGAGTTCACCAACACACAGCCCTGTAAAAGAGGCGTTGGTGTGCCCAAGGATCAGTAGGGATACCTCCTGGAAAACACTGGCCCAGCTTCTGAAAAATACCACCTTCTCAGGCAAACTGGTCAGCTACAGGATAGGATTAAAAGAAAGTAACAAGCAAAGAAGCAAGCACTTGCACCTCACTCCCATCCTCATTTTCATCACGCCTTTGAAGCCAAGCTACCACATCACTTTCATGCTTTATTCAGCCTAAAAGTAACACCTGGACTTTATTTCCTGCATAGAGATTTCCCAAGTTAATCCCCTGCACGAGAACCAAATGAAGCTGGTTTCATTTCTGTGGTCAGGCCATTAGCCTGAGGTGCTCCCAGCTGCTGCAAAGTACTTTAATACCCTTTTACTGTTCCTGCTCAAAGACACAGGCAGAGGAGGATGCAGCTGCCTCCATATCTGCCACTTTGCTCCAGTTTTAGCCATTTGATCACAATTCATGAGCTAAAAGAAAAGACCTCTTTCCTCTAAACATCAGTTACCCCAGTGTGAAATCCTCTTGGGGAAAGATGAGCCACTTTAGAAGATACAGAATTGGAAATACTGGAGCATTTCCCAATTTTCTGCTTGCCTGCTCATTAGGCTGGGCAAAAGAGTAGTTACTAATTTTTTACCTTTTATAGGTAGTAAGCTAAGATTAGCACTACAAGCTCCAAGTCCACTGAGTTTATTTCCTTTTATGATAGCTTAATCTCCAGCCTTACTGACTTATATTCTAAGAAGGTAATTTAAGTGTTAGGTTTGTATTATTAAAAAGAAATTTTGAGAAGTCCCTATTTTTAATGTCACCCTTGAAGTTGTTGCTAACCAATCTTATAAAACTTCCTAGAGGAGTCTGTAGGAAATTAGGAATTTATCTATAGACTGAGAATTGAAACAGGGCATTTTCCTAACCCAGCACAAGTAAAGAGGAATTTCTCTCTACCATGACAGTTACTCAGAGAACACAGAAAAGCTTCCTAATTACCAGCATTGTGGGAGTATGAAACTATGGTGCACAATTCTGGGAAGAAGATTCAAGGTATCACATTATCTTAACAAGAAATCAGACATTTAAATGAATCAGGTGTAGCCCGGGCAATAAACACAACTCCACTCTCACCCAAAACAAACTGAGGAGGAACTTGTGAGGGAGACACCAGTGTAACTCCAGTGTTTTAGTTTCAACTGGCTCACAGTCACTGCACTGTCATGTTACCAGCACAACTGGGTGTAATTTTCAGTGACACATCAATTAGAACCTGTGATTATTCTGAGATTTAATCCGGCCCAGAAGATAAAGCTTTAGCCCCAGAAAACCATGACTTATACAATACTGTACTGCCTGGTAGGGAGCTGTCATCACTAGCCTTAATATTGGCCTAATTATATCCTGGTTTTGATGTGTTAATTTGTAAACACATTAGACAAGTCAATAAAGCTTTAATTTTCAAGCATGAGACCTATGAACTGCATAACCAAGTGTGGATCATTCAGTAATAATAACAGGATGGTAATTTTTTCACCAGCTTTTCATTCAACAACAAATCCGAACAACCCCCCCATTTCACAGGCAAATTTGCAACAGAGAAGTATCAGTGACAACCACAACGTGCTGCACAACTTCTCACAGAGCACAGCAAAGGCACTAATGGTTTCTGATACCTCTGAACCTTCAACCAAGATGCCCATGAGATGTAACAAAGATAACTCCCTCTTTTGTCATTCATTTGTTTCCACAGCTGGGCAATAAAAGCTGCAGGGTGGCTTTGGGGCTGTATTTGACACCACCAGAGCCAGCCACTCACATTCACTGTCCTGATTACCCAGATCTTCGCCTTGTGCTTCTTTACACCTGGTTGTTAAATCACATCAAGTCAGCTTTCAGCTTTCATCACCCAATCCTTCCACCTGCTCAGCAGGTAAACCCAGCCTGGGGCAGCGAGGGGGGCAGGAGGCACCAGAGGTTACAAAGGAGCCCTTCAGCAGAGCTGCAATAAGAAACTGGAGTGCCCACAATGAGCCCTCCTCTCAAAAGGGCCTTTGTTCTTTTGGGGAAAGGCAGGAGCTTTCGTTTTCATTTTCCTCAGCCCACAGAGCTGGCAGACTCGGTAGGAGCCAGGCTGATGTCAGCAGCATCAACCAGCAGAGATGCTTCTTGTCAGTCACATTTACTGCAAGAAAAACGTGGCCAAAGTGAACAGTTGTTCCCAGCCCACACTAAAGCTGTGCTGATGAAATTCAGTGCTGTCCTCCTCCTCTCATCCCTCTCTGCTTCTCCTCTCAGATTGTTTTATGACAAAGCAGAGCCAAACCCAACCACAGGCAATACAAACCCTGTCCCTTTGTTGATCGGCCTTTTGAAGGAACAATGGAGCCTGTATGTGCTAACCCCACTCTGCACAGACACTAATTCAGATTTCAGGTAAGCCATCCATCACACCCCTCAGCAGAGGGGTAGGAGGGCTGAAAACGGGGAAGAAACACAAAGCCATAAATTAAATGCTATGCTCCCAGTTTGGTAACATTCAGCTGTAAGACAGGCTGGTTCACCTGTGTGTTACCCATCATCTCGTCTGACAATGCCAGCCTGAACATGTTTGTTCTGCAAGGCTTGGACTGAGCCAAAGGCATCCAAATACTACTTCCAAAAGCAGGATAAACTTCAAGAAGTAGACTGCCAAGTCCACATACCTTATCCTTCATTCTATCCGCTGAGCTAAAAACAGATTCTTGCAACAGGTACACACAAGTATGGGAAGTTCTTACTCACAACAGAGAAACAGATATGCAAAGCTAAGTGACTAGCAGAATTTAGGAAGGTGTTTTTTGAGACAAACACAAGTCTGAAGAGCTAGTCCAGTGGTCAATCAGTCCTTTAAAACCAACTGGACCATATCTTATGCAGAGCAGAAATGCAAGAGAGGAATAGTGAAAGATCACAGCCTATTTACACCTGACAGAGTAAACAAACAAAAATCCACCACTACCAATTAAATGGACTTTTTAAATTGACATCCATTACTAGGTCAGCATGGTCAGATACATTCCACTCTATTAACACTAAACTTGTGTGGCAAAATGAATTTATATTCAGCTTCAGTGCAAAATGAGGGCAGGAATCCCCAGCACTTTTAAGGTACAGACCTTCCATTTAGTCATGACCCGCATCACACACTGAAGAGGTGCAAATCCACCGTGCAGTTTCTCTGATCAGCAACTTCACAGTCCCACAAAACATTTCCCAAGCAGGTTCTTAACCAGAAGTCTTTCAAAGACCTCAAACAACAAGTGTTTAAAAACCTGCTTACCAGCACTAATGGGCTTGCTTTAATAGCACATTAGACAAGGCCAGCCCTGGCACACAAAGCACTGTGATTCTTGGCTCCTCGGAGCCACAACCTCCAACAGCTCAGAATTAAGGTCTGACTTTCCCAGGTCCTTTCAGTCTACCTAGCTGTGAGTAGATGTTTATTGGATCAAAGGGTAGAGGCTTTCAAATGACCCATTATCTCTGGAAATACTGGAATGGGGGAGACAAGACTTGGGGAAAAAAAATCCCCAATGTGTATGCAAGAAAAAAGTAGAGTGTAAAAGATTCTGGTATAATGTTCATTCCCTTCTGATTCTTATTAGAAAAGAACAAGTTACTGTGGCTTAAAGGTGCAAATGCATTTTACAAGGCCTTTAATTACCAAGCTGTTAATCACAGTAAACCATTAGGAAGTGTCCAAAGTAGTCGTCTCCCCAGAAACAAGATGCAGTATTTCCCTGCAGGACTGAATCAAATGGAGTCACAAATCCTGATGTCAGCTTCTAATATGTTTGGAAGTTTCCCTCTGCTGCAAAAGCTAGCTCTTTCAACCCTGTTTTGCATCATCCCAATTAGTCTGTCTCTGGCAGGTGAAGTTTAGCCAAACATTCTCACAAGAGAAAGACATATTCAAGGAAGAGACATCCCTAAAACAGCAAAGGTTTTTCCCAAGTATATATAATTGTATATGCTTATAAGCAATCCTGACCCATCCCTGGGACATCTTTTCTGAAGCTGACATTGCATTTGGCTAAATGCAAACAGCTCAATCCTGGGCTGCATTTACTGATTTTTCTAGTGCACCTGCACTAGGATTTCCTCAGGGAAGCAGCCAGAAAACAGACCTGAAGCACTCTTGAGCTCCTCAGCCTCCCCAGTGGGAGGGAGGTACGGCTGGAATTGATGTGAGTTAGTACCAATTACATTAAATCATTTATCTCAAATATCCACAGTTCCACTTTAAGTATCCATCTACACTACAATTCTAATGAATCAAGGACGTTATTTCCTAGGCTGATATCATTTATCCATTATACTTTTCAGCAAAATTCCATTTAAACCTTGGAAATACAAAATCTACAAACAAATTTCTGATCCCCAGTGAAGGTGTAAGTAGCCATTAGCCCAGCAATGATTTAATACCAGGCATTTACAGAGATGAAAGCACTATGCTCCTGGCCAGGGCTCAAAAGAAAAATGCCCAGAGTGTTGGATAGATAGCACAGCCATTGCCATTTCTTCTTCACAGAGGGAAGGGAAAAACCTAGATACAGATTCAGCCTCAGATAATGGCAAATTCATTATTAATGGCCATTGTGCTGCCCAGGTGCTACCACAGCCTTTAAAACTCACATTTCAAAAGAGAGGTATGCCTGTAAACTGAAAGTATAATCAAGGACAAAGAGCTCTGGCTTCAGCTGCATCACAGGCTGTGGCGTATGTGTATTTTAGACAAATATTTACTTTCCAAGCAGTACCCCAAAGACCACCTCTAAGAGAAACAGTCACAGCACATAGCAGGGCACACTACAGACCACTCAGAGCAAATAAAAGCTGCTGTGAAGATCTCTTCTTTCACCAAGTGCCACTTAACTGCGTGACAATGTCCTTTCTCTTGAAAAGGAAAGTCAGAATTGAGAACATGCTCATGAGCTTAAATAAAACTACCCAGGCACATCAGGGCGGGGAAAACGGCCAGGATTGAAAAAAGAGAACAAACCACCTCTCCTAAATTTAACTTTTCCACCCACACTCAAGCAGTTTATCCTTCTCTTTGCAGGGCACAGAGGCTGAGGATAGATTTGTTTAGCACACATATGCCTTGTAGTCTGAGGAAAGCACCATACCTTGTTAAACTGGAAAAGGTCTCGTTTCAGCCTCTCTCGCACTGGGTCGTGTCCGGCTCTTAAGAACCTTCTCATCTTCCTGGCTGTAGTATCTTGGGAACAAAAATCCTAAGGAACAAGAAAAGCAAAGCCATATAAACAAAAGCAGCCCGAGCAGAGGAACGAGCAGAAGTAGGTTATTTATTTGGGTTTAGCAGGTAACAAATCAGCCAGAGCAGACTGAGACAACATCACTATCGAGTGACTAAAACCTGACACCACCCCAGCACAGCACCTCTGGTGCAGGACTACACAACACCATCTCCACACTGATAGAGCAAACCAGTACAGATAAAATAAGGGCATTTGAGAAGGGTCTTCACACTTGGCCATTTTGCGATCACTTCAGTTGACCTTATCCAAAGAAAAGGCACAATTGCAGTATTTGCATAAACATTCAGACAAAGCCAACCTAATGGCCAGCTCCGGGGTTCAGGCATTATTGACTAGCATCAGTTTTCACCCCAGGTAACCCTCCAGCTGCTGAGCTAAAGAGAGAAAGAATCACATTTTCAGCTTGCTCCATGGGTACGGCAGAAAGGGCGCTGTGCTGCCTGCAGGGGAGCTGCATTAATTATTAACTTGCTTTTGTAAAATATGAAGGCTAACTCCCTGCCCAGGGTGGGGGTAGGGGAAGGAAATCTTGCACCTGAGGTTCACTGTGCAGTCAGAAACACAAATAACTCGGTGTGTCCCACTGCCTTGTCTCTCACAGCGACAGGTGGATCCAAGCAGGATAAATTAGACTTGATTTATAACCCAGCAATCACACTGAGGATACCAGGCTACAGCCTCCTATTCTGTGCAGCTCAAGAGGATGTCACATCTCCCCTCTGCAGAGGTGCTAAGTGACAAGTAAAAAAGACCCTCAACTCAAGAGCAAAGGTTTGAATCACATCCTGAAAACTTCCCCTGGCGTTAAGTGCTCCTGCCCTGGCCAACTCTCACAACTCCAGTTTCCAGATACTCCAGTCATGATTTTATTTTAATTTGTTGGACAGGAAATTAGAGCATCTTGCCAGCTACTCTGTGCACAACACAAATGTGCAGTGGGGGCCAGAACTTCTGAGGTATAGTGAACAATCAGAGTGGATATTCTACAGTACTCCTTCATCAGAAGAGGTACAAACACACCTACAGCAAGGCATGGAAAAGAGGAACCAGGAGCACCAAAGGGACTGTCAAGTGAACAGAGGGCCTTGGGCCTTCCTTCAAACCATGGGACTGGAGCGTGACTGAGGGAAGGAGCTGTCACATCTGTACAGATGGGAGTAGCTCAGCTGGAAACAAGGTGGCTGTCTCTGTGCTCCTGCCAGTAATGATGACCTTTGGTTAATGATTTAAAGCAGCCATTCCTGAGGAGCTGGAACTGTTTTTCAAATGGTCTCCAGCAAGGCCTTACCCCAGCTGTGAAGGTCCAAAAGAAGGAAATGGTGTGATAAACAGGATGCTCTACAGGCATATTTTGAGAACTCCTTTTAGAAACTCCCCGAGCTTGAACTTGTACCTTTTTGTTGCATTACCCCCCTCTTGCTTTCCTGCTCACACTCCAAAATCTCCAGTGCAGCCCTGGTTCACAGGGCCAGAAAACCACATGAGGATCAATCACCCGAGTCACTGAGTCCCCAGAACCACCAGCCTCTAAGTGACTAGAACATCACCCAGGGGACATTCTAGTCACCCAGAACCACCAGCACCACCAATCACCATGGAGAAAAGTGGCTCTGAGCAGGTCTCTGTGCCTGTGAGCCACCAGCACACACAGGGGTGATGAATGCACACAGAAACAAATATAGCAGAGGACCCCAAAAAAGAGAGGAAGAATAGAAGTGTACTTTACTAAGAAAGCAAATCCTTGTACAGTGATTTAGTACCTCAATTAAAATTTCAAAAATTATATCAGATCATAAGTCTTCTTTCACCAGACATTCCTGAGACAGGGACATATTTACACTCACTCTAAGTTAGCAAAAGTTACAGAGCAGTGACAAGGTGCTGTGCTATGCAAGGAGAACACATCACACCCATGTATAACACACAACTTGCCCTTAGCCAGACAAGGAAAGGAAAGTGCCAAGGAGACGCACCCTTTCCCACTGTCAATCAATATCCTGGACCTGTTAAACTAGGCAAACCCACAGAGAAACTCTACTAATTACCCTCCCCACTTCAGAACAAGAGACCTCAGCTGTGCCAGCAGACAAACTGCTGTGTTAGGAGCAAAGAAGGAAAAGTGGGCTTGATTTGACAGAGACACAACTTTGTATTGAACATCTTGCTAGAGTGTTTTATCCTGAAATATTAATTGCATCCAGAAACGTGCTGTTTGAGCCTGCTTATGCAACAACTCCAACATACACACTCCAGCCCACAACAACTTGCTCAACAGGCTAAGGAGCACAATAGCTCCAGATCAAGCAGTAAATCACTTGAAGAACCATCACCCTGGAAAGCTGATGTGTCCATTATGATCAGAGGAGGCATGAAAAAGTTGTTTCTTATTGATTGGTATCAGGGTTTCATGCCTGACCAAAGAACCCTTGAGTGTCACAGTATGGGAGTTGAGCAAAGACAAAGGAGGAACAGTATCCACTGCAGCACAGGTTATCCAAGAAAAAATATTATTACAAGTTTGCAAGGCTCTTGTCAAAGGGAAGAATGTTGGCTTTAGTACAATAAGCAAGTATCTTTTCCAATTCTAGAAAAAAAGAAAGATACCACAATCTGTATAATCTTATCTTCCAGATGCACATTTACATATTAGCAGACCAGTTTCTCTCCCACACACCTTTGGTGTCTTTCTTACATAAAACTCCAGCCCCATGTGCTCTGCAGTTGTCTGCCAGTCAGCATTTACAACCATATGGTAACAGTTGTGGCTACCAGTAGCCAGAGAGAAATTCTTCAGTAGCCTCTGAAGCCATGCCAGGTCTGCATGTATCTAATGTTCTTATTTTCCAGGGAAACAATTCTTTAGGCTTTCAAAGATGAGTCTTTTACCAGAAACTATGTGCAACATTCCTTTCTAAGGGGCATTGAGGACAGCTGTTTAGAGGCAACAATAGCCCTAGGCTGAGTCAATCCCAGCTTTGCTCATGCTCAGCCCATGGACACCTGAGAGCAGAGCTCAGGGTGCCCTGAACATCGAGCTCCTGCTGTAGCTAATGCTGTGAGGTACCCTTCTGCACCTCATTTGGTCAGATACAGACACAAAATCTCTCCACTATTCATATAGAACTGCAATGAAAGCACGAGTTTCAAGATGAGGCTGTTTCCAATCACAGACTAAGGGGCAGTTAACATCAAAACCAGATTTCCTTCTGTCTTCCTTGCCCAGCTCTGTTCGTTTCAGATGTCGTGAGACGTGGCATGTGTACTTTACCATAAACCTCGACAGACCCTATATTCAATATTCTGTATTCAACAGAAAGCCAAAAGCATTAATTGTTCCTCACTGGTGACTGTTACCAATCCCTTCAGAGCTCCATTGCTTTTGCACACAGCAGTGTATCTTGATGTCCATTCATGGCTTGCTGGGACACTCTGGATCTACTCCATCAGCTTGAGGTAGGCTGGAAGGGAATTACCCTGTGTAGAAATCTGTTGCAATTTTTGCTTATGTCCTCCCATGAGAGTGGAGTTTCCAGCCAAAAATAAAGGAGAACCAATGTTGTAAGTCCCAACCACACAAGTTAATCCAGTCTTACAAGAAGAGGAAACCCAAGTCAGAGGTTTTTACTACATAGACAGTATTAAGTGTGGATACAGTCTCAAGTTAACCTCACAACAAAAACATACCCATAATGAGTTTATTTTGCTCATGTAGGAAAGTTGCAAGGTACCATCTGTTGCTTCCTTGGCAACCTCTACTCAGCTTGAACAGGTTTTCAATGGGATACAGTCCAAGAGCTTTCTTTTCAAAATGCCATCAAGTATCTCAAGAACTCTCAAATCCTGCCTTGCCTTAGGTCTCCTTTTCATTCCTTCCTCAGCACTCCTTCCTGCTTACAGGTCCTTAAAGGGAGAACTTCTACCTATGCATCTGATAACACTTTTATCAACCCTGCTAAAATAAAAGAGGCCTTATCAACCAGCTTTGTTTGAACTATAGGCAGTTAGTGCTCCCAGAACAAACCACCATGGCCTTGCCTGAACCAGGCTTTCCCCTGCACACAGAAGGCTGCCTTGTTCCTGTTACCAGCACAGTCAGCAGCAACAGGACAGAGGCTGGATCAACTGCACAGCAAAAAGCTATTCTTTGGCACCAATGATCTCACACCAACAAAAATCATCAAAGCATCATTTAAATACCAGACCTCTCACACTGATCGATTACAGGCGCCATTGGACATGACTCAATGTGAAATTACAAGTTTAAGAACAAATTTATCTTGACATCAATGAAAGAAGCCCTAACTGTTCATCTCTACCATCATGCTTGGCTGTGACACACTGTCAAGACGGATATTTATGAAGAAAGCACAAGCCAAGCAGAACAGCTAAAGCAAGGGAAGGAGGACTTGCAGTACATGGGAAGCTTGGAAGTGTAAGATACCACCTCCTTTTCCCAGGATAAGGAAGATGCTCTAACATTAATCTCAGTTTAATGAGACCAGGCAGAGATCTCCCTCACACAACACAACTGCTGACCCACTGCAACTCACAGTTTCATAGAGAAGTACCCTGCATACAATAAGAGAGGTAAACCAAAAGATCCCCCTGTAAAAAGGATTTATTCTGGTGAACATGGAGAGGCAGACAGTTAAATGAACAACGAAACAGCGTGACAACACTAAGTGCAGGTGGCCACCCTCCCAACTAAAAGATCAGAGACCGATTCTCCATGAACTCTTGGAAAATAATTGAGAAGCAATCACACAACACAGGCAAGTTCCCCTACTCCAGAGCTGTGCTTGGAGTTACCAGGAACCGCCCACCTGCAATGAATTTACGAGTTGTGCAAACCTTGTGTGTCATTATGACTCCTATTGTGTTCTCCTTGTCATGGGAGCATGACAACACCAAGTTTCAAAATGCTGCAGCAGAACAAAGTCTTTGCACTGAACAACATTATTGCACATGATGCAAAACTCTTTGCAGACTTTGCTAAGAAGTGTGAATCAAACAGAAGTGTGGCTTGTAACTTTGGAACGACATTTTACACACAGTAGGTCAGTGGAGTAAACCACAAAAGCATTTGCTTCTTAAAGAGATCAGCAAGAAGAAACTTTTATATGAGAATCGGAGTTTCCATACCAATTTCTGAACAGAAACCAAACTTTTAGCTACCACCAGTCCCTCCTTTGATATGGTAAAGGAAGATCAGGCTACTAGCAGTACCACACTCTTTTATTGCCATGTACTAACTGCAAGACATATGTTTATTAAACCTCTCCTACTCTTTGACATTTCTTAAGCCTCTGTGTCAGCCAAGAAAAGACACACCTCTTCCACAAGCAATTCCCAGGAATAATTGTATTACCACACCAGAAAGTCACTAGAAGATAGAGGGCTCTCAACTGGTTTAACTCCTCCAATACTTCGGTCAGCTGTTACAGCAGATGCAATTTGTTCAAAACCAAGTAAAAGACATTCCTCAGCACCACTCTATGAGGATGTTTGAGAACTCTTCTCCCTTTCCAAGACCATGGACTGTATGGAACACATTGAGAGGCTGCAGCATCGAGCAGGACTAGGGACCGCTCACTACTGAGCGGATATCGTCCTTGTCCCTTCCATGGGCTGGGCCATCCTCACAAGGAACGTGCCAGGATGCACGGAGAAGCCTTGGGACCTGCCACCACTTTGCATCCCACTTGCCAGGAGCACCAACTTCCCCAATCAAAGGTAAAATCACCAGGCAGCTGCTCTGGGCATACAGCTTCACCTGGGACTTGGTAAAGCCAGATATTCCAGTCGACTGAAGTGCTCTCAGATGACTACAAACAGCAGCAATCCCCACTGAGTAACACATTACAATGGACAACTTTTACCCCTACAGTCTCACTGGAGCTGTCCCTGTCTTGCCACTGTCCCCACACCAGTGTAAGGCTTTGTGTCTGCAGAAACACAGAACCTGCTTCACCTGCTCTGCACCATCAACACTAAACACAAACACTGAAAACAAAGCTTTCTCCAAAGCCAAGGTTAAGCCTCACCTCCAGGAGAGGAGATGTCAGCAACAGCCTGTTCCAGTGGCACAACCAAGGGCAACCCCAGCCAAACTCGCTTCACCTTTCTGGTTCACCTGCTTGCTGCCTCTTGGAAGCACCGCGGCCCCTCGCCCACGGAACTCTGAAAACTTCGGGGGGAGAAAAGAACCACCAGTAACACGACGCATTTAACACAGGCAGGGGGGAAAAATAAAGAGAAAACGCCAAGGGGGAGTCCCGAGGGAGTCGCTGCAGTTCTCGTTCCTCACATCTGCTCGGGGCCAGCGGCAGCGGCGGGGGCCGGGCTGGGGCATCTCCCGGGGCACGGGGCAGGGAGCGGCACCGGGGCAGGGAGAGGGACCCTCAGCACCCTCAGCTCCCCGGGAGGGCCCCGGGACGCGGAGCCTCGGTGGGCACGGACAGGACCGCGAACAAACCCCCAGCCCCGCCCGGTGTCCCGGGGGCTCCGTGTGCCGGCGGGCCCTCAGGGGGGGACCCTCAGGGAGGAGCCCCTCAGGGGGGGAGCCCGGGCCAAGCGCCCGCCGCACCGGCGAGCACCTGCCGGCCGCACCCCTCTCCCCGGCTCTCCCCGGAGCCCACGGCGAGTCCCCGCGTGTGCTCACTCACCTGCGGGCAGGACCGGGGCAGGGCCGGGGCTGTGGCAGGGACGGGCCGCGCCGCCCCGGCCGCTCCGCTCCCTGAGCGGCCTCGCTGCTCCGCGGGCACCTCCGGGCGGGGCGGGGCGCGGCTTGCGGAGACCCCGCCCATAGGGGGTGGGGCTGTGGTATGCAAATCAACACAACTGGAGGCGTGGTCTCGCACGCAAATGAAGCGGCGCAGCGGCACCGCCTCCTTTGGGGCCGGCGCGCTCATGAATAATTCAGCAGCGCGCGCGCCGCAGCCAATCAGGGAGCGGCGTCCGCGCCGCGCGGTGCGCGGGAAGTGAGCACGGCGCGCCCGGCCTCGGCCCGGGAAACGGCCGGGAACACCGGCAGGGGAAATCCAGCCTGGAAAACCGGCAGGGGAAACCGAGCCGAGCAAAAGAGCCCTCCTCCCGGCTCCAGCCCCGCGAGGGACCCAGGGGAGGTGCCGGCCTGCCGCACAAAAGAAACATAAAGACTTTACAGACAGTCGGAGCCTTGGCTGGGGAGAGGGACACGATTGCTGCAGCTGCTGCTGCACACACGGCCTGCACAGCCGGCCCTGCTGCAGGAACAACAGCTGAGCAAGGACGCTGTAGCTGTGCAGAGTGCAAGGTCTGCCAACCCCTCTGCATCCATGCAAAAGCTTGACATTACCTCTGACAGGGAGCCAGTAGCAGTCAATATTTCACCCGCGCTTCCAAAAGCGGTGCTTTTCAATTAAAATATTTCTCTCTGTCATCTTCTTGCAACAACAGCCAGCCAGTCCGCATCGCGGGCCGAAGGGGAGCGGCGGTATCAGCCTGCATCGTGCTCCCGTCCTGGTACAGGCACCATCAGATGTTGTGGTGCTGAGCAAGGCAGCCACAGTTTCTCAATCCTCCCTGCAGTGGTTATTAAATTGTAATTGTCTTGTGCTGAATCAGGGAGTCTCTGCCCCAGAGAAACTCACTGGGTGGCTCTCGCGGAGTTCATCGATACAATTCCGCCCTGGCATAAGGAGGTGAGACTGACTGCAATCAGCGGGAATGACTTTGACCTAATTCCAGGACAAACATGAGCCCTGTGGGTCAGGCTGGAGCTTTCCTGGCTGCGCCCGTTCTTAGAAACTCTCTTCCCACTGTCTTTAATCTGCAAAACAGTCTGGGAGAATGCTGAGGGCAGCTGCAGCTGCCAAGCCCGGCTTTGAAGAGACTGCCGGAGCCAAAGCGGGGCTGGAAGGAGGAAGAGGAAGGGGAGGGAGTGTGGGAGGAGCCGTCAGACCCTCACCTCAGCAGAGCCCCGCCGACTTCCAGCATCTGATAACCGCGGGGTGTGACTGTATGTGACGCCGACAGCAGCGCCCTGCCACCCTGGGCTACGATACCTGTGACCACGCAGTAGGAAGGCGGTGTGGTGTGGCGACGGGAGCCGCACACGGATGTAGGGACACCTCCAGGCTCTGAGTCACTGCCCTGCCAGGGAACAGCCGCTGGATCCAAACACAGACGGGCGTAGGAGCAGCGTTCCGCAGCCACAAAGTTGTATGACCTTGAGCAGGCTGCTGCTACCGGGCTCCCGGTGGCCTCCACAGTCTCCCTCTGCATAACTTAACATTTCTAGGGGAATTAACAGCCACAATGAGGAGCTTGCATCGTTGGAAAAGGAACTTTTTATTGCTTAGCCTTCTCCACATCTCCAAAAGGAATTAAAAAAATAGCAGATAAAACACATCTGAACCAGTTGCTATTACAGTTCCAAAAACCTCGATACCAAACACAGCCATGCTCAGCTCACCTCCATCCACTGAGCAGACCTTCTGGCACCTGGCACTTTTTGCATAGAGGCTAAAGCAAATTTGGTACTAAGATACCCTGGTGGAAAGCAATGATATCCTCAGTTTGCAGCAAAACAGCCACAGGACTGGAAGGCTGACTAGGAATTTGTAGCTTTTTTCTTTACTCAGGGATCTTACTTGCAAGAGAAGTAACAAGGATCCACAGCCATGAAAGAGGATGTTGGGCTGAAACAGAGGGGCTGCAGTTCAGTCCTGATGAGACTCAGATAGAGCATGCTGATACTGCTGGTCAAACTTTCATGGTTTAATGCTGTGCAGCCAAAACACATCTCAGCACAGCTGCTGCAGCACGAGCCCAAGGTGCCACCTGCAACACTCAGGGGCTTTCCATGACCTCTGCCTGATGAAATTGTGTTCAAGGCACAGTTTCCTGCTCTCCAGTGTCTGGAAACTACTCCAGGTGACTGAGTTTATGGCTGTGCCTTCTTCAGATCAGAATCTGATCTGACAGTCGTTGGCACAGCTGAGTGACAGAGGCTCAGGACACCACCACTGATCAGCTTCTTCTGTCCCCAGCTGACCTCAGTGACACTCCAACCATTCAACTGGCTCAGCACAGTGCTTCTCAACATGTGACAAGGATCACCAGTGAAGTGTTTTCTCCTGGTCCACAGGTTAGTGAAAGATGACACAAAGGTGGTCCACGAGCTGAGAAAGCTGGAGAACCAGTGGCTTCAAGAACAAAGCGGTTTCCTCCATTCCAGAAATGCCCAGCTAAGCCATACACACTTGTTTGCTGTAAATCATGCTATTATGCCTGAGCTATCTGGGTAGGTGAAGTCTGTAACAGCCAATAAAGTGATCAACTACCCAAGGTTCCCATTATCAGACTCCGTTTTCTGTGGTATTTCATTAATCAGGAGAACAAATCCTGAGTAGAGCTCTTCCCTTCATCCCACAACATTTCTGCAAGTGGCAGCAGCTTCACTAATTGATATCAACAGGCAGTTTGAATTCCTTCAGTGAATAGAAGGTAACTTCTCCATGATCCACCAGTGCAAAGACCAGCGGGACGTCCCCACTCAGATATGTAACCTGCTTCAGAGCCCGCAGGGATGGAATCTGCTCATCAAAGCTGCAGGGAGAAAAAACATCCTGTTTGTTCTCAAAGCAAAGGAACAGAGGCAAAACTGTCCTGGCCAGCCATCACAACAGCTCCCTTTGGCTCGGGAGCTGGTAGTGATCCTCCCCACCCCTTTCGGTCAAAGCAGGGGGCTGCCAGCCCTGAGAGTGGGTATGCAGCATGCTGGGAACAGGGAGCTGCTGAATCCTCTGCCAAAAACAAAGGCAACTGCACCCTGCTCCCCACTGTGCCTATCAGATGCAGCTCACAGGGATGTTGGCAAGTCTCCAATCCAGTGCAATCTTAATACCTTTGTGCTGGGAAGGTCTTTAGGTTGCTGGGATCAACATCTGACCTGCTTTCCCCTCCTTTTAATTCTGTAAGAGTCCCTTTGCTCGTCAATGAAAATATTTATGCAACAAGGATCATCCCACTCATTCATGACATACCTTTGTAAAACTGCACTAGCACCTTCCTTGCTTTATCTACTACAGCTGCAGGGACAGTTTTAGAGTAGCAAAATGAGAAAAGGCAGAAAGGGAACTTTGTACCTTGCTATGGAGTTTAAGTATCAGATTCTGGATCCAGCAAGAAACAGAACACCTACCCTCTGTTCATACTGATCTTAAAGTTACACTTGACAAAGATCAAAATACTGAACCCATGGCCCAGAGCCTGTAGCAAACTCTAGGGAGGTTCATCTCTGCAGAAATCCATAGGGATCTGCACTGACTGAGGACTCAGGTACCACACAGCTCCCTCAAAACTGACCTCTACCCGAGTTTCACAAGCATTGCATAAAAATAGCTGTGGCTTCTTACTCCTGACTCCCAGTGACACTCAGACATGAGCAGCAACCAGATGACCAAACAGTGTGGGCTGAGTGTGAGGGCTGGGAGAATTGTCAGCCACAGCCTCCAACAAAGGAGGAACTGAAAGAAAAAAAATTGTGGGCAGGACCACCCTCCAGGCAGGCACTCTGAAGATCTGTAAGGCTCACAAGATGCTGGCTCATTTACTGATCATTAGGACTTCATTTCCACAACAGCAACTGCAAGGCTCAGAAAACAGCGTAAGACTCATGGATACCTCCGAACACACATCCTGACATATGGCTTCCCTGGGTTTGTCTTCTTAAACTTGGACACAGCATCTGCTTGATACACGTTGAAGTCTATCTTCATGGCCTCTGGGTCGTCCTGCAGCCTGCAGAAGGGAACACACCCACAAATGTATGGGATCAAAACACTGTAGGGCACAGCTACAGCAAAGAGGGAGCAACAGCTCCTCAGGCCTGACTAGTTTGGGCCCTTTGAAAGGCATTACTCCTCAAAGGAATGACCCTGCAACTGTTTTCATTACTTCAGAACTTTCCTGTAGTCAAACCAGAGCAAGACCCTGCCCCACATCTGCCGCATTGCCTTCCCTGCACACCCCCTTGCAAGAAGCACCACTAAGAGAGAGCACAGCAGAGGACTAAAGCACTGCAGGGACTGCACACAAGCACCACACAGGCTCTTGAGGCAGGAGCAAAATCAAAATCCCAAAGCCAAGGTTTTATAAGCACCATAGCTGGGATGGCAGCATGTTTCAGGGTGAAGAACAGGTGAAACCAAACCAAACCTCTGTGGGATAACCCAGGCTGGGGCGGAGGGAGGGAACAGCAGGATAAGAGCAACCCTGCTGTTTTAATTGGCCTGGAAAGCCCTGGCTCTGTTGCTGCAGGACCTGGTACTTCATAGAAATGTGAGCCCCTCATTACAGTTGCAAGGGGGCTGTAGAGCAGAGCACTGGATTCTCTTACCACACTGGATACCGGGCAGCTGCCAGACTGCTGCTGTGAGCATCTCAGACCTCACAAGCAGGGACAGTCACAGGACAGCCCTGTTCCCAAACAAGCTGACTGGCTGGGTACTAACCATGAGGCTCCATCCAGGATGTGGGAGGGCTGCAGCACACTGATCTGCTGGAGGAGCGCAGCTGGAGGGAGAAGAAACAGGAAAGGATCAGACCAGCAATTTCCCTCCCAGGGCACTCCAAGCACTCCATCACCACCCACGAGCCTTCCTCCCCCGACAATGGCTGGCAGCACCACAGTCACCACTGGCTACTTCAAAGGCCTCAACTTCCTCATCTCCTCCCAGCACACAGCTCAGAACACCCAACAGTTGCTTTGCATCTTGCTGGCCCTGACTGCACATGCCTTACAGCCTAGCAGGAAGGGCTGCAATACAGCAGGACATGGGGAATGGATTAGAAGACCTCCCAAGGCCCTGTTTATCCTGGCACTTGAGTGGGCTATAGAAAGATTCTCCTGCTCAAAGCACTGTCCCCTTAACTGATGTTCAGCTTGGGCATGTCATCCCTTTTGCTGCTGCATACCAGGCACTGTTTCAGAGAGCTTGGGGGGAGAATGGTCCCTGTCAGGTTCCCAGAGCCCCTACCTGATGAGGTAGCTTCCTCTGGCCGCAGCAGTGGTGTGACAGCTTGGTCCCAGAGATGCGATGGTCGATTCCAAACCCTCTGCTGCCTCCTCTGCTCCAAGAGGGCTTTGTATTCCTGCCAGTTGGAGCAGCGCCTCACCTCCTGGTCGGCATTGACACTGCTCTTGTACCTGCTCTCCCTCTCTTGCAGCCTCCTCTCCTTCCGGGACAGCCTCTCCTGCCTCTGGTTGATGCGTGTGCACCAGGAAGCTGCATCGACCTCCCTGCCCGGCACGTTCTCTGGCAGGAGCCTGTTGTCAGGTGAGGGCAGGTGTGTGCATGGCTGGTCTGGGGCCACGTTTGGAAAGGTGATGGTGGTGAAATCCCAGCGGGGCGCACGAGTGCCAGTGCTGCTCTCCTTGGGGTCTCCAGCCTGGCTCCTGGAGGGGCTCAACGAGTCCTTTTGTCCTGTATCAGGAGGAACTGGGTTTGACTCCCCCTCTGCACTGCCAGCATCTGATTCCTTTGGCTGCACTGACAAGGGCTTTTCATCCATGGGAAGGCTGACGGAGTTTCCACAGTCATCTCCACCTTTTTTGGAGGTCCCTTCAGCTCCTGGAAGGTCCTCAGATACCTTATGTTTCTTCTCATGCGACCTAAAGACAGAAGCAGCAGCAGAAGACAGGGAGAGCATGTGATGGAACTTTATTTCCTTTGAAATAACAGGAAGAATTCAGTATGCCAAGCCTGAAGGAAGGATGGCAAAAGTGGAAGGAACCCCCAGACAGGTCTGCAAAGCATTCAAAACAACCTCTTGGCTTATGTGACAAATGAGAAGGCAAAAAAGAAGGCCAAACCCAAGCAGGTAATGCCAAAGGCAGAATAAATTTCTCAGAAGTCCTGCATGAGGTTTGGCCTCACCAGCCAAGAGAATCCCAGCCTTGATTTGTAGACACATGTTCCCAACCTGCCACGCAGCCTCCACACCCCAGACACTGCCCCAAACACCTCCATGCAGATGTGATGGACATCAGCCAAAGCAGCCCAGGCCAGGCAGAAATCTGTCTGCCAGCACCTCTTACTGGTATGAGAGTCAGTCCCTGGTTCCAGAGAAGATGAGGCAGTTCTAACACCAGCAGTTTAATCTCCCAATTCCTACCATTTCACAACTCCTTAGGCACTGATTTACTGTTAAGAGGGATTCCCGGCCAAGCCTCTCCTCCCATTTCTGAAAGGCTGACGCCACCTCCTGGGAGCTGCCAGAATTATTAGCAAAATTACTCAATCTGTGCTCTCTGCTGTAGAGTCCTGGTGTGTAAATTGGACTGAGAAGGTGGATAAATACAAGATGTGAATGTAGTATCTGCACTCCAGTAAAAAAGAGCAAGAGGAGACACGTGACCCATGTTTCTTTTGTCCCTATCTCTCTACCCTTCTGTTTTGGGCCCTCAGCACCACAGCTGTGTGGCTCAGGAGCAGTTTGCCCCTCTTAGCCCTGGCATGAAGTACACATGTGGCCAAAGGGAACACTGCAAAGCATTCAGGAAAAGCACTGCACTGCTTGGGCACAGCCAAGAGCAGCTGTGCCAGATAAAACCACCCACAGCACAAGGGCCTGGGGACACTGCACCAAATTAGCTGTTCCTGAGCCAGTGTGGCCTGGGAGAGGATGGGAGAAGGCTCTGGGCCACATCCTTACCGGGGGCTGGAACTCCTTCTCCTTTTGCGATGGTGTTTCCCAGAGCTCTTGCAGTGACCTTCCAAGTTCAGTTGCCTCTCGTAGGGAGATGGGACAGTGCTGGAAGCAGAGACCAACACAGAGGCTGAGAGCAGGTGGAACTACTCTTCTGTTCAGCCCCCAGGATACAGAAACAAAAAGTACAGAAAATACCCGAGCAGGACCAGGATGGTCCTCAGTTCATGCCCCATTTCATGTTCCAAATCACCTCCTCAAGAGGGAGGAGCAAGGAAGGGTAGAGTGCCACTTTTAGCCTTTAATCCTCCCAAGAGGTGGAATGCAGGGCCAAAGTCCTCTTCTCTGCTGTTCCCTGGGGCCAGGCAGTGGGCACAGGGCCTTTGGAAAGGAGAAAGCAGCAGGGAAAGGAAAAGTTGGTTACCTGGGGTCGAATCTCAGTACAATATAACCCAGTTGCTTCAAGTGGCTGAACACCTTAGAGCAAAGGAAAGCAAGAGGGTTAAATGACAACCCTAAACCCAAACCATTTAGTTCAGTTTCACTACAACTGAGTGAGCAGTGTGGCACTGGCAGTGGAGAAGATGCCAGGGTTAGGACCCAAAGCAAAAGTGGGGAAACAGAAAGAAGGTGAGTGGGAACAACTGAGAATTATTCCCCTCCCCTCCCTAACTGTCCTACTCTGCTTCCAGCCACTGGAAGGGGTTGTGTGGCAGAGGCTGGGCTCTGCCTTCACCCTCCCTGCAACAACTGGAGGTCCCAACACACCTGGTAATGTGACAGACTCATTGCCTCCTGGCACAGCAGGGTCTCATAGGCTTCCTGGATTGACATGGGCAGATCCCTGTAAAAGAGCTGGACAGAGCCCTGCAGGGCAAAAGCTTGGTGTGAGAGAATCACAGGGAACAAATCTATGCAAGCTCACACCAGTCTCTGCCCACACGTCCTCACAGCTGGTCCCAGCACCCTCCTTGACATGATATCCATCTCTCCCCATGTGCCATCTGGATTACTCACAGCCCCTCTGCCATGCCCAGTTCCTCCATGCCCTGGTTTTATCATCCAGGTAAGAAGTTCCAGTGCTGCATCTGTTTGGAGGATGCAGCTGGGAGCAAAATGCTCAATTGATAAAATAATCACTGGTTTGAGAGATCATTTAACTTTGATGATCTCAAGACAGCACAGTCACAAAGATATTTGTGATCAGCACAACTGAGAGAGCTGGAGCAGAGCATCCTTAGATACCACCAGTTGGTGCCTCCTTGGAAGCATTAACTGCAGCCCTAGAGATCCCATGAGAACCCTAAGCAGTATTTCTGAAAGCAGAGAAGCACTAAACACAGCCTGGTCTCACTCCTCTGTCTGCCACATGTAAATTTCTTTCTGCCATATACAATGGGAAGAAATCCCAAGCAGCAACCCCAAAGATCTCTGCTTAATTTGAGTTAAACAGGACACCAGCTGAATAAACTGGCCACCAATCCAACTACACTGTCAGTGACACAGAGGCTGCTTCAGAGTACAAGGTGTGAACCCATGAGAACATGCTAGAAGAAACAATTCCTTGAGAACCAGGTGCTTATCAGCTGCTACAGCTTCTCCAATCACTCAGTAAGGACCCAATGCCCCCAGTCTACTCACACACTCCAGCAGGTACAGAGCTTCTTCAGGCAGCAGGCACTGTTTGCCTCGCTCCGAGAACCCCATGGTGTGCCAGAACTTCCCCTGGAACAGAAGCACAAATCCCTGATGGGCTCTGGTTGTTCCCTGCTGACAACCAGGCTCTCTCCCATTTCAAGAGGCAAATGGAGGAGTCTGTGAGGCAGCAGGAAGTGATGGCACTGAGTACACTCTGTAGCAACTCACCGCAGGGGACAGCAGCTCCACAATGCCCTGTCCTGGCTTCCACTCAGCTTTCACCAGATTCCCCCTGAGAAGGTTAAACATTAGTTTGTTACTACTAGTGTGTCCTACAATCATCTAGCATGGCAGGGGCATGGAACAAGGTAATCTTTAAGGTCCCTTCCAACCCAAACCATTCTGTATCATACAATTTTTCAGCTGCTGCCAAAACAAACTCAAATCGTTGTATCCCACCCACGGGGACTCCTAACGGAAAAAAAAATAGCTGCAGGCTAAACAGAGAAGGTGTGTGTTGAGAGGCAGCCTGTGAACATCTCCCAGGAAGTGATAAGCTCCAGATATTGGCAGGGCTGCTGAAACCACCAAAACTGATAAACCAGGGACACTGAGAGCCGGCCAAATCTGCCCAAGGCCACACAGGAGCATCAACCAGGTGCTGCTGAACTCAGACCATGCCCAAGGGGACCGGGCTGCTGTCTGCAAAGGCTACGGGATTATTATACACACACACACACATCTGTCCAAAACAAAATCCCTTTGAGGGGCTTTCTGAGCAGCCACCAGTGTGCCAGCACATCCCTGTGTTCCGTGCAGGACCAGCCAGGCTGCGTCCTGCTGCTGCTGCTCCAACAGGGAAAGCTGTGGGCAGGTGAACTGCGGGGAGCCTTACTGTGCCAACATCAACCCACCTATCAACCCTGCTGTCTATAACCTGAGCCGAGCTCTGCCGCACCCGATTCCATTCCCATTCCCAATACCATTCCTATTCCCAATCCCATTCCCACTCCGAATACCATTCCTATTCCCTCTCCCAATCCCACTCTCATTCCCAATCCCACTCTCATTCCCAATCCCAGTACCACTCCCAATCCCNGCCGAGCGCCACAGCGCCCCCTGGCGGCGCGGAGGAGTGAGCGGCGGGGAGCGCCCCCCGGGAACGGGACGNCCCACTCACGGCCTCTCCACGCGCTCCTCGGACAGCACCCTCCACTGCTCCTCGCAGCAGCGCCGCAGCCTCTCGGCCTGCCGGGCCGACCCGTCGGGCACGAAATCCTTCTGTCCGCGGAGGCCCCTCGGGGCGCTGCGGGGGGACAGAGGGGCCTTCAGGGGGGACAGCCCTGCGGCCCCACACCCGCGGTGCCTCCGGGCTCCGNGGGAATGGGGATGGGGATGGGAAAGGGGACGGGACACCCGGCACCGGGGAGGGCTCCGGGGCCGGGGCTCTGAGCCAGATCCACGAGCCGCTCCCACTGCGCAGCAGGGATGGGGAGCAGGGGATGCGAAACTGGG
>WBMV01003808.1:0-110992 GCA_013396655.1 Campylorhamphus procurvoides | reverse complement strand
CTTTGAAAACTCCAACACCATGAAACACCCAAATTCACCTTTCTCTTGACCACTCTTTCTAGGTTGTAAGAGCATTGCTGGTATGGGAAAACTACAAGGTGTGTTTTTTAAAAGTTACGATGAAGTTAGGATTTTAATTTAGTCTAAACTCATGTATTTTGACAGTAAGAGGTTTTCTATTAAGAGAACTAAGGTCTAAAAATCATTCAAAAGACAAGTTAGTCCCTAACCTCTACAGCTGTCACAAGCACAACCACCACAACCACCCTGTTGCAGTCATGGCATTACTTACCAGAAGGGAATGATAAGACTGGATGAAAGGAAGAGTCCAGCTCTTGCACATAATCTAGGATTTTAGATTCTGTGCTGTACTCACTGCTGGTCAAAGTGGAGACTGGCATCACACATGGCAACTGAGTTTTATATGGAAAGGAGGCATCTCTAGATGGCAAAGTCTGCAAGAATACACAGAAACAAAGTTTAACTTCTCCTTCACTCACATACTTCAAATTACACTAGAAGAGGAAAAAACCCCAACAAACCAACAACTCAGTGAGTGACATCCTTTAACATGTGAATGGGAGAAGTATTCCTACCCATTTCCAATAGTCTAAGTGTGACTTAACTCCACTTACCATGGACCACAGTGCACAATACAAAGAATGCCAAGGGTTCTTGTATTAAACTTTTTTCCCTACAAGAAAACATTAACAGACCTAAATCCACTTTGATCTCCATATGCAGGTGTATACACAAGTACTTTCAACTTAACCTGGAAAGAATTCTTTTCTAGCCCAGGACTCCTTCAAATCAATGTTCTGTTTTTCTCCTGTGACAGACACATGGGACTCTTCATCTGTTAAAACTTTGAACATCCATAAAGTGCTGGCAGAACTGGGATCTATGTTTGGAAACACTAGAGGGATAAATGCTTAAGTGAATGTAATGTTTCTTATTATATGGATGATTAAACTCAAGCTTAAAAAGCTTTTAGGTAGTTGTTCTACCTCGATGCACTAAGGGCTTGCTTTTCAAAAATGCACAAACGCATACTGCATCTTGACATTTGGCTTTTAGAAATGAAGTAGCTTCCTGAATCTCCACTATTGAAGCTGCAACTGCACCACTGCTGCTTGTCTCTTTTTTTTTACAGAAATGAATCCACATTACAGTAAATAAAATCTCTCATTCTTTAAAAAGAAATCCCTGAATACTAATTAGTAAAATTATCTAGAAAATATACAGATAAGACCAACACATTCTGATAGCCAGTCCTATAGTTCTGACTTACTTTTTCTTGCTTTAATTCACTTTAGCCCCAAACACATTTAGATTATAGCTTAAAGCTCAGCTTGCTCAAAAACATACGTAGATGGTCAGAGAACCTCTACAGTCACAATCTATTTTGAAATTGTATTAAAAATCCATTTGCTAGTTTTGATAAATGCAAAATTCTTTTCTTCAATTTGCCTGTGGTGGTAATTACAAAACCTTATGCCTCAATTTGTGCGTTAGTGCTTCAAATGCTCTGGCATCAACACCTAAGTAATGAAATCTTTCATTAAGTCAGTTTGTAATTCAAAAGAAAATAAGGGCTTATAGAGAAACAAGAGCAATTTTATTTAAATGCCTATGAAGCTACGAGAAAAAAAAAGGTAAAAAACCTGGTACTGTCTGTGTGCCCAGCTACCAGATCTGGTTTAAATTTCTGAGAGAGTAATTTTCCACTGGAAAATGCTGAGTTAGTGAAAACATGATGTTTGTTAAGAATATCAACTTAATCAACCCTTGATGAAAAAATTTCAGAAGCCCTTTGCTCTGGGATTAAAGCATATCACTCAAAGAAAGTGCTTCAACCTTACTGAAACAAAACTGAAGAATTGTTTATTGGAAACTAAACTCCCTGCGTCCAGTTCTGAGTAGAACACAGTCTACAACCCAGCTGCCTTTACAGCAGTAAATTATTGATTCTTTAACACAACAACAAAAAAATCCACCAAACCCCAACTACAAACAAGCCCACAAATATACCCATTCATCCCACAGCAATGACAAGGGGTTTCAGGACAACCATGGTACACAGCTTTTACGAGACAGGCCCCCGTAGCAAGCCTGACCACAATGTCAACTCTTCCAAAAGCAAGAAATTACTAAACTCTTATCAATTTTTCCCCATTCTACTATACCTTGTACATCTCCTGCAGCATTTTTCATTACAGAAATACAAAACCTCATGCTTCCTGAGCTCAAGCAGATATGAAGAATAATATTACATTAAATTCATTGTATTAAGAAAAACACACTGTATTTAAGAGGAAGCCAGGAGTGTGAAAGCTTTAAATATTCAACTAAAATAGCAGCTCTGGTTTAAACTTCGTAAGAAATGGTGTCAACCGAGAGAACCTAATTTTCTAGAATACTATGAATTCTAAACTTGGATTTTTTTTTCCCTCATAGTGCCATTTTATTGGGTTGCAGAAAATACAGTAAGCAAATAATTTCAATATTCAAAACAATTTTTGCACTTGCTTGTGTTAAAGTCATGCATTAGACAAAGCACAAATGGCTCATGCCTCTGTTACAGAAGGGTCAGAAAGCTGAACATTACTGGCCACTCCATCTTCTCCAGAGAAAAAGTGTGAGTCTGTGAAGTGTGCCATAACTGCAAAGAAAGATGTTTTGTGCTCCCTTTGAAAATTCTGAAGTGAATACTCATTTTATGGTTTCAGCTAGTGATCACTAAAACTCCTACCATTTCTGGAAACATGCCTAAGTGTAACAGTACACAGTTTAATTATGCTACTGTGTATGAATCCAGTAAGTTAATTAAGTTTGCTCAAATACACCCTGATGAATACCTGTCACGCGTGCTCCTGGTTACTCTTATTAAGCCCAAAAAGGCAAGGAAAATGCATTTATTCTACCTACAAACACACTCTCAGAACTTTTCAGCCATATCAAAGAGAGCTATGCCCCCCTCAATATTAAAAACTGTTCTTTGGTAAATGGGTAGCCAACTAAACTGCAGAGATTTAATTATGGGATCCAAGAGAATCACTGTGTGGGTGGGTGATGGCTCTTTAAATATCAAACACACCAACTTTTAATCCTGTGATGCCTACAGCTGAAATTAATAGAGCTCCATGTCACCTCTTTGCTTCAGTGCTTCAGCATCTGCCTTAAAGGCCAGTCCACTGCTTCACAGCCTCCATGTGTTCTGCACTCAACAACCTGCTCTGAGCAGAGCAATGTCCCTCTGGCAGAACATACAGTTCCATGAAACCTCTTATATCATGAGCCAAATGCACAGGACTTCACTGCAGAGTGCTTTTGGCAACACACAAGGACAGTGAAAGGTTAATCTGAAAGCCTCAAAGACCTTCTCTCTTATCAGCACAGGAGAGAAGGTGGGATGTCTTAGATTAAAATAAGAAGCCCATACCGTAGAATTTAAAATCTTTTCTCCTGTCTGTTTTGGAGCCATCTGGAGAAGCAATGCTTTTCTTTTTTTGTTTGGTTTTTTCCTCTTTTTTCCCCCAAACCACTAAACAAAAGTAGATATTCTGCTCTCACTTAACTCCTGTTTGAGACTGCAGAGAAAAAAATGTGGCAAGATGCAACTGCAAGAGCTGTCAACATTATACCAACTGTTTTCTTGTGTTATACAAAACATAAGCTTTTGCACCTCAATTCCCAACTTTCAGGCCAAAGGCACCTTTGCAAATTTGAATTCTGTTTTTCTCCATGTGCCTCAGTCCACACAACCAAGTTTTCCTTCAGCAGGTGGAGATACAAATGCAATGAGAATTTTCAGATTAAAAAAATCCCACCATGCTCTACAACCTTGCAAAGAAATGAACAGGACCAAAACTGATGGTACTCAGATCCCCCTGCACTATTGTCTCTTAACTTTATTTAGAGCTGTATAATGTTTTCATAGATTAAAACATTATCTAGTCTCAATGACATCTCTTCATGAAGCATGACTTAAAAAAAAGTTGAACTAATGTCATTGGTTGGAAAGTTAAATGAGAAACTGACAAAATAAACTGGCAAAACAAATTTCTTGCTACTAAAAAATCCTGCAGCAAGCCACACAAATAAAACACTGGAAAAGAAAACATCAGGGCATATCAGCCAAGCAAGGATGTCTCTGAGAGTTTCTGACTAGTACAATACTTTTCTGCTTTTAAGCAAACAATAGAACTTTTAATATCTCACAGATGATTTAATTCCTTCAAGTTTAGACAAATAGCTGTAGACAGAGCTGCTATTTTCCTCACTGTAGGAAATCCATTTGCAGAAGCACTGGGTATTAGACTTTGGAGAATCTAGGTGAGGAGAAGCAGTTATCAGTGCCACAACCACCATGGAGCAGACACACAGTTGCACCAGTTCCAATATCTAAAGCCTTAACTAGTAACTTAAAAATGCTTTTGCTTGCAGTCTACAATGAAAGCTAAATTGCAAATATACATTTTTAGTCTGTAAGTCAAGGTAAACTCTTGAGCATGCAGAGCAGCTGAGCTCTATGGCTGGTTGGATGTAAAAATGTAAACTCTGCCTTGAACTCCCGCTGCCGGGCTGCAGAAATGAAGTTTCTGATCACAAGGCTCCGCTGTTACTCTCTGAAATGCACTAATGCTGGCCCAGTTCTCAAAACACAGAGACACAGGCAGTGCTTGTAGAAATATGAAATACCTGAGCCTGAAAGCTGCAGGCTTCCAGAAATGCCTATTATTTAAAAACTGCATCTGGAATGAAAACCCTTCATGCTTAAGTAGAAGGAAGGGAAAGCCCTGGAGTCTCTGGCTAAGGACCTGTCTCTACAGCCGCAAGAAGCACTTGTGGTACTGGAGGCATCACTCGGGGTATGCGGCTTCCAACCTCTGTAACAGGACATGGATGGGACTGAATGGCAAACAATAAAGTCCAAGTCAGCCACAGTCTCCTTGGTTAATTCAAGGAAGACAAAAGGCCTAAGTATCCAGGAGGAGATAGAGAGCTCCCAACTCCACCTGCAGCTCCCCTGTCAAACCCTTCAGGGCAAGCCGCCAACTCTTTAAGCCCTGCTGCCAGGAAGGTGGGTACTCAAGCTAGTAAGAAACCAGACAGCTTTTCAATAAAATATCTTGCTAAAACTAGGACACTTCTGCCATTTTGCAAAGGATGCTGAATCAGTACAGAACATCCTCACAGGGGAAAATTTCTCCCCAGACCACTGGCACACTTAGTAAATCCTAGACAGCAGAGGGGACACAGAGATTTCCTGTAATATAACACACTTTTAAAAGGCAAAGTAAAACCAAGAAATTAAAACCACTTGGGATTAGCACTGCTCTAAAGAATGAGTTCATACTGTCTCTGCTCCCAAATTAGACCACTGCTTTAAGCACCACAGTTAAAGTCATTATGTATTGTTAGCAGAAATATGCTATTAATATTAGATGCAAACAGATAGCCTTGCCCTGCACAACAAACACTGTGGCTTTTTCCATTTTAAAATACTAATTCCTCTGTAATGCAAAAAATTTTGACTTTTAAAGTGCCATAAAAAACGCAGTATGACTAATCAGAAACAGCAAAAACAGAAACAGGATTAAGATACTGCAATTCATTTCCTAGAATATAATGTGCCACCAGCTGTGTAAACTTTCTAGTAGCTACAACAAATATTCTGGAAACAAGCAGGCAGCTGATTTACATTTAGCATGTCTCCTCAGCCATCAGGCCTCTCCGGGAAGTTCTTGAGCTGTCTCCTAGACAAGCTTTAAAGATAGCCATACAACAAACTCATTTGATAAAACAGGGCTGAGAGTGATCTTTAATTTTTAAATTCAACTCATTAACTCTGAACTCCTGCTGACACATCCAGTACTCCTGCCTCACAACGATATGGTCCCTGGATGCAATGAATAACCAGCACAGCATGCAATATTCTGGCATACAAGACAAGACGCACATAGACTCCAGCAGTTGGACTCTTCTACAGAGAGAAGCAAGGGCCTACCTGCTGATTCCAGTGACAGGTACTGTGCATTCTGTAGAGCTTCCTCTTCTGGAAACTATGAAGCGGCCGTGTGCGGGCAGATGTGCTCACATTAGTCACAGAGACAGATCTTAGTCTTGTTCTGTCTCTTCTTCTTTTCTTGATGTGCTGATGATCAAGCAACCAGCTGCTTGAAGAGGATACCTCTCTGTTGTCTGAAGCTCTGCAATTTCATGATTAATGAGGGGAAGAAATACAAAAAGTTAAATATGTTCCACAAGCATAGGCTAAGATTTCAGAGACTGATTAGCTATCTAATTCTAAGAAATGTTATAAACAGTAAAATGTTTTAGCACAGTGTTTCAGGAAACAGTGAATGTGTGTAGTGGTTTGGTTTAGGCCTTTTTCTAGCAACCAGATCATAACTAAGGAAGTATTCCATTCTATTCTTTACGTAAGCAGAGATATAAAATGAAGGGGAGGAAGCCAGAGGTCAGTCCT
Organism: Campylorhamphus procurvoides; assembly: GCA_013396655.1. NCBI lineage: Eukaryota > Metazoa > Chordata > Aves > Passeriformes > Dendrocolaptidae > Campylorhamphus > Campylorhamphus procurvoides. The sequence goes on along the minus strand of WBMV01003808.1, from coordinate 104,502 downwards.
CCTTCCAGCAGTGTTGGAGAGCAGAGGAGCTCCCTGTGGTCACTCCTGTTGTGGGAGTAAGCTGTGGTTGTGGGCCTACTGGTCGGCTAGCCTGGCCAGGAGGAGGCATCTTGACACGAATGGCAGCTGTTTTGATGGGAAGGAAGTGAAAACTTGTTTTCTTTCTCTCTTCTTCTCTGTATATATGTGTATATATGCGTAAATATATATAAACTGTTTCAGTTCTGATGAAATTCGGTTTGCAGGGTTTTTTCCCTCCCTTTCCCTCCTTTCCCTGTGGCCAGGAGAGGCCTTTGGGGCCCTTGTTGTTGGGCCCTTGGCCAATTTTAACCAGTCACAATGTGCTTTGTTCACTATAATTCTATGGTCAGGAAAGGAAGTTATCATTCTTGTTCACCCTTCTGCTCATGGAAACAAATGTCAAAATGAAGCCCTTGACCACGTAACAGGTTTTGGTTTTTCCAAATTCAAGAACTCTCTAACACTTTTAACACCTATGAGTTTTAAGTTACAATTAATATTTCCCTTCAAACTGACATCCCATTCAAGACAGCAGTCATGCTAACATAAAGGAGACATACAGTCCTGCCCTAATACCTTCAAGATTTTTCAGTCTTGCTCAAGAACTGAAACCTACGTAAAGCTTTACAAACCAGTGACCATTCAGCATAAAGGCTTCAACTCACTGTAAAGAACTTGTATAAAAATTAGGAACTCTGCACTCTAAGTGTGTAGAGTCAAATTCAAGCACAAAGACATGGCCAAGAGTAGTAGAAAACCCTACAAGGACATGTAGAACAATCTCAGATAACTCTCACCAATCTACAGCCTGTCTGCTCACCAGAACAGGCAATTGTTACACAAGGTAAGAATTCAAAACACTCTCCCAACTGGGTGGGAATGACTCAATGGGAAAATTGCACTTCCCTGTTATAGGTATTCCTGATTTTATTTTGTTGCTGTAGCAACATCTGCCTCCAAAGTTGAAGGCTTGCTGCAAAAAACACTCCAGTGTGCATATATTTTTACAACACTGAAGAACTGGATCACAACTTGCACTGCCTGAGCAGTGCAAGTGTACAAGATATTTTGGCCTTGATTCATACACTCCTAGAAACATTTTTAAAAGGAACTCTTCCTCAGCTGTCTCATAAAAAAGTCACAGATTCAAGACACAGCCTAAATTATTCTTCTTTCACATACTTATCTTTATTAAGGAACTCCTGTTTCAGGGCTATTTTTACTCCAAAACTCAGAGGAATCTTCCGATTTTTTTTCAAAATTATCTGTAAACAACTGACACATCACGAGCATGGATATTACATGACAGGACCTCTTCATCCTTAAATTTAGGGCAGAGTCACAAAGTTGCTATGGAACAGACGGCAGCTACAGAAGGTGCCCATCCAAGCTGCTCATTATAATCTCTTTGTGGGAGGCTACAGTCTCTGCAGCAAAGCTGCTCAAAGAGACAGTGTAGCCAGCTCTCCTTCGTGCCAGCAGTCAGGGAGATTCACTCTGCAGCACACTGCCATAAACACCTCAGCTCTAGTTGGGAACAGTTTCTTCATCCACCCGCTCTTACTTAAGACATGTGAATACCAGCAATCCCTCCATCCTCAAAAATCACATTACCACTATATCATGAGAAATATCCAACATACCTAAGTTTTTTGTAACACAGAACTGTAGTCAATCATCTTAATGCTATTTTAAGACCAATACTTATTACAGCCTGTACTGTACTTAAAATCTTTGAATAAAGGATGAAATTACTTTGAGTAAAAGATGGAATTACTAGGTCATATGGACTAGTACTAAGAAACCCTTTTCTACAATATTAATTTCAAGCTACAGTCATCCTGGAAGGTATGTCCTTTCAGAACAAAGGACCTAGAATGGAAAATAGTATCTCCAAATTCCTGAAAATGTAAGTGTCAAAGATAAATTTGGCCTTTTACTGAAGACTGATGTGCTTAAAATTAATGACACTGATCCATGCTAGGACACAGGTGATATTGCTTATGTACTCTACTAATCTAGTTCATCACTCTTCCAGAAATAAAGTTGCACACTTTAGGACAGAAGGCATTAAGTCTCAAACATTCACAAGCAGTGTGTTGCTGTACTCTTTCACAACTTCACAGATATACTCATCCTCCCAGTACTTACATGTACTTACAGTGGCTGCATACTTTTATGATGTCTTTAAGAACAACTCAAAAACCTACTACTATCACCCTTACAAACAAGACTGGACTTCTCTTGAAGCTTGCAGAAAGCACCTCTCTTTTCCTGATTTGATACTGTAATGATTACTATTTTCCTCTACATCACTTTATCAAAAGTTATTCTCAAAAAAAAAGCTACTACACTGTCACCTACCTGAAGGAGATGCCATTGACCAGCTGTCTGTGCCTACAGGTCTTGGATGAAAGAGATGAAGCAGCTGGAGACAGATTGAGTGGAGCAATTAGGCTGCTGATGATTTCACTCAGTTGTGCACTCTTGAAATAAAAATTTAAACAAAATAAGAAATAGTCAGACTTTCATCCCTTTTATCCAGACTCAAAAGCTCAAAGGTTCTGCAGTTTTGTTGATTTCCTACACAAGATTACAGTCATATACATCATGGAATAACACCATTTAGTTTCTTCTTGTGAGTGATCAACGGTCGCATGGTTTTTCTTTCACAATTATTATGTTCAAATACACCTGAAAAACCAGTAAAACACCAACAAAACACCAACACAACCCTGAACAACCTGCCAAGGGCATTGTTTATACATTTGAATAAGTAGCACACAAAACACATTAGCGATCTTACTATTGAAACCAAAGGTTTTTAAAAGGGAAAAAGGAACCAGAACACTTCACAGCTGAGGTTACAACAGCTGCAGCCAGAGCTGGTAACTGGCCATTTGACAAGCATTATAACAAGGTGGAAAAAAGGTCAACTGTCTATTCTCTGTGCATTCTGTTCATTTGAAGTATTTTTCTTAAAAGAATCCTCCTCATTGCTCACTGTACTTAGATAAAACTGTTTTTACAAAAAGAATTGTAACTACATGAGGACTATTGTAACCACAGACAGAATGGATAAAATATTCTGGTATCCTCAAAAACAGCAACAAGAAGACCCCCCCACCACATGAAAACCTGGACTTTCAGAACTTCCCGAAAACAAATGCAGCCAATTTGTTAAGACTAAGAGCTACTCCCTGCAAAACAATGAATTGTGGACTGATTCCAGATAACATTTCACAATGATGCTTTTGTTTTAAAACTTAGACCTCAGAGGCTGACAATAAATGTAGCTTTCTTAGAGGAAACTGTTCTGCACATTAAAGAGAAATTAAATATATCTGAAATGGCATCATTCTTTTAAAAAAACTTCCACATTACTTTGTCAGATTTTCATTCAGAACTAAGAATGTTTAAAACATGAATTGCTAAAGGTCACCCAGTAAATTTTCCTCATATTTTGATTTTACATTTATGCAGAAAGAGGAAGAACTTTTTTTTCCATTTTAGTACAATTCACATATTTTCTGTTCATTTTGGACTGATGCAATTGGGTAAAAATTTCACATCACAATAAAATATTCAGGAACAGCTACTGAAGCACAGAAATAGCAAGTCAATTGCAAAAAGTCTGGACAAGGCAAACAAGATGCCAGTAAAATATTTAGCAGATTGAGCTAAAAATCTCAAAAGAATTCAATCTGTAAGGAGCAAAGTCTCCACAGAATATAAACGCACAAAACCAAAGGCAGACTTCCAAAGCACGAGGAAAAACATACATGTTTTTAAAAACTTGTATAGCTCTGAAAAGGACTTGAAAACAGTATTAATACAAATTGCCAGACTCAGTCACTTCCATTTTATATGAATCTTTTTTTGCTCACAAGTAAAATTATTTATTAACAAAGAAATACCTTAACATCAGACTGAAGAATTCTGAGGGAGTATGTGTGAATATCCTTCAATCTACAGCATTGCTGCTCCTAACACTGAACAAGTTGAAACTCAGACCCTTAAATCTAAGGTTGATTTACAGAACTGCTAGTCAAAAAGGAAATCAAACTCCAAAACTTGTGGTATAAAGGTAAAAAAAGCCAATGTGACTTGTGACGTGTTAAATGAAGAACACCTTTACTTCAAAGTAATTTTCAGATCATCAAAGTTCTTGAATCAAGTTTGTGGCTACCTGGTGACCAGGAAACACACCACAATGGCTTTAATTGTCAAATATCTTACAGAAAAGTGTGTTTAATTCTCCAAGCAACCACTTAAAGAGGGGCAATTCACCACTTTCTAAAAATGCTCTTTGGTTTACCTTATGCAATTGCCAGCACTAAGCATATAAACTTCCTGTTTCATTGCTTCCTGCCTGCAGTGGATAAGATCTATCAAACAGGGGAAGCATTTTAGGAACAAGAAAGTATGACTATCAAATAAGAAAAACTGACACAGAGATTCAGGAACAGGCACTGGTACCTAAAGCTACTTTTACTCCACTGAAAAAACATGTGAATGACTAGGAATTTATGTGGAGGAGAAGAGTAATATATTAATGCCTGACAGTGGCTTTGTCGCAGTTGCTTTACACAAACTGCATAAATTCATTCTGAAAACAAATTTCCTGTATCTCCTTCAGCAGTGTGAATCTATATGTTCTTTATGTACTTTCAAGCAAAAGAAAACCCAGCTGGAGTCTGTATCATATTCCCTGGAATAAACCTTAGAAACTTTTAAACACCACAAAGTAGAACTCAGCTCACAACTTCGCCTCCTCTATGCCTGTTAAGTACCTGGAATTTCTCAGCTCCAAACCAGATTCCTGTGATGCTTGAGAGGGGAGATCAACAACTACATTCTGGTGGGCCTTTTATTTATTTCAAGTGCAACGTATCTCCACCATCAGTCGTACTCTTTTATTTCATACAAGCATTTCTTGAAACAACCTGTGGTAACTCTACTTTGACCCTGACTACAGGGCAGGTTTGTGGATGGCTCCTGAAGTTGGTATGTGGCTACTTGGATGGAAACAAAGCGCTAACACAGACACATCAGAAATAAAAGGTTAATTTGTAAACTGGTGTACAATGCCGTTATTTAAGCCCTTCAATTCATCAGTACCAACTCCTCAGGACTGCAAAGTATTTTTCTTTTTGCAAGTCATCACCATGGAACCTGTCCTGTTTCTGAAGTCAATCACTTGGCTCCACTGACCATTCAATTTTGTTTTACTTTACCTGTTTTTCTATGTTTCGTAAAAGCAGAGTAGGACTGCTGGGTGACATTTCAAAGTCATGCTCCGGCAAAGAATCCTGTCTCTCAATGGCAGCTTGTGAATTCCCTGTGGCATTTAATAAAGCTTCTTGGTCTGTCAATTGTATTTGCTTCTTCAAAATGTCTTTTGGAAATGGGAATTCTTCTAAGATCACCATCCCCTAGACAACAGCAATTGAACACGGTTGACAACAGATTAACCTTCTAAATAATTTTTAAGGGGCAGTCAAACATGGCACATCCCTCTTAAATCCTCCCAATGGCTTTGGAGGACTTAAACTAGATTTTAAATACACCTAACAACTAAAATATAGAAATAGTAGGCATTTTCGTTAATGAAAAGCTGCATCACTTACGCTACTCCTTATAGCAGCAATCACTCCAGTGTTATATCACTGGTTACACATCTGTGCCAAAATTCAAATCAGAAATTCATATTCATTATAGTATTATATGATCATTTGCCCACTGATTTAAGATGGTTTCTCTGTAAGAAACAACCACCCTTTGATCTGAAGTTGGTTTTAGTCTTCATAGTCAGTAAGTTTTGCTCTATTTCTTATTCCAATCCCTATTCTATAAGCAAAACATCAAGAAAGTTATTTTTCATGTAGCAGAGATTATACAATTCAAAACAAAAACCTTTTACAATTTATTTTCTTTAGGGTGAGCATTTTTCGAGTTTCATAATTAGAGGTAACTATCCTATATATTCTACCAATGTCATTGCTTTTCAAGATCATCTGCACAAATGTGGCAACAGGCATCCAGTCAAGTATAATCCTAGGTAATGTTTCAGTTTATCTGTTTTAAAAACGTCAAATGTTAAACAACACACAAGCAAAAATCACTTTGTAACAGTCAAAATCAGTACTCAAATAGTCTCTTAATTTGCCATTGTCTTGAGCAAATAAATTTATTACTCAGAAAAGGCTATCAAACCTCTCTTTTCTCAAGAGAAATGGAAAGAACTTACTTGCTTTGAAGTATTGTTACTCAAATATCAAGAAGATATTGAAGGAATGGGACCATTCAAATACACTGCCTCAAACTTATTTTTCTAATAAGAATATTCCTCTAAAACCAAGGAACAAGAAAGACCGTCACAATATGAAAGGAAGCCCTATTATTATTTGTTTAAGCAAGACAGACTTCATTTAAGTTGTGGCTGTGGAAAACTAAAGATCCTGTAGTTTTACTCAGACTTTGACTCCTGCCTCAGCAGCAACTTGCCTTAAAACATGAAAGAAGACACCCATGAAAAGCGGCAAAGAGAGGGACACACACACACACATATACTTCCACTGGAATTTTACTTTTTGTAGTTGTAGAAACCTGTTTACCAAGCAAGGAAAGAGGAAAGCAAAAAAGGAAGAGGAAAAATTACAGACTATGAAAAGGGAGAGATGCAACAGACACAGAAGAGAAAGAGTAAAGAATTAGAAGACTAATAATGACTACATAAGAATTATAATTTAAGTGGGTTACAACCAGTAGGCTTTGGCAATGACTGCCGTCTCTCCCAAATGGAATTGTTTTGCTTTGCAGATATTCATTTTTTTAAACAGAAGAACTCAAAGATCCAGAGCTGCTACTTCTGTGTGCGTAGAGATGGAGAGGACACAATGTAGGCCAGGAAAAAGCCCACAATTTACTCATCTCCTTCCAACTGCATTATGGTATTCAAGGAGTGGCATTTTGCTTGAAATCATTGTTCACTGGCTAAGAATCATATTTTTTTCCACTCAAAACACATGAAAAACTAAACAGCATAAAAACAAACTAAACACTAAACAGCATAAAAATTCTACTGATACTGTGAAACTCCTTTGCAGCCACTAAATGAAAACAGAGAGCTCTTCTCTCAGCCCACACGTCCTTCCATAGCTGCTGCACTGTTGCACTGTACACATGTGCACAAAGAAGTCCCATCTCAAGAAAATAGGTGCCTACTTTCACTATAGGACGCAATGCCCAACACTGAATATCACAGCTGGTAAAAAGGGCATGAAGTTTGTAAAAAGGAGTGTCCCTAAAAATCTCCACCAGGAAGATGACTAGGCTTCAAGCCAATACACCACCTAATGCGAAGAAAATGCATGACTAAAAGAATGTTCTTCCTCTTATTTCTGTGGTATTTATTTCTCCATGTTCTGTAGCTCATCAGACCTATGACATTCTAAAGGCTGACAGGTTTTTTCATGTACCTGGTATTTAGCGCTACACTAAAACACAGGCATTCTCACTCTTTACTAAAATACAAAACCTTTCACTTCTGTGGGCACAGACTCTCAAAGGCAGGCTCTTCAATTCTTTGGTAAAGAAAAACTTGGGGAAAAGTTGGATATGAAAAGAAGGGCTTTGAGGGCAAAAGAAGAGGCAATAATTTTTCTTTATGTGTTCAGAGGGACACACTCTCTGGGGTGATTTACCTGTACTTTTAAACTCCCTCTAAATCTCATGTTCAGCCACATAAAGTCTGAAGCATCTCTGTCTCCTCCCAATCTGGGCTTATCTGACACACACAGATAAGACAACCTACATGAGGCTCATGAATGGAGAGCCAGAGCACTCTCTTCTAGAACCCCTCATTATCACTTCACCAGAATTATCACAGGTTTGGCTTCTTGTAGTGAGAATGACCTGAGGAACCCATTAAACTGACAGCTAGATTACTCATGTTTTAGGAATGTTACTTCCCACTGTTTCACCAGTTCGATTTACAAAAACTAGTACAGGAGTTACACACACTGGAATTTTAGTAATAATTAATCCCTGCCCTGTTCAAAGTGATGTCCAAACATTAACTAGCTAATCCTCAAGTTAAATACACACTGCAAGTAACAAAAAACACACCCTGAAAGCCCACAACACAAAAATGAATAACCAACCATCCCACCTGAAAACCAAATCTTGCCACTTCTACAGAGGGAAATAGTAGTGTGATAAATGAGTAGTTTGTGCTGGGTCACGGAAAGCCACATGCCACTAACTATCAAAAACAGGAAGGTACGAGTTCCCAAATCCCAGTCCTATACCAGCACCTTTGGGATACAATACTTTTGGCTCCTGATGTCTTTCCCACTAACTTTGCATGTGATAGCCTGCACAGACAGGAGTCCAGTATAAAGCAAACAACAAGAAGGAACCAAATAAATAAATATTACAAGAAACACCATCAAAAGATGATTTGAAATACCCATTTATCATCTTACAGACAATACCTTGGTGGCACGTATCTGCCTGTGAAGGTCAGTTAGTTGCTGGATTTTGTATTCTAGTTCTGAAATCTGGGCTTGAAGCCATGTCCAACGGCTGCCAATTCTAGCTCTGTCTGCAAGCCACTTCCATTCAGAAGTATAGCTGCTGTGAAGACAAAATGCTGGTTAGTCCAAAAATAAAGATAACCACATTTGCACAAGAACATTTTTGACAGCTGCTCTACCTCATGTTGCAAGCATCTCAGTTTCTTTCAGAAGATATCTGATTATACCCATCCAGTTTCACATCAGCTTATTTCTGAAGCAACAGAAGACAGAACTTGCCCAAACCAGTACAATCCATGTTCACTGGCTATTACCAGACTAAGGCAGTTTTCTGTTGAGGATTATAAAAGTCAAAGCTGGATAAACTATTAAACTGCATCAGTTACGGCTGATTACAGATGTGTAAAGAATTTCAGTAATTCCACCAGCAATAATGCAAACTCTTACACCATACTTTCTCCCATAAGCTTTCACAAATACTATTTGCTAACAACTGGAATCTAATAAAACACCACTCAACAGTGACCAGCTAGATATCAGGTCACTGCCCAAAAAACACAACTAAGTAGTTCAGGTTTCTTTTATTCAAGATATTTTATAAATACAGCTGTGTCAGTTTAGTATAGTCAGATTACTGTTTTTTAAAACAGATGTATTTGGTAAGACAAACAATATGCCTCCTGATCCTTGACATTGTGATTAGCTTAATTTTATTATGCTGAATTCACCACTAGTATCAGCAAATATTACTCAACCTACATATTAAATGAATTACATACTGGTAACACTCAACATACAATCTTATTATTTAGTAAGTGTAAGCAAGCAACCAACACAATGTAGTATTTTTGTATACAACTTCCATTACTATCCTATCCTTATCTAAGTTTGTTTATTTATTTACAGAAAATGCATGATGGTTTTTTCCCCACTGAAGTTGACAGGTAGCTAAAAGAACTGTAAAAACAAAATCAAACTTCTGGAAATAAGGGCTTTTACTCAAGTAATTGGCATAACTACTGCATCTAAATCCTGGGTGACACTGTACATAAGTTCTGCACAGTCAGAATACATGATCTCCTGTTCCCCAGGCAATGAGGAGCACTGAAGTATCACAAAAGACACATACACATAAAAAAACCCAAATGCCAGTGAATTGGCACAGAAACATCACACAAGTGTAATTGTTTCATGCAGAATTTTGTGTCAATGAAACCTCAACAATGAAAGAAAGGTAATACAGCACCCTGGGGAAGATGCTAGACATGTCCTGGCATAAGAAACATCAAATTTGAGAATCCTAGTATTTCAGGGCAAAGATTATATAACACAATATGACTCAAAATTTCAGAACTTCCGGACTCCTTAAGCTATAGTAAGAATAGACAGTCTCTGGTATATCACCTCTAAAATACAAAATTTCCTCCCTTTTTAACATAAATCCTCCCACATAATTTACCACCAGCTTAAACTCTCTCCTACACCCCTAAAATGAACATATGAAATTAGACTGGAGATTGAAATGGCCTGTTTAAATCCACATTCTATGTGGTAGCAATGTGGACTACCATAAAAAAGAAATTCAAAGAACTCTGTAAATACCTATCATAATAAATTGCTTACATTTTACATATTCTACTAGTAATTTCTCCTAGGAGAAAAAGGCATACAAAGTCATCTTGTGAATGTCTATTTTCCTGACATCCCCTTTTTATTTGTTTTCCCATTCTTACCAGCAAAACCAGTTCTGGTTATTTATGCTTTAACCAGGTCTTCCCAATAAGAACTTCTCTGGGATTGACAGCTTTTGCATGTTTGTGCTCCTGCAAGTCATAAAATACACTTTGTGGGAAAAGGGGAGGAATCTGAATTCCTAGTTTTCAATTAAATGTGTTCACACAAGTGTGGCAACTGGAATACTAAGGATTTGTCTCAGGACCTTGGGCTAGCAAAAAGCTAGTCCTCAGAAAGAGCTCTTCAATGAGGATGTTATATATCACTTAGTTAATAATTTTAACAAAAAAAGTTATACAGGAATAAAGAGGATAACTGAGAAAAAGCCAAGAGAAGTGCTGAGGTGCTTATTTCTGCTCCTTTATCAAATGGCAAATGAACAATGAAACCCAACAAACCAGGACATTGTAACAAGAAAGCCCAGGAGAAAGTAAATAAATCACACTGACAGACTTCCCTTCCAAACCAAATGAAACACTCCGGGGTGAAAGACAAGCTACCCTCAAACAAACCAAGGCATGGAGCAAATAAGAAAAAAAGAAAAGTGCCCTGACACAGGTAGGAAACCAGAAGCAGAATGGAAAGGGCCAGAGCTGGTCTTATGTTGCCTACCCTGTATGAAATCAGTATGGCATTAAGGGATCAACACCCAATCACAGCTGATAGCGCCAGGATAGTTAAATGTTGTAATCTTAAGATAAATAAATCATATCCTCTGTATATTACTGCCTCACATATAAAACAAGAATCCTCTGCAAAGTTACATCACAAGTTATTTTTAAAAAATTAATTTGCATTTTTTCCTTAAACATAATATTAAATCTTTAATTAATTGCATTCACTCTTAAATACCTTATGTACTTTTTTCTTTGTTCTAAAATATCACAGAAGTATTTCTTAAGGCTTTAAATTGCACTACATAATTAAAATAACAGCATTTAATTACACTGTGTAACACTGTCCTTAGGCCCCACTCTAAGGAAAGTTTTCCACAGAACTGAGCACAAACATTTTAAGCTCAGGCTTGACCTCAGTAATTTTTGCTTCTCTCTCCTGCCAGCCCCAGCTGCCCCGTGTTCACTGGCTGCACAAGGACTTGGGCAAGTACCTGATCACAGGAATTAGAGAGCTCCTCCTGGCTGATTTCAACTTCAGAGGCAGGGAGAATGAAGGAAGTTTAAGTTTAGATCCCCTTCCCAGTTTTGATGTCTTGCAGACAGGATAAGAGGTGAGAGCACTGTTAAACTCTTTTCCCATCCCTGTTACTGATTATTTCTCTACAAATTATTTAGTTAAGCTTGTAACTCCACAGAAGAAGACAAAATTACTACGAGCTATCATCACACTCCTAAAGTAAAGTGTTTTGCATGCAAAGTAATATGGTCACTGGAGTGACAAATGATAACCTACTATTGCAATTAAAAAAAAAAATCATTAAACCCCTCCCTACTCTATTCCTGGCATGTTAGAGAGTAAAGCTAAACATTCACTCAGCAAAGAAAGCTGTTTCAAGGTGGCTCCAGTGAACTCATTAATTCTGCAAATCCAGAGGGGAAAAAAACCCCACAAACCAAAAAAACAACCACAAAGAGTTAGAAAAATAATCAGGGCTGTTACTGAACGAGGAAGTCAGAGCAAGTGCTAAAGGAGAAGCTCCTGCTCTGGTTCTCGGTTGCAAATGAGACCAAAAAAAAGAAGTTTCTGTCTGTCCCACTTCCTGTGTGCTCCTTTCACAGAGTATCTCTACTTGGTTTCCGTGTTTTCGACTCTAACATGAAACGTCATCCACAGGAATTCCAAAGTCATTCCTCTGCTGGTAGCTCAATATAAACCATGTTACACTCACAAAGTTTCTCAGGATCAGTACAGTAGTACAGTGAAATATTAAATCTGCATATAAACTTATTGCTCTTGCAATGACTCTAATTCATCCAGGACTATTAGAATTGGAATGGAACAGAGCAATACTGACTTTGTATAAATAAACCATCTCCTTTAAATTGCCCTAGAAAACAAATGTTGGAATTGCATAAGAATCAAAATTTGTTTCCATGCGAGTTACCGGTTTGCATTTCCATTTTGGTTGGACTGCAGAGTGTCAATCCTACACAACTTGCAAAAGAAGGAAAGAACAAAGAAAGAAAGAAATGCAGAAAAACAAACAAGCCACAAGGTGCGCAGACAGAAATGCAGACAGTCATGGTATGGTCAAAAATACAACTAGGAGCAGATGTCGAGGCTGTACTTGGGCATCCCAAAGTATGGAAAAGAATTCAGCTGTGGATCATCAGCACCAGCACTGGCAGTATAAGCATTTCATTAAAGCTACTTGATTCTTCTGAGACCAAAGAGGCAAGTGAAGAGCACTAAATACTGCTATTACAGTCAGTACTGTTGCTGGAACTGAAAGTTTGTGGCCATGACCTGAGGACAAGAAAACATGGACAAACCACTCAGCACTCTCACTTTCCCGCAAAGAAAAAAACTGAGAACAAACCATGTTTTAATATAACCAAACAAACATGGCAGAACACAACAGAACTCTAAGAAGCATTTCCAGTGCCTACATTGTGCTGCGGGTGAGATTTATGTCTTTCCAATAGCTAAGATCAGCTTGCCTGAAAAAAACAACCCAGGCATCCTGAATGCCAAGAGGAACTGCTAACCAAGATAAAACTGCTGTGCTACACACATTTGTTGTTTGGCTTTTGTGAGAAGGGACAGGATTTAAATCTCTCAAGCATGTTTTATTTTTATAAGCAAACAAAACAATAAGCCTGAAAACAGTTCATAAATGATGAAGGAGAAACACAGTGGTGTTTAAAATGCACAAAATATACAGAACCCAGGAATAACAATAAGCATCCAGGACAGTTGATTCAAACAGGTATGGTGAGCACAGGAAAGAGTATTCTAGAGTGTGCAGCACTGTGGCCACAGCAAGATTCTTCAGAAGTTATCTTATATCCTGAAAATTTAAAGGAAACTAAGGCCTTCTAGCCTTGTAACTCCCAGTGTGAACAAGTAACGCGCCCTGCCATGATACGTCTGCAGGGACAACGACAGGATGCTTTCTGCTAAACAGGAAAGGAGTATGCTTGCAACAGACCCACATCAAAACTCTAAAAAGTATGTTTGCCAACTCAAAACACAGACTCCTTTCAAACGGTTTCAAAGAACACCAAAATTTTCAAGTTACAACATTCTTAAACATGAACAAGCCAGAGAGCAAGGCACCCACATAGTGTGGGTGGGAAAAAATTCTCCCATTTCAAAATTCTGCAATTAACATAAGAATGGCAGTTGTTCTGACATCCCCTCACACTTATGTTTATATTCAGCCTCTTAACACAGTATGCTCCTTCTGCCAGGTGACGTTCCCTTCAGTTAATTCACATTTTTTGGCATTCAGTTTTCAGATAATTTAGTCCTAAAGTGACCTCTACCACCCCTTCTGGTTTATCTCCAGCTCTTGCTGGGAACTCATGGGCTATCACACTGCAATCACACAGCAGTGAAGTATCTGGGAGCAAGAAGCAGCTCATAAACACCAGAAAGACTACCTTCAGGATAAAGAGCTAATCACCTTTCTTGCTGGAAGTCAGTGAAAACAATGGCAGAAGTTTATAATTTTTGTGAAGGCCTGATCTCTGGGAACTGAAAAGCAAAAAAAAAAAAAAATATCAGAGGTTTCTCCAGTCTTTAAATCCTACCCAGACACCATATGACTCACCATGAAATTCATGAGACTTAAAACACCGGAAAAAATCATACATCCCCCAATTCTCTTGGGAAGCTCACTCGGTTGCACAAAACCACAAAATAGTTCATACTGTCCACACAACACTCTGTCACAAATGCTCCACTACTGGTATAGTGGGGGTCCCTCCACGACTGGACCTGAAAGACTGTTAACTTCCTGAGCAGCCCCTAATTTTACCACAGCATTACAGTCAGTTTTCCTGTGACTACACATGGCAATGCTCAAAAGCAGCTGGCCTGAATGCAAGTATTTTCTTGCAGGCCATTAAGGTGAGGACAGGGCTTCTGATACTTTCTGTCAATATGCTGGTAAAATTCAGAATGTCCATTCTTCTTCTCCCTAGAGAGACTGACAGTAAACAAGAGATTACCTACAAAGACTACAGGATAGAACATGAAACATTTAAATTAGCTGAATGCAGGTATATAATACTTGTATTTTAGATAAGTTTATCTCGATTTTACTCATGAAATAAGGGTGCCCACTCCTAACCAAAGTTTCCAACACTTTTAATGGCTGAACAAGCATGTCCACCTATGAAATGACCTGTAAATGCTTTCTCAAGGACTAATTCTTCCAGCACACCTACTCAGTGTTTGTTTTCAGAATGAATCAACTTCAGTTGCTGTTGAAGTATTAATTCCCCCGGATCAGTTAACTGTTAAACCCATAATGACTACATAATTGAAAAAAAAATGTGAGTGCTGTTTTATAAACTTGATATCTTCTACACATTCCAGAGTACAAACAAGACTAAACCAAACTGTAACAAATTCTGTACTCTAGTATTATACCTGATCAACACTACATAAGAAAATGATTTACTGTGACATTCACTCTCAACCTTCGCTAAGACCATCTAGAAACAATATGCCGCCGCAACATGAGCCAAACCAAGCTATGCACCTCCCACTCTCCCCTCCCAAACAAGCAATCAAGGGAAGTTCTGTGTCATTCAAAATTATCCTGCAATCTCTATGAAGACCTGCAGCCAGGTTTTTCTTCTGGAGCTTCTGGGGTTGCTGTCTTCTTTGGTATTTAACAGAAATCTTTACCTGGCAGACATTTTCCTCTGAAACACTACACAGCTTCCCAGCAGATGGGTTACAGTCTTCCCTGGCATCTACACACATCAGCAACTGCTCATCACAATTCCTGTCACCCATGCCTGGTCCCACCATCTCTGACACACTGAGGTCATTCAATACTTCCAGAATTGCATTCAGTAACATATGTTGATACTAACACACAATATACATCTTCTCAAACAAAAAAAATGTATCCAGCTGAACACTTCTGCTGTGCCAGCAAGCCTGAGGAATTTACGCAGTTAACACCTGAAATTATCAACTGTAGCTGTGATTTTCCCTTGAAGAAAAAATTCATGGTGCAGAACCAGAGTTGGGGGGAAATTAAGTAGCAATAGATTAAGATTTTTGCATCTTTCACAAAAAAAATTAGCCGGAACACTGGGAAGAAGAGAAGAGGAAAATTGGTATTTAGGGGAAAAAGGCTGTGGAAGAAAACCACCAAATACAGAAATGGAGTCTCTGCATTTGGATACCCCAGCAAACAAGAAGTTTCGTAAGAATTTCAAACTGGTATTCTATATGTTTCCTTATCTGTGAAATCACATCTTCCAAACTCATAAGATGTCACAGACAGTAACTGCTCTACAGGGCTCCTGAAAATAATCACTCAACTACTGCTAGTTTCATTAGAAACTGAAATTCAGTTAAATTTGCACTGAATTCTTAACTCAATTTAGGGCTCAAAATAAGAAATTAAAAATTCAGCTCCTTAAAAGAATGTTGTTATAGCACTGAACATTTCTAATAGCTGGCTTCACAATCTGGTAGGTGCTTCTCATCTCTCATTCTGTTTACATAATTCTTTAGAGCTGTTAATGATAAAAGGCCAAACTGGTTGGTGGAGGTGGATTCAGTTAAAATATTAATTGCCCAAGAAGTAAAAACCTGCAAAAGGTAAACAACCGGCACCATTTCCTCCTAAAAAAACCCCCAACAAACTACTGCTGCAAATTGCGTATCTTCCAATGCCCTCTGTTACAAGTATTTTAATTTTTAAGATTCCACTGGCTGCCTCAGCACTCCAGCTTCTCCCACTAAACCTCAGCATACTGTACCTCAGTCCAACAGGGAACAGAAAAGCTTGTAGTGCTAACATGCAGAGAAATTTCTGCATGTTCATTTCTTCAGGATGTTCTTCATGTTCTTCAGGAACAGCAGGGCTGCCTGGAAACAAGCTTCTTTTCTTGCCTTTGAAATGGTACAACATCAATAGACTAACAACAAAAGAGTAGGAACACAGGTCTAGAAATTCTCTGCAAGTATTACAAAACTGCCCTTGAAAAAGAGATCAAGAAAAGTACTGCTAAGTCTGCAGTCCATGCTCAACATAAAATAAGGCAGACCTTATAAAATACATTCCTTTAAAGATCCGTGCAAAGGAAACACTATAATAGCACACAAGCAGTGTATCAATGCTGTCCAGTCACTGAAATTGGTTCCAAAATTTGAACATATATTCTTACAAGGAAAAGGTGGGTATGGTATTCATGTAAACTCCAACTCCAGCTCATAACACTCATCATATACATAATAGCATCAGATTTCAATGAAAAATGGATAAGAAACATATTCTTTTTTGAGACATTTTGGACAGACAACTAATTGATCCAGGACTTGGAAGCCAGGTGCACTGGAAATTGGCAGCAGGCTTTTGCTAGTGGAGGGGCTGCAGCCCTACAGAACAAGGGTAAAACTGCCCCATCAGGGACAGAGAGTCAGACAGGGCTGTGGCAGGTGGGGAAGCCCCCACCAGCACTGCCCCAGCAGGGACCCTGACACCTGCCCTGCGGACATGGGACACCCTGGTAGAGGAGAAATCAAGGCTGCCAGGCCCCCTCCATTGCTGCAGGCATGCTGTGAGTAGGTAACAGAAGAGGAACCAATCAGGTCCCTGCTGTCTGCTCTGCAGGGCAGGGATGGAGCTCATTTTGAGTATGAACCCCGCAAATCAGTCTGCAGGGACAAGGCATGGAAAGTATAATGAACATAGGTTTTGACAGTTTGGTGTTTCTGTGTTTTGTAGGAGCCTGGGGTTGAGTTTCACCGGGTTTTACTGCTGCCCAGTCTACCCCCATGGGCTGGGAGGAATTGGAGTTTATAGTGCACATATATTCCAACACAGACCTTCAGGTTTTTTTTCCAATGCCAGAATCAATAATTAAAAAATTGCTAATTGAAAATTAAATTTATTTAAATTCCCCAACAGAAAACTTCTCACAACAGCTCGGCAAAATGTTTGGATGAAAATAATTTACAACTATTTCAGTTTTATTAAAAGAGAACATAGATCAAGATATTTAAATTTGACATCTAAAGTTACATTCCTAACCCATATTTGGCAATATGAATGAAACCCCATTACAGGAGAGCATTCCTACTTTTGGAAGACTTTATGCACACTTTTTATTTCATACCAAAAGGAAAGCATTTAAGTGATTTCCTGTATCAGGGGCCCAATATACACTGATTTTCAAAGGCACTGGATGTATCCCTTTGAAGTGGATTCTCAAAAAATCAGTGTTAGCTATAAAACAAAATAATGCTGCCCTCACTTTACAAGAAGTTATAAAGACAGTTAAATGTTGTTTGTAAATAAGTCTTTTAATTAAAACAAACACATTTCACAGCTTAGCAAAAGAAAAAAGCTAGCCATAAAATGCTGATTAATCAGCCGTTGACATCAAGCACCAAACTCTTCTTGTCCACAATTTAATTAAGCATGCAAGGTTATATGTATACATGTATATGCCTGCTTACTAGATTTGCTACTCTGCTGTGTATTAAGCAGTTATTAAGAAGAATAATGCCAAGTTTTTATTTACTATGCATTCAACACCTATCTAACACCAAAGGTTTGACATTCCCAGCTCTGAGATTCCCTTGCAGGTTACAACCTGTTAAATCTTCTGCCTTTCATTAAAACCTTCAGTCTGCCTTCAGCAACTGCAAAAATATTAATGGAATTACAGGTTAGAAATTAGGATCCTTACCCACAAGAACATTACTCTGATATTGTAAGAAGGAAGTCTTGCTCAAAAGCAAGTTTTTATTGCTCTACATGAGATCTCTAAAGCAAAACAGTAAATACATGTGGGAACCTAAAGAAGTTGTAAATCCATCTTAGAGAAATCCAACCAAGTGAGGTTAAATATATTCTGAAATAATACATGCATCTCTTGTGAAAACAGAAGGTAGTATAAAGCTATCTTTTCTTCCATTCTCTGGTTACAAGTCTCCTCACACATCCTAGTGATAGAAGCCAAAAACTGAGAGAATGGAATTCTTGAAATTCACTCAATTCTTGAAAAAGCAACATATAAAACATTTTGAAATAAGCTTATGAGCATATGATTAGCACCTATGAATTTATATGTGTTCAAAATCCCTCACATCCTATGCATATAAGACATTTCCTGAACTTGTAAACTAAAACAAACCAAACCAAGCAACCAACTGGAAACAACTGGAGGTTAGTGGTTAAGAGCAGTATTTAGTCCTGGCAGACTCTCCTCCTTTCCTTCCCAAACCCAGAATTCAATTCTCATATCATGTATGAAGTGAAATTAAAACTCAAGAGTGGAAAATTAGGACCTGACCTTGCAAAAACAAACAGCTTTTCTTTTGTAACATGGCTTGAAGACATGCAATAAACTCCAGCAGTGATATCTATAGTGAGGCCTGCAGAACTGCACTGATGTTGCTCAATTAGCCATGAGAAAAAATGCTACGAAAAATTGAAAATAGCCTAGAACAAACAGATTAAATCTGGAGATACTAGTCATACTATTTTCTTCCTTCCTGTGTTCTCCCAGCCTTACTGCTCTCCTCCCCACATGCTTTTGTACTAAAAGCAGATTTCCCATCTTCTCTCTTCCCAATTAGCAATCTAAGAGGGAAAAAAAAAAGAAAAGAAAAAAGAGAAATATTTACAAACCCTTCACATTCATTATAAAAGTTTCCAGGCACAATAAACCCTGTGGGTATATTAAAATATAACAGCATGTCTTCATCGGGCTGAGGGCTGATGGAGAATAATCAGTAAAACATGTTCAGAAAGCAAAGGAAAAGCATTTCAGTGTAAAAAAAATTTTTACGTTTCAGTAAAAATCCCACCAAATGATGCAAAAAGATTGTACTCAGATAGGGTAAGGAAAACTGGGGAAACAGGCCACAGGACTTTTCATGAGTAGAAAGAGCTACTTATTTTGCAGAAAAATCTACTGCAAACAGTTTTTCTGTCTAATCAATTAGGTGCATGTATTATATGGAGTGAGCAGCTGTGCCTTGCAAAAAGCCCCAGTGATGTAACCTTTGATTCTGGAAGATGACAGATGTTAGTGTATGTAGAAGAAAAACTCCGCATTCCACACTTTAATGGTTTCCCAAATAACCACCTGAGCAGCAGAGTTCTTTGTGATACATTGTACTTCTACCCACATCAGGAACACAAAAAGATACACCAATATGGATGTGGATTGGTCTGGCCAGATACAATACACAGCTTCCAGAGCAGAGCTGTGTTGTTGAATAATGTTTGAGTTCATATCCCCCCTTCATCTCACCTTGTTTGAAATCTGTGACCATTCTACGGATAATCTTTCCTCTTCGTGAACCACAAAGATGAACAAGTTTCAAGTAAACTCAGCTGGTGAAATGCTGTCTGTGTTGGAATTCAACTGTTAGTTGTGAATTCCTAAAGAATTACTCACGGTCACTTTTATGATGCCCTCCGTGGCCCTCCCTCCGGTTCAAGTACTAACACCTAACAGGGAGCCAGCGAGCAGCACAGAACACCTGCCTTTGAGAAACCAGAGAGAAGGACTACCATATCCCCTGTGTGGTGTCTTGCAAATTTCCTATGCCCAAAGGATGTAATGGTACTAAGATACACTACAAATTACTGATGGTAAGTTGGTGCTTTGCCAAAGAAATCTTTGATGAAAACTGACAGGTTAAAGACATTCATGAACTGACAGTAGCAGCAAAATTACAAAAGTCCTGAAGACAGTGAACTGATTTTTCACATTTCTTTTTAATAAATACTCAAAGAACAAAGCATGTTTTGATTAAGCCCGTGAAACGGGATGAGGCTTTCCAATTACTCCAGGAACCAAGGAAGTTCAGTAAGTACTGTGAGTCATCAACTAGAAAAACTGCCCTCACCAGCAGACCAAGGATCTTTCCTGTCTTGAAGAAAGAACCTATATAAGGGAAGAACAATGGTCTAAATAATCTTGTAACAGCTATTTGCAACTAAACAACAAAGGTATTGAAAACGCTAAAGACAATCTTATCTGAGCCATAAAGCATTAAGATTCAGCTCAGAAGAGCTTATGTCAACACTCATTGGGCAAAACTCTTTTCAGGATAATGAGAATGAACAGGGCTAAAATGCTAAAAATAGTGTGAAGAATTGAAGCCAGAATCAACTTCTCCCTCTTCATAGGAAACATACTGTTTTCAGGTAAAATTAGGGTAACTGCATGTTCCTCCATGCTTTGCACGTTGGACTGACACCACCTGCCCACCCATAAAGGATAAAAAGCACACCAGTCATGACACAAATCAGCCACCAGAGTGATTATACCCTCAACTCTAATGCAATCAGTACACTGTGATATGGGCAAAACCAAAAGATTCTTCCCATTCATCACTGCATTACTAGAACATTATAGTATCTATAGTATCTAGAGTTAAATATTATGAAGAATATCACAGAGGAATTTAGTGCAAAAGTCCTCATTATGAAAAATAAAGTCACACATGAGCAAAAGAGTATTCGCCAACCCATATGGTGGCATTGTTTCTGGAAAGTACTTTAGAGTTAAGTCCTGAGGAGAGAAAGGCATTTTGAAGACTGTAAATCCACTTAGCAGGAATAAAAATGGATGTTAACTTTGTTTCTTTTGTCCAGGTGAAAGGCAATCCAAAGGCACTTCAAGTAGCAAAGCTCAGGAAACAGCTTACCTCACCAGCTGCACTGGTGAATAACTGATTTACCTTTGTCACCTAGCAAGAAAAAAGGCAGCCTTTTAGTTACAAAAGCAAATCTTAAGAAGGTTGGAGAAACAAAGAAAAACATTCCAATCTGAAGATGATACATTCAAGTAGGAAACAGCCAGTCCTCTCTGCAATGTTAATTCATGCACTGCCTCAGCCTATGCACACAGACAAGTCCTTGGCTTAAAACAGGCAGTGCTTTAACTCTAAGCTTGCTGGTTCAGCAGCACAGCTCAAACACTGGTGATTCTTGCCCTGCCAATGCAGCTAGGCCTTAGCTAAGGTATATTACTAACCTCATCACTGCTGCTCAACTGTAAGAACATTAAAAAAAAAAGGAGGAAAATAAATAACACATAAATAAAGGGCCACACTGAGTCAAATTACAGATCACCTGCACAGTTCTCCAGCCACTTAGTATTGGCCAAGGTAAGTGTTACAACTGGGCAGGCATGGAGGGAACAGTGCTTCTCCAGAACATTTGCTCAGCAACAGCAGCTCAGGGATTTCCTGAGCCAAAGGTGGTGATTTTGCACTGAATAAACCACTGTGGATTTTTTCATCAGTGAAACAAAGCACACTGAGTAAGCCTTAAGTGGAAAGATAACTTAAGAAACTCAAAAAGCCCCAAGAAGAAATAAAGGTGAAAGACTGCCAGGCAGACTCAGAAATGCAACTGTCCCTGCCAGGAAGAGAGAAGAACACCCTTGCAAAAAACTTTGGCCCAAGTTTTACATTATCAACTACCCTTCAAAAACCAAGAGTTTCTCAACAGTTTTTCAGTTCATGAAATCACAAGATAAGAATCCTAGAGGCAGAACTACTACTCAGAAGCAAAAACATATCAGTTAAGAGAAGAATGTAGATTCTCCTACACAGGGAAGAGCCCAAATAATATTTGTTTTCATTAAAATATTTCAAAAGGAGAAAAATTCTTTTGCAAACTCAAATATTCAGGGTGATCCTAACTTAGCTGCTGAGCCATTATGGTTTTGTTAGACTTCAGCACAGTCTTTACCATTCTGACAATACACGAAATTAATTTTTTTTCTGCTATTTTTCAGATCTACGGTGTCTAACAGCACTCTGTGATTTAACAGAACAGCAGTGATTTGATACAGCCATGCTAGACTGAAGCTATAAACATGCAACAGGACATAGCTCTTTTTCAATTTCAGAAGCTTCCTTGATTTCTTCTGAACATTATGCTTTTCAAGAAGCAGACCAAGAAATAAGTGTTTTCAAGTAGTTTCGTTTACTTATTTCTTTCTTTTAATTTGTTTTTTCCAGACAGTCCCTAACAGCAGGGAGTATGAAATCCATAAACACAAAGCCAGTCCTGACTATCAGTGCTAGAAATGTGGGTGCCATGAAACTTCTGCTAAGCTGCTGTCTTTGTTTGAAGCTCTATTCTGCGTTTCACTGTCCTGACTATCGCATCCCAACAAACCTTAAGATATGCTCTGTCTCTCCAGCTGTAGAAAGGGAAAAGCAGCTTCGCTGCTTTCTAAAATTTCTTGACTGAAGAGATTGTGTTGATTGTGTAGCAAGGTAGGTGTTTAAAAAAAAGAAAAAAAGAAAAAAGGTTGTACCATCATCATGGAACAATTTTATTATCTTTTTCTCTTACCCACTGCTGATTTTGCAAAGCTACAATAATTTGTACTGACAGGATTCCTGCCAATTCAATACAGTTAATATTAATTTCCCTCTGGTTCTTCCTGAAAAACATACCAGCAACAATAAAAACACCACTGCTAGCTCCATTCCTAGTTGCAGGGCGACGTCAGTAAGCAAATTAACATTTTAAAAATTCTAATTTAAAGAACCAAACCTTTTCAATATATAGCTCCCAAATACTGGATGGCTTGACAACTGCATCAGATGATAATTTTTATCCATTATCACATCACAGTGAATTTCAAGATTCCAACATTAACTATTTCTTAATAACTCCAGAAGAAAAATTTAAATTATTTTCATACTGGCCAAAAATTAACATTCACAGCACTGCTATCACTATTTGATTTACAGCACCGTCCAAATACTGAATTATTAGCAGTAATGCAATGCTAATGCAATGCAAACTGATAGGGTGCAGTACAAAATCTAGCTCTCCCCAATACGGTAAGGTAACTGCTTCTTAAATGCATTAATTAGAAGTTCTTACTTTCCTTCCCTGTCAAACCTAGCTGACATTGTCAGTTCTGCTGAATTCAGTAGGACTGTTTATTGAGTAAGGTCACTCACGCAAGAAGAAATCTGCAGGTCTGGACCCTTCCATCCTCATTTATGAGCAAGAAGCACACAAGTCTAAGAAGGAATTTAACACTTACGCTTCCACAGTTGTTCTCACAGCCTGTTCCTCACCATCTTCATCTGAGCTGCTACATGTTGCATCAGAGTCCAGGTCTTTCTCCAAGCGAGACAGCAATCCGCCAGTAGAAAGTGCAAACCCACGAATTTCACCTGGTGCAATGCTAGTTCCATTTTGTATATCTGCACTCGAACTACTCTCCAAAGTAGTTGCATTGTTTTCTGGCCAACCTTCAGGGCACTTGAGAGAGCTACTGCTTAAAAATCTGGCTGACTCATGGAAAACCTTCATTCTCTGAAGCTGATGTTTCACAAAGCATTTCAGTTGCTGATCACAATGTTTGATAACATGCTTTGCCAGGAGCATTTGTAAGCGCTTCTGAGTTCTTTTGGCGCGACTGATTTCCATTTGTTGCTTAGTGACACAATGGAGTAATCGAGCACATACCTCCTCCTGGGTGCAGCTCAAAATCCCTTCTGAAGGCCCGTGAAGAACTTGGTATAATAAATCCTCTTTTATTGTTTCAGCACAGACTTCTAAAGCCCTGCTCAAAACCCCATTTTTCTTGTACCATTTAGCATTTAAAAGTTGCATTTCTTCTGCATTACTGGATTCAGTTACATTTGAATCAGAGAGTCTCTGCATTTCTGCTAAGTTCAGACACATGGCCTCTGAAAACGTTGCCCCTTTGACCTGTTGCTCAGGTTCTGAACGACTAATCTGACCAAATGATGTGTCACCACCATTATGTAATGACTTTCTCATCTTGGAGCAGCTGGGCTCTCCAGCTCTCATCTGTTTACCAGTTTTGTTGCTAAACGCAGAATTTGTACTCATTAACAAGATAGACTGATAGCGCTTGGAGACTGGTGGGGAACCAAAATGCTGCACACCGAAGATATCATTCCTGAGGTTGGGCTCAGCAGCCGGGAACCCCAGGACTGAGCAAGTAATCTGTGCGATGGAGTCCTCTTTTATCTTCTCTTCCACTGCTCTGGAATTTTCCATGCACAAAGCTGTATCAGACTCCATAGCTCTAGAGGACAGAGAAGGTGACAAGTGGATACCATGATCTTTTGTTGCTGCCTCTCTGAGGGCTGGTGTCATTATAGCTACGGTAGGTAGTTTACAGCAAACCTGAAAATAACATGGGCCATGTAAATTTTCTCATTTTCATGACATAGTACAAATACAACAACTCTGTTAGACATTTCATTCTTTCAACATTTCATCATTATTCAAAGATTCCATAAAAGAAGACATTATCTAAAGAGCACAGACTACACTCCCTTCCAAGTCAAACAAGAACACACTGTTTTTATTTTATTTCATTCAGAGGTAGCTCCATTTGCAATGAAAGCCTTCACCTCTCAGGGGCGTAACTGTCCATTCCTCATTTCATTTCTGATCCTATCAGTCTGAGAAATAGGACTCAAAAGTTCAGGCCTGACCTCTTCCTGGAAATGCCAAGAAGCTCTACCAGAAGAACATCAGTCCGGTATCTACATACCAGCAACAAGTTTATTAATGTTCCAAGATTACCACTGACCCCCGCCTTAGTCTGAGTGGTTCAACAGGCACAGGTTGTTACTCCCGAAAACCAGGAAACACACAGCAGAGCTGCTGCTCGAGCAAACAAGTAGTTGGAGATGCGGATCACATACCTGTACGAAGATGGAAGCTATTCAAAAAATTGGCACCAAAAAACTACAGAGTACTGTGTTTTAACTTGATCATATTCCCTCAAATACCACACACCCTTCCGGTACAGTTTCAAATTTCAAAAACTGCAATGAATATCACTAGAATTCTTTTTTTCTTGCTTGGTTTTTTTTGTTTAGCCTGGGGGCCTTCTTTCCCACTCTTTTAGGGGAAAGAGGAAAGAAACCTAAGTACCCTTAAATGGAACCACAAACAGTAAACTAAAGAGCACTGACAAAACACTAATTAGGAGTGCCTGACAGAAGATGCTTAAATTACCATATAGCTAAAAAATAAATAAAATGCTTTTGAATAGGGAAATCATCCAATTAACTCCTTGCCCAGCAACTTTCATATTTCACATAATGTTTCTGCCCTGAGAACAGTCACGTGAAACATTCAGGTGTGTTCATGTCATTTCAGATTATAGACTAAGGCTATATAAAAGCTGGTCCTGTCCCTGTCCCCAGTCCTTGGTATTTCTCCAAGAAGTTCAACACACACACAAAACGTCCTTGGCATATAAGCAAAACAAAGTACCAGCTACAAAAAAATTATAAACAAATTTTAGTACAAGTACTTGGCTCAACAAGAATTCTACAGTTTTCTTTTTGACACATTTTATTTCATTTTGGCAGAAAGCTGCAAAAATAATTTCACTCCACCCTTATTGGAAGTGAGTTTCCAGAGCCAAACATACTACGTTTGGGGGGACAAAACAGAAATAAAAGCACAGAGGAAGTGAAGACAAGTACTGCAAAATGGTATTCTGGAAGAGTCTGTATTTTCATTCTGGGAAAAGCTTTTTGTTATAGGTAAACCATTTCAAGGACTTTTTCCATTGTGTACTACTTGAAGTTTCAGAAGCAAAACAGCTGAAATGCTACTAGACTGGCAGTTTGCCTTTCATCTGCTGAATACACACTCCACTTGAAAGACTAAGAAGTATTGCAGAAAGAAAAGCTGACATTAAATAAGTACTGAGGAGGGAAGAAACAAGTACCAGACATGCACAGTACAGCATTGATGTTTCAAGTGACTTTATGCTTATCCTCCCTTAATACTTTAATTACCCAGGAGGATACAGGTGGAAATTGTAGTTTACCACAGCGTGACCTGGCACCCTGCTCCCTTCTCTCGCCACAGCTACAGGTCCCTAATCTCCCAGTGACTCCTACTCCTCTACCTCTCCTCTCCTCCTGCTACCTCTGCTGACTTCTCAGTCCTCATTTCTGCCTTATACCCTATTCTACCAGGCTTACTTCACCAGAATTTGCCTAAATCCTGAAACTAGTGTGTTCATATTGGTGATTCGCAGTGCCCTATTAAAAGAAACACAACAAAACCCACCCACAAACCTGCCAGCGCAGAGGGTGGCACTTCCTCCCTTCCTAGCTTTTGTTTATGATCCTCTCACTTTTTGACTCTTCCTCTTGCATAACACTATCACTTTGGTTATACAACACTGCAGACAGTGTTCTGGGGGATTTTTGCTTAGTGGGAAGATTGCTTTGTCTTTTAGCAGATTTTTTGTTTGTGATCTTATCATTTCCAATGCCAATAAAACTCCATTTGCATGAGGCTTTGGAAGGCTCCTCTGTACCAGGCTTCGCTCCTTGTAAATTGAGTCATCTTTCCTCACTCCAAACACCTGAAACTTGTTAGCAAGGAGATTTCTGGAGACCAGGGTAAGATTTTTACATTTCTTATTTCTTTTTGTTTTGAAATTCAGGGGCCTACAAAATAGCATTTCAAATGAATATGGCTGTTTCCAGTTTTAACACAGATTAACAGTGTTTCTGATATGCCAACTTCCACTGTTTTTTCCTTGTCTAGATAGTATTCCAAAAGCAAAGCAAAGTCCCTGGCAGCACAGAGCATCTCCTGAAACACCCAAAATTAAGTCCAGCAAGAATGCTCAAAAATACTGCACTTTTCAATTTCAAGAGGATTTAAGGCCTCTTAGAAACAACCTGCAGAAGAGATGGCAGCTATACAAGCAAGTTTGATCTGTCCTCAACACAACTGACAAAACCTGGTTTTCTAAGGCTTTGCGTTGTTTGCCGTGTAATCCCTGGTTCCTCTTGGACAGCCTTCCTGATTATCACTGGAAAAATTAAGTGCTCTACCAGACAGGCACTACTGTGGCATGGCCTCACCCAAGTGTAGTGGGCAGGACTGACCCTGGCCAGCTTTTTCAAGCCCTGCCTTGTGGGAGGCATCCCCTGGGAATGCTTTAACTATCCCTCCCACTTTTCATTAAACCTACAGGATCATAGCAATTTCTAAGAATAGAGGGAACAGCTCAATGGCATAGTCTGCATTGCCTCACAGAACAGTCTGCAGCAACAACCGCAAAAGAGAGATTGGTCCCACGGGGCATGTCCTGGTTAGAAGTATGAAAGAAAAAGGAAGTAAGTCCATATTCAACACACCTAGGACTAGCCTTTAAAGAAAAGGAAATAATCTCAGTAGGAGCTTTTGTTTTCAGTTCAAAAGCAGCCTAGTAACTCATGACATGTCTTTAAGCATTTTAGTATTTTGTTCTATTAATAGATTGGGAAAAAAAACCCAACATAAATCCAAACAGGATTATGCAGGGAGTCTCAACTTTCAGCAGCACTCACTATGCAGGCACAACTATCCAGACAAAACTGCAAACCCCAGAAGACACAAGTACAAATTCCTCCTCTTTAGAAGAAAACACTCAAAAAACAACACAACAAAATACATATGCACAAACACCCCTAAAATGGATCTCTCTTTCAATATCAAGAGAAATCCATTTAAGACTGACTACCCAGTTCCAATCATAAAAAAACAAACAAAAAAGGATGTACTTCTAGTGGAACACTTTAGAATTCATTTATGGTAAAAAATCCATGACTCAGGATTGTTTTTCTCCCAGTTCATAACTGCTTTCAAACAGGGAATCAGGTACAATTTCCAAGTTTACTACCACATCACCAACTAATTTCCGTTCAGTCTGTAGTAGCATTTACAAACTAACATCTGAAGTAATCTTTATCATGTTGGGCACGTTTTGTATTACAACAGGTGCCTCTGTAAGCAGGTTGTATGTATGCCTCTAACAAATAGCTGCAATGCTTTCCAGTCCATCGTAAAGTCCATATCAACATTTCACTTCTTCTTTTGTATTTCATCCTTTGAAGAGAGGGCCATAAAACCTGGTCTTAAACAAGACCCACTCTCAGCTCTTAGACACTGAATTAAGATGACTGGAATTCAAACTTCACACAACATTTCCCAGGATTTCACAACGTGGACTAATAAGGCAGGAGAATCCTAAGGCACACAGACTGCTTTTTGAGCTGGTACTCGACTTTATCCAGTTTAATTTTTAATATTTCCTATCTATTAAAGTAGGCACAAAAATGAAGTATTCACCTTTTGACAGAAAGCACATTTTAATAATTTGATTTCTTTTTTTAATAGGACCCCATTAGAAATGCCCATTTTTAATTTGTTTCTCACTGGTGAGGGGTATGGAATACCTCAATCACTGCTACATTTATTTTTTTTTAAGCGACACTTCAGCATTTTGCAAGCAGGAAGCTTGCAAAAAAAAAGCGGACGGAAAGACTTGCTCACGAGCACACAGAACCCTGAGGGCAGGCTGCGGGACACACCTGGATCCGAGCTGCTCCGCACAGCCTCGCTAGCCACTTTTATCTCAAGCGCCCAGCCCTGTAAGCGGCCTGCAGTCTGGGAAGCCTCGGCCGGGGTCCCTCCGAGGCCAAGGAGCCCCTGGCGGTCGGTCTATCGGAGCCGGCGATCAGAGGGAAGTTCTGACCGGGTGTTTAAACCACGTCCCCTCCCGTCCCGCCCCTCCCTCAGCACCGCCGCGCGCCGACCGNGTAAATACAACCTCCAGCACACGGGTAAATAACTAAAAACACCCCACACGCACACTAATTTAACGAAATATTTCCGAGTTGCTACGCCAGTAAAAGAAACACGCTCACCGGCATCGCATTGCCTCCCTCTCGGTGGGGTGGCGTGCTGAGGTGAACACGGGCTGGGTGCAAGCAGACCGGTTCCACCTCGGGCTCTGAAGTAATGCAGACAAGCATGAGATTGCATAGAAATGCTTTATTACGTTTATCTGAACAAAGTAATTACAATAAGGCATTCTGGGTTAGATGTAAACACAGGGGTCAGCCGCACAGCGAGCTAGCCTATAGCAACAACAGCAAAAGTTTCAAACTCTACTTCTCAAGGGGAAATACAAATTCAAAGTCACATTAACATTTAATTTGGTTTATTAGTTAAGAATATGATTTCTCTGGAAACTTGATTCTGAAAACCGAGGGTTGGATTCAATACAATGGGCTTCAGGTCTGAAAGACCAAGCTAACCAATGTTCCAGACATAACAATGCTTTTCATTACCAGAACTTGAACCCAGAGCACCATTTGTTGTGCAAAGATATTTAAAGTTCATTAGATATCAGATATCCTGTGTATGAGCACAGTGGTGTTTACTAGCTTTAAAGAATATGATAAATCATATATATTTAACTTACATTCTGATGCCTAATTGTATGCCATATATAAATATCTAAAAGGATTCTGTGAAACTCTTCAAAGTAGTAATCATCTGCTCTACTTGTCACTGACAATGTCTCTAGCAATAAGTTCTTTCATTATTTCATTGGTACCACCATAAATTGGCTGAACGCGGGCATCCACAAAAGCTCTGGGTGGGGGGAAAAAAACAGAACAAGGAAAGATTAAAAACAACTCCTTGGAATGGACATACAATCAAAAAATAGTTGTTTTATCTTTGAAGATCCCTCTTTTCAAAATATGCTATTACCATTGTTAAAGAGGTTCATATTTTCCTAGAGGCTTTGACTGCCTGAAATAAAATTTTAAATTTCCAAGGTGCTGTGAGCCAAACCAGGAACTGGGACAGTATCTCTTCGTTCTGCTTCACTATACAGAGAACAGCTTAGAAGCAATGAGGCATTCTCTGGAAACTTGCATGTTGCAGGACCATGCAGATAATAAAACCCTGTATGGGCAACTACTGCTCACAGAGATAAGGATTCAAGGACACTCTGAACAGGGCTAGCTGGTCTTCCTTTAGTAAGATACGCTGAGGAACACTCACAAATTACACTCATTGGAAACACACAGGAACAAGTTATTTTGCAGCAAAATTTCATACTCTTAATGAATTTAAAATTTAAAAAAATCTAATTAAAAATCTAAAGAAATGTCGTTTAAAAAATTAGTATATTTATGACAACTGCACAGCAGTCCTTTTTTTGGCCATTTCTACTGTAAGATTACCCCTTCTTTGTTGTTTTTTTTTAGTGTGGCAAATGGCACATACACAACCTTCACAGGTAATATACGAGGAAATAGAATAAAACTTCCTGTCTCTAAAATTCAAAGTCTGCAAAAAAATGGGAATGGCAAATTCTTCTTTCTGCATATAAATCTCTTAGTTTTTCATTTAAAAAGGTGTAAAACAAATGAGTGTAGCCAGGCATGCCCTTGATTCAGCAATTTGATATTCCTATGGCATTACACAAGACTTAGACTGATCAACACGTTTTCTTCATACATATGCACTTAATTTCATATAAAATATACAAACTAGCTTCTCTCATTTTTATTTCTACGATTTTGCTTCTCTATTTTTTCAATTAACATTTTCATCTACCAACTCCTATTTTGTGAGAAAATAGGTAATAGTTGCTGAACAGCTCATGAGTTATTTGGAGAATCAAAACAAAGCCTTCTTGAAGACATCTGTACAATATACTGCCTTTCAATAAACGTGATGAGAAAAAAACCAGTAAATCACTGCTAACACTAAACAACTGACATACAGACGTAAAGAAAGTGCCGCATTTGACTTTCCTAGTAAACTTTCATCATACAAGTCTGAAATGTTACACTTACTTTGCAATTGGATACTCCCACATGTACCCCCATCCTCCATGCATTTGCACACACTGAGTAGCTACGCTGTTTTGGAGATCAGAACACCTTAAACAGACAAAAAGATGTTTCTTTTTAGAAGGATATTATGCTGCAAAACATTATGAGAGATATGTTAACAAGACAAAAATGTAACATGACTAGTAAAATAAATACTGTTCAATTTAATGTATTAAAGGTTTGTTCTCTTTATCAAACAGCTTTCAGAGAAGAAAAGGTTTCAAAACATTCAGGCTTGTTTACCTTTCTCACAGAGCAAGAGATTCCTTTTGTGAAGCACACTGATACAGTCTGTTTTTCTTACCAAATCCCTCAGCTTTGTCAGAAATTCACAGCAAATCAGGCTTTCCCCCACCTGCCCATTCCTACTAGCAACACACCAGGATGCTCTTTGAGCATAATCATCACCTGGGGATAATTTATTTTCCTCATAAATGTCAGAATCTTAAATTCTAAAAAATACTGTAATTCTTGCAAGATTTGCTCCCTGTAAAATACGGACTTAACAGCAAAATAAATTTTAGCTGCACTGGAAGCTCAAGCCAAAGTTAAAAGACATGAAAAAAGCACTTTTTAAGCATATAGCTTTCAGAGTGGACACAGAAGGAACAAAACTGACGACTAAAGTCAATTGCTTCTCACGGAATAATGTAAGAGTCCTTTTCTCCAAACCAACCCCTCATTCATGAAATCCTTACAGTTTATTATACCAACTTTAAATGCACAGTAGTGAGTTCCTGCAACTGTCTTTCCTATATAGATATATACCCAAATTAATTTAGGCATGTAACACAACCTGTCACCACAAAAAACCCCACAAAAACAAAACAACCCCACAGACCCTTTTCCAGATATAAGAAAAGAGATGCACAAACCACATTTTAAAATCCTTCAAAGCTCTAACTCAAATCACTGACTATACAAAAGGTTTGAAGCAAGATTAACTGGAGAGAGTCTTCTGCCATACTAGGCAATAAAGCAATTCTATATTCAAGCATTTCTAGATCATTTAAGAGAGTTTTATGGGAGGGAGTCACAGGGACTACGCTAGGAAAAGGACAAATCCACAATAAATCATGATGCTAAACAGTTCTGGAAAGTGAGGGAGTTTCAAATGCCCTGCTTTGGGAAATCTGTTGAGGAAGTAAGTTTGCATATCTGAGCTGGCACTAGTTGTTTCCTCCTCCTCAAAACTGAATGCCTCTGCTTATGTACCTGGTACTTCTAGGTAATCAGTGCCAGGAATACCACTCAATCAAAATCCTTCCTTCCACTGTAAATATTCTCTCTGGATCCCTCTGCTCGTTTCCTCTATACTTGTTTTTAAAAGCCTAAAATCCATAAACCTGTGCATCTCCCATAGAATTCTTTCTTCATTTGTGTTTTTCTCCCATTTGATTTTGCAAGCACACTAAAAATATACAAATTCATGTGCCACTCCCTTAGATGTTTCCAGTTGTCCAGATTCCTCTGGTTAAACGTAAATTAGCAGATAACACCACGAAGTCAGAGTGAGGGAGGAGGAGCTCTGGACAATGAAGGAAAGCATTGGTTGGTCTCATTTACAGCAACAGCTCTAGCCAACTATTCCTTCTCAAAACCAGAAAGCTTTAGAAACTAGCTGAGTCAAACAGCTATTTCTAAGTAACATTAACTAAAAAGTATCATAGAACTTCGAATATGCTCAAATTTTGCTTCAAATATTCAAACTTCACTTAAAAAAAGAGCAAAACAAGACACACGCCCTATTAAAAACAACCAAAAAAACCCAAAGAAAACCAAAACCCAACAAACACCAAACAACACTTGCTACAGTAAAATGTAAATTTTTGGCTAAATACCAAAGAAGTACTCACTTAAAGTTAGAAGTAAGTCCTGATCTTGTTATTAATGGAAGCCTATTTTAAAAGCATGCCCTTATTTTGAAATTGATCTGTTTAACCAACCCTGGTTTTTAACATAACTAAGATTTTTGTTGACCACATAATTAAAGCTGTATTGGAGGCTGACAATGTTGTTACTAATCAGACAGTAATTTTAGCTGTTCATTAGATCTTAACAGCTTGGTATTTTTATCACTAGACTCCTGGCAAGATCATGCAAGTAACACTTCCAAATGACTGTAACTACATACCAATACTTTGCCATAGAAGCTGTGGCAGAGTCCAGGCGTTTATCCACATGGAGCTGCAGGCAGTTGTCCATAAAGGCTCGGGCCACACAAATCTGCGTTTTTATTTCTGCCAACTTGTGCTGTATTGTCTAGTTTTGAAAGCAGATAGAGGGGGTAAAGGAAAAAGAGCAGAAGTAGTAGGATTTAATACTTGAAATAGAAAATGCAGCATTTTCCAAAAGGATTTCATTAGAAATCACTATTTCAAACAACTTTGGCTCTGCACCCCAGAAGACACCTTACTTTCCATACAATTATGTCTCCACCAGCCTTCTAAGAGAAAATTCCTGCCCCTTACTTCTCAAGGTCAACTCAAAACATGACTTTAAGAGAAAAAAAATAAAGAGCCTGGAAAACAAATTCCTAGGGAGTGCAGAGCAGAAGGCTCTGGGTGCTCCCTCTTGTGGGGGAACATCTTTTTACTCTGCAGAACAACTGATTTCACTAATTAATAACATTTCGCCATCTATTTAATGCTTTTCTCTGCATTCTTCAGAGTTTAAGTCACATGCAAAGAGACATAAGCAAAAAATAAAAGAAATTTTAGACCAGCAGAAAGATTTTCAGCTCTGTCACACTGGAAAAGAGCCTCTAGATAGAAAAGGAAAAATCCATGATAAGGGTATTAAAAGCAGACCAGGCAAGCATTATACCGTCTTCTTGTAATTCTGGGAGAGCATAAAAACATCAGCCAATAACAGAAGTTCTTCCTAATCTCAGTTCTGGAATTGTGTGTGTAAATATATATATATAAAAGAAAAATCTTCTTACTTCAAATATAGAGGACCAGTCTACTATTACAAAAAGATTTGATTTCCAATACTGTAACAGAGTATGACTACAGGAATTAGCCATGGCAGAGCTCTAATTAGAAAGGATTTTTTTATTACACACACACTCTAGCTAGCAGCAACGAAAAAAGGAAATATGCAGAAATGTATTGCTCTGGCAAAAATAATACACTTTATGAAGTTTATGGGCCATCTAGTCATTGGCAGTGGTCTAGCATAAAAAAGGGAAATTATTTTGGAAATCTCTGCACGGTGAACTACTACAAATAGGAAGCATTCCTTACCTACATTGAAAAAAGTTAAAAATATATTTCTTTTGTGTTAAAGTTGCACGGTACACATACTAAATTTCATCTGGAATTATGGATTCCTGAATGTTAACTTTAGAAACAGATGAAGACCATAATCTCCTGAAAGATACCTAGCATTCCAGCCTCTAGAAGGCCCAGTTCTTCTGCCCTTCACAACTATGATTTTGACAAAGGAAGTCTCAAGACATAAAATTGACTCTTTTTTGTTAATTATTTCAAAAGCATATTAAAAGTGAGGCAGCCAACATCCTTAAGTAGTATGAGTCACTTCTGTTTTATAAATGAAACATGCAGGAGAGCTTGGTCTGCTCCAGCCCTAACAGATAATGTGGTTTTCAGGAAAACTGTAATATTACAGTCCTGTGCAAAGCAACATCTGTTTTATGACTGAAGCTAAAGAGTGTACCCTTGTCAGGAGAGAGGTTTGCCTACAGAGCATAACCCAACAATTTTACAGGCAATCACACAAACACCCAGCTTGCTGCTGGCTGAGGAATCTCATTGCAATGCCCATGAAGCTCAACACAAGCACCTCTGCAGCACTTGGGCAGCAAGGTCACTGCTGGGAGTCCCCACCAGCACCAGCCTCTCATGTCATTTTTCTGCAATGCTCTGCTGTGCAGAGGAAGACAGTGCCTGCACCGGCAGTCTACAGGACTCCAGGCAGATACTGAAACACATGCAGGTACGATGAACTCCGTGATTAGGACCTCTGGTAGTAAACTACAAGTCTAAGAACAACACGGGAATTGTTCTTCAGCAGCAGCAAAGAGCCAGTATAGTTCCTAGCTGTGTATCTCCCTCCCAAAAGCAGCACTGTTGGGAGGTATTTACCCAAAACAAAAAATACATACATTAAGGCTTTTCTATTTTTTGCCTATTTTTGCTTTTCAAAAATGAACGAGGGGCAGGGATGCAACAATAGTCACAGTCCAACCATGAAACCTGTGCAAATAATCCTTTCAAAACAGCCCAGTGATTTTGATTTGCTCACTATTTCACATACACAGATGTACAGCAAATATACATTGGAATCTGTGTACAAGTCTCAGTTAAAACTCACCTGGAAGTGTGCAATTGTCTTTCCAAAAGCTTTTCTTTGCTTCACGTAATTCCTTGTTTCTTCAAACATGAATTCAGAGCTAGCAAGTGCCATATCGGCAATTAGCAGTCTTTCCTTTTGGAACACAAATTATGGAATTCAGTTGTGTTAGTCCTACATTTCTCTGCATCAGATGCACAGTTGGGACACATGTTCAGTGTTGTTTATTAAGGGTGGGGGGCAGAAAATATCAAACCACCCAACATTGTATTACTGAAATTAATGAGTGGGATGAATGCCTTGCTGCCTCAAGCTCACTCTTATGTCTTGACCAAGGTAATGCTCTATTATGACTCAAAACCTAGCTACAAATTGACCATAAGACTCTTACTGACTAAAAAATTCACATCAAATTCTGTTTCAATTATTGGTTTTCACTGCTCAGTCTAAACAACTGTATTTAACTATTTCAATAGGACAATTCTAGAAAAAACAAAGTCTACAAAAAC
This sequence comes from Campylorhamphus procurvoides, assembly GCA_013396655.1. Lineage (NCBI taxonomy): Eukaryota > Metazoa > Chordata > Aves > Passeriformes > Dendrocolaptidae > Campylorhamphus > Campylorhamphus procurvoides. The sequence continues at coordinate 68,534 of WBMV01003808.1, read as the reverse complement.
GGCTAGTTTTTCCTTCCTCATAACATGGTTAAAGCCAAAAATTAAGTGCAGAAAATCAGTTCTGGCACCACTGAAATCATCTGATGATTACACTGAATCTGTTCATGAGTGCATCTATCTCTTTTGATCAGGTTTTGTATTTACTGACAGTATAAAATTAAATAATCATGACCTCTATCAGATGAGACAAATACAAAGTCATAGCTCTGACAAAGCAAAGTCACATTTTGAAAAACCACATTGCTTCGTCCTCCCAAATAGTTCCAAAACTTCATAAACTAAGTTGTAACTAGCAAAATATTTTGGCAGCTAAACAATTTCTTTGTTACATGAACAGAGTTCACTATATCTTTAATATGCTTCTACTGGTGGAAGAGCACAACAGTGCTTGTTTCTTTAAAGAGAATGCTACATGCACCAGAGACCTCCAAGCTACATTTAATTCACTAAGCAAAGTGGTTCCTTGCTAAAAGTACACAAGAAAACTGCAGTATGTTCATTTTAATACACTACCCTCAGGTTCTTTAATAACTGAGTTGTTGATTAAAAGATTAAAATTAAGAGATCTGGCCTTGATCTGGTAGATATCGACATATCTACCAGGTAAAGAATTGCACTTTTAGCGCTACATACTTTACTTAAAGAGCAACATTGCTTACAAATATCCCACTTTGGAGTTTAAGGTGACTCCCCACAAAACACAGACTTCAAAACTAAATGACAAAAATTGTCTTTGTGTTCTTCCCACAGACAGGAAGCACTCACATCTCTCTTACCTGAGGAAGCTCTGCCATCAGATAGTAGAAGCCTTTGTTCTCTTTTCCAAGCAAGGCACTGGCTGGCAACCGCACATCTTCAAAAAACAGCTCTGCCGTGTCCTAAGAGGATTTGAAACACAACAGGTGATAGTCTGACATTGTAATCTCTTCATTACACTTCTGCCCTGGTTTTTTTATTGCTATTGAACATTTAAATGTGAAATCACAGAATTCTTTAGGCTGGAAGGATCCCCCAGAGGTTATCTAGTTTTATCTCCTACTCAAAGCAGTTTCAGAAAAACAATCAGCTGAGGGCTTTGTCCGTTTATGCTTTCCAAAGCTCCAAAGATGAAGGGACCTTTCTGGGCCCCTCTGCCAACCACTTTCATGGTGAGTATCTTTCCTAATACCTACTTGGAATTTTTCTTAATGTAACATGTCATTTGCCACTCTCCCTTTCGCTGTGCACCTCAAAGAAGAAGTTCCATCATCTCTACAACCAACTGTTGGGTAGCTAAAGGCACCAATTAGATTCTGTCCTTCCAGGCTTCTTCAGAGTGAACAAATTCAGCTTCCTCAGCCTCTCCTTGCAGATCACACATTTCAGACTTCCACAGGCAAAACCAGCACACATATTTTGCATGTTTGTGATCTAAAGTGTAACAACTAGAATCCACCACAGTTCCATATTATATCTATTTCGCTATTGCCAGGCATTAAGCAGTTTTAGACTTCTTCCAAGTCTACTGTGTTAGCAGTTGTGTGAACTCACTTGCGCTTTCAGGCCAATTTTGTCCAGCTTGCGTCCTTTGATGAAACCTTTTGTTCCATTCTCCACCAGAAAAAGGCTGATCCCATGAGCAGGGGACTGGGCCTCCCGGTTTGTAACTGCAACCACAATTACCACATCACTCATCCAACCATTAGTGATGAATACCTGTAAAAAAAGGCAACTTGGAATAAAGCCATGAGCTATGTGGAGAGAAGTCAGGAGAGATCATCAAGTAGCAGAAAGCAAAATTACATTGACACTTTCACATGCGAACTGAAAGGCAAGGTTCAAGTGTCCAGAAGAATGTTAAGGTTTCTGAATTGCTTTAGAACAAGGCAGACATTAGTTTGAGAAGTATTGTGTGGGGCAGAAGTGTGAAGTCAAAGAATGCACATATCTGTTTCTTTTTCTGTCCCATGGTAAAAAACAATACAGTATCAAATGTACATATTAGATGAACACAGAGATTCTTTTGTCTACAAATTAAATTACCAAGGTATAACACAAAATTATCAATGACTTCTTGTCACAACTGCTTACTGTAATCCTGTAGAATGACTCATGGACCTGCCAAGTGGATCCACCTTAACTCCAGCAAAAGAAATGAGCTTTTTGTCCTGCTTGGTTTCAAATGACCAGCATGAGCACCTTTTGAGCACCTGTACATATGTATTTGCTTGAACACATCCTCACCACCACAATTCTGCTAAGGCCAGAAGACTCCATCAGCCTCTGTTATCAGAGGGAGTACAAAAGAAGATGAAGGCATTTCAGAGCTTTAAAAAAAAAAGCTCTCTTGAACCCACACTCCCATTTCGACATTATTTCTGCCTTCTGGCTTTTTTACCATGGCAATTAAAGAAGAGGTTAATGTTTTGCAACAGCTTTACAACACACAGAGAGCACGTGATGCAGGTGGTTGTCTTTTCTTCTCCTAACATGACCAGCAAGCTCCTGAATAAAGATTCCAAAGCTTGCATTGTAGCAACACAGGTATTTACTCAGGCCACAGGAGATTTCACAAGTGGTAATGTATATATTTTACTGTTAATCCTCAGTACTAAAAACCAGGCCTGGTGCTGCTCATACTATGCGGCACCGTTTTTCCCCTTTTATTCATAGTTTAAGGGAAAATAGGTCTTTTTAGACAGTTATTTAAAAGCTACAAAAATAATCTAAACAAGCCCTGCCATAAACTGGTCCATAAATTGCCAGTAACAAAAACATCTTAGGACCTATTAATAAAAAAAATAACCGGAACAAAAAAACTCAACCCAGACGAAAAATCCAAACGAAACATGAAAGGACTGGGAGGAGGTCCTAACTGAACTGGATGCATTCAGTTTCCAAAGCCTATGAGCAGCATGTGTGTCTGTGCACTTACCTTACTCCCATTAAGAATCCAGTCACTTCCATCTTTTTTCGCGTATGTCCGTACTCCCTGCAAGTCACTAAAATGAAATTCAAAAGGTTCTTCAAGAAACCATTCTGGAAGCTGCAACTTTTATCCTGACTTCTACACAGTACAAAATAAGGTAGATTTTATACCATCCAGGCATGGGCTCAGTAAAAACAGACGAGGACAGTGAAACACAGTGAAATAGGCAAGCGTAACACAGAAACCACAAACACGCTGTGGAAAAGGATGATAAATCTATGCATGTACAGAATATCTATATACAGAATCTATGTACAGAAGCATGAGGTCCCGTTTTTCCAGCTCTGCTTGCAGATGGTGGTGTAATACAAGCATGGGTCAGCATCCCCTCATGCCAGTATGCCTTAAATGACAAATGCCAGACAAAACCACATTTTCCAAGCAGGCTCAGTCCGGATCAGAAGGCCCTGTGAAAAGCCACAGGCCACATTTACCATTTGTAGAAGCATGACACCAATAGGTTTTGCTCCTCATCTGTCCCCCTCTGTTTTGGCAACTAGCCAGCTCTGACTACTCCAAACACATGCTGGGTGCCCTTCAATAATGATGGGCAAGACGGAGTATTTCTCTGGAAGGATTCAGAGGAAAGAAAATAAGGCGCTCTGTTCCACAACAAAAGCTAATAGTAAAGTCATGCCTTGTTTACCAAGCTATGTAATTTTCTCATGACTGTTTCATATTAAAAGTATGTTGACATGACAAGGAAGTTGGGAACTATAAAGTCAGATTGCAAAAGTAAGTACAGAGCATATTTGCCCACAGCAGGATGATACAGAAATGGATTCTGAGCTAACACCTTGAAATGACAAAGCTGTAGTAAACTCCTAACAGGCTTTTCTAGGTCCTACCTAATGTAGGATAGTCTAGACACTAAGGTGACTATATAGCCAGGAGGCTCAGAATGTTTTTCACACTGACAAATCAGTAGATAGCACATAATGTTAAGACAACTGTTTTAATATTTGGCTTACCTGCCAGCCCCAGGTTCTGTCATGGCGATAGCTCCAATGCACTTGCCTGCAACCATTTGGGGGATAAAATGTTTAATCTGTTCTTCAGAGCCATAGTTTGCAATGTAGGGCATGACTATATCTGAATGTAGGCTGAATCCTGGGCCTGTACAGTTAACATACATTCTGGGATAAAAAGAAGGATGGGGAAGTTCAGAAAAAAAGTATTACGAAGACTTAAACATTGAACTTTACATCGTTACAACACAGATGCAACAATGAAGAAAACCCCCTCTACACAGACATCTCAGACAATCTGAGCTTGTGGTACCTGTACCTGTTATTTCACAGCCAAATGGGTACCAGGCTAAAAAAACACCTCCCCCAGTCACAAGGCCAGCGCAACACAATGACACTTTTGCTACTCAGTGATCCAAAGTATTTAATACAGGAGGGATTTACATATGTGCAAACTAAGGTTTCCACAAGAAAGAGAACTCCATTTTCTGTAAGCATATATTGTCCATAATGAGGACAGCATGTGGAAAAAAAAATACAGTCATTGATATCATCACTGAAATATTTCCTGAAGCATTTAGTACTCACTGCTCCTCCCAAACAATGGCTGAAGAGAGAATATCTGCTCCAATGCCTCCATGTTTTTCAGCAATAGCAACACCCAGCAAACCCTGCTGTCCAGCCTTTTCCCAGAGCTCCCTGCTCACTTGGCCATTCTTCTCCCATCTGTAAAATGAACACAAGAATAAGGTCACAACTTAAATGCACTATGTGCTACTGCTTGTTTGTCATGGCTGCTGCTTCACACCGGAACATCAACAGACACTCTGCGGGTAAACACACAACTATAATCAACTCTTTCTTGGCTGTGTAAAAGAAGTTTGAACTCCTGCTTCCAACATGTAACCTGACAGGATTTCAGTAAGACTTGTTATGACTGTTATCACAGACTGGTATTTAGGAAATTTAGCCACAACCATATGGATAATTACAAGCAGGTCTTTATCTTCATGACATTCCATTTTCCCCATGTACACTTCCCCCATGCTTTTATATAAAAATCGCTCCCTGGGCACTTACTACAAGTCAGTATTGTATCTTGGGAAATTACTGCTTTAAGACAGTTTCAAGTCTGTGTGAACAGATGGTTGAGGTTTGGCTGCTGACGGTTTGCAAACTTTACACCATGGGAATCCCTTATTCTTGGAAAAATAGTTCCTCTTTATGGGATTTGCCAACTCAGTAGAAAGTTGGATGGCCATTACAGTCCAAGGGGGTTTTTTATGTCTTTTTTTAAAAGAAACACACTATTTTAAAATTGTATGGTAGACAGATTATATCAGAGACATTCCTTTAACACACCCGAGTGCAGCAGGTGTGCTATACACACCTGAGCTATACTACAGCTCTTCATCCACAGTTAATCAACTATCTTATCTCACATATAGAACAGCATCCTAGAATCACAGAATGGTTTGGCTTGAAAGGGACCTTAAAGATCATCTTGTTCCAACCCCCTGCCATGGACAGGGACACCTTCCACTAGACCAGGTTGCCCAGAGCTCCATCCAACCTGGCCTTAGACACTTCCAGGGATGAGGCTTCCACAGCTTCTCTGGACAACCTGTTCCAGTATTTAAGCTCATTTCTTGTATTTAAGATCCTTTCCAGAGTTTTTGCTTCCACACTGGGAATCTTAAACTAATTCTTGACCACCTTTGCTTCCCCTCTCCCCTCACTTTCAGGGCCATTCCAGTCTTTACTCCACTCAGTACCAAAGCTTCACCTCCTCACAATAATCCACAATTGCATTCACTGATGCCACATCTGGCTTTTCCTATCAGCCCAGACAATTAATATACTGTGCCTGAAGCCTCCTTGTTTACTTGAAAGGTCTGAGAACAGAGTGGTTCATCAGTCACTGAAGTGATGCAAGAGCACAAGTTCAACTTGTTCCAGCCTCTGTAAGAAGTTGTGTCAGCAAGACAGCAAACAGGACCTTCAAGCAGAGCCAGGACCTGTTCACAAACCTGCACCAGAAATCTAACAAAAGATGAGGCAAAACAACTGTTTTTACGGACAGAAGAACATGACTGCACAATGGAAGAGCGCAGCATACTATCATGAGGTTGTTTTCTGAGGATAAAAAAAACTACCTGCCACCGAACCTGCTGTAAGCTGGTTTCCATTGCCTCCTGCTGTTCACTCCCATCCCAGAGCCACAACACTCCACTTACTCAATTGTACCACCTCAGCTGTTTGTGGATACACACTTGAGCTGTATCGAGATACTCATCTAGCAGGACGACTTCAGAATAATCCTTTCACTACCTGCCACTGTTTTTACTTCAAGTGAAAATTGCTTAGGACACTACTGAAGCTTAACACTTTCAGTTCAAAACCATATTCTCATTGAATTTCTTTTCTTTCCTCAACTATAACTTGATTGGATATAGCTAAAGTAAGGGCTAAAATCACCCTCTAGTTCTAGTTCAGTGGAATTAAAATACTTCTATTCTGTCCCATATTTCCACCAAAGCAGAAGTTACAGAAATTTAAACAAAGATGTTTTGTGCAAGTTTCTTGGTAATACATGATTCACCTTACCATGCTATGTGTACTTGTATGCTGTTACAAAATCTACTGCAATGTAACCTAGACACAAGATCAATACCTTTTTTAGTTACGTCAGTTCCAGGGGAACTGAACTGTCCCCTAACTCTACCTAAGACGTCGGTGTCAGAGTTAATTCTACAAGCAGGAATACTTTGCTTGTAGAAAAGACAACTGCGTTTGTGTGCTCACAGGCCTAAACTGAGGATGCCAGACTGCCTACATGGAAGCTCAAAGGATGTAGCAAATATTGTTAATGTGTGATTTTTCTTCATGAGTGATTTTCACAGGCTTGTTTTACTTCAGTAAATTTAAAATAGAAAGCTTGAAAATGAAAACTAGTAATCTGTTTCTCTTGTCATATTAAGAGTAACACCACAAAAAGCATTTTGGGGGAAAAAATACATATCTTTTGGCAAAACAAAATGTTTAAGAGGTTATCTTACTCTGCATGAAAAGGCAGCACTTCTTCCTGAAAGAACTTCCTGGCACTCTCCCTGAAGATATCATGCTCTGGCAAGAAGATCCTCCGAGTGCCTATATCAGTCAAAGTTTTAGCAGAAGATGGTTCCAGGCGCTTTGTGCTATGTTGTTCAGTTTGCAGAGGACTAAAAAAGACAAATGAGAGCATCTGTTAGGACACAGTCCCCCTATTTCTATTTACATAACCCTTTAAAAAGAGAGGAAATACCTGTGCTGTTAAGCATAGTTCACATCCCAACTCTGGCACGCCAATAGGTCCAAGGGATACCCATTATAAATACAAAGACCTAACAGACACTGCACTTCAGTGGGCTTTTAAAGGAAGTAATGCAAGACTACTTTGTCCTTAACACTTCAAATAAATTAAAACCAGTAATAATGCATATGTAGGTAAAAGAATCAAATTTCTGTTCGTTAGAAATGCTAAGAATCATCACTGCCTTCTCTCTCCCTTGCCACACAACCTCCAAAGGCAATTCAGCTCAATTTAAACTGAGGGGGTAACTTTATGAACAAGTAAACTTTTTTTATTCATTCTGTATGTGCCCCCCAAAAAGTCCCAAACTTTCAAATCCATGACACTGAAAACTCACATACTCAAAATAAAAAAATCACTTGCACACTCCAAGGGATGTATTGTATTCCGCATTATTAAATATTACTTAACCTTGAAAATAATACTTTCTAAATATCAGCATTTTTGTTGTGCCTGAAGGCCGATCCTCACAAAACTCTTGATAAAAACATACATTAAGATAAAATGCTGCTTTAACAAAAAAATAAAAAATGAAACACTGGTAAATGTTAGTAGCAGTAACCCCCCCACAAGAAAAGCATAACTATGAAATAACAAAGAGGCTTTTGCAGGGGTTTAGAACATCAAGAATAACATAGTACTTTAAGAGTAAAATGAAAATCCACTTTATGTTTGTGCATTGAATTCTTTGACTTGTTTTTATTTTATTGCCACAAAACATCAGAGATTTTAAGTACAGTGCTGAGCTGTAATAAATGGAAAAGGTATTTGCTCTTCCTTTCTCAGATTATTTTGTTAATTGCTCCTCAGTTCCTCAGCACAGCAAGTGTGTAGACCCACAAAATTCAGCTGAGCTCACACTTATTTACTCTGTTATCGAGTCAAAAGCCTTTATTTACTGCCACATGCAGTTACTCAGGCTTTCCAGGTACACAGGATTAAACACCCCAGAAACAGACTCTATTTCCAATCTTATTTGTTAAAAAATGGCACACAGCAACTTGCTCGAGTATTGTGTCCCCTCCAAGCCAGGCACACAGTGACTCTCCCAAAGCTTCCCCCTTATTTTTAACTTTGTTTAAGATTATGTTGAGCTTTAAACCCACCCTTACGTTTAATTGTGGCCCGCACCTCACAGACAAAGCTCCAGCTGCTCCCTTATGCCAAGCACAGCCTTGTGAGAGGCAACTCGAAGGTCGGGGAAGGTGTGAGCACACCACTGCCCTTCTGCCCCGAAAAGGGCTCGGCAGGCAGTCACCTGCTGCCAGCACGGGCCTTTCTGCTGCCAGGCCGGGCCGGGAAGGCAGGACAGGTCGGGATATCACGGGGATGTGCTGGGAGCTCGGGGGGACCCGCCGGGCTCGGGGGGCTCACCCAGCCCCGGCTGCCTTCTGCAATGGCAGCGCAGTCGCCACACCCCCACACATCTATATATGTATATATATACATATATATATACTCATACAGTGTGTGCCATCCCCCCCAGGCCCGCCGGTGCCCGCTCACCTGGGCTGTGCAGAGAAGGGCCGGCAGTTCGGGGCCCTCAGCAGGGCCCGCAGGCGGAGCAGCCGCGCCGCCATCTTGGGGCACAGGGCGGGACAGCGCGCAGGGCGGGCCGAGCCGAGCCCTTGTCTGGGTAATTTATCACCGTCGCTTGTGTTTGTTGTCGGCTCTGATTAATTTGTCACTGTCGCTTGTGTTTGTTGTCAGCTCTGTCAGTGCTGCTGCTCTGCTCGCCCCGAACGGGAGGACTGGTGCTGCCCACATCCTCTGGCAACACGCACCCCTTTGGCTGTCCCCACTCCAGCCAGCCTGCTGTGTTTAGAGCAGGATTAGGATAAAACATGTATAATTAATATTTTTTTTTCATGTAGCTTCTGTAAGAAGCGCTCACACCCACCAGTAAACTTAGAAGGGCCAGAATCTTCAAAGCAAAACTGAACCTTTATTTAAATAATTTAGCTGAACCAGGTGGGCCTCTCTGGCCCAAGAGACACCCCCAGCAACCAGAGACAGAGGTTTTTATACCCTACCCTTCCTAAAAAATAGGAAGTTTACAATCTGGCCCGGTCCCCCTACCTGCCCAAGACCACCACACACCCTCCAAAGACAGGAAAAAGAGGTTTGAACTGCCTTTTTGTAAGTCAAACCACTAAAAACTAAACTACCCCCCCCACATGCAATTCCTTTGACTTCAGCAAAACTCCATTTCCAACGTGATTAATTTGTCACTGTCGCTTGTTTCTGTTGTTGGTCCCATCAGTGCTGCTGCTCTGCTCGCCCTGAACGGGAGGGCTTGTGCAGGATTAGGATGAAACGTGTATAATTAATATTTTTTTTCATGTAGCTTTGAAACCACGTCGGGGAGCAGGAGGAGAAGTGACCGTCGCTCGAAATAATGCCGATTGTGTGCTCAGAAGTGGCTCCTGTGCTGGCCATGGCTTCGCTCTCCCCTCAGGGCCTTCAGTGCCACCCTCCCAGTCCGACGTGACGGGGCCCTTAACTGGGAGGTTTGTGATTATTCTTGATGCCTAAAATCCTGGAAGGTAGGCACTCAGAGAAAACGTTAATGGAGAAAGGTAGACAATACCTTTATTGGGAGTTTGGAGGATTTGAGGCCTCCGCTGGGCCTGCAGAACGGGCGTTGTTTCAACAAGGATCTCTGCGTCCAAAAATCCCCGAAGAACCCCACCCTCCCAAAGGTTACAGTTTTTATACTCTTCCTAACAATTAACATATTAGATATCTATAACCAATTATCATTTCTTATTCTCTTGGTGGTCCACCCATCAGAGTCCTGGGCTGTGCCCCCTGGACCACCTCCCAGGGTTTCTGGGCTCTTCTATTGTTTTGACTTCAAGTTACCTTGCAGGTGCCTCTGAAAAACATCATGACCTTCAGAAAGCCTGAGAATGTGTGAGAAAATCACTTTAGTAAATTCTAATACCACTTAATATGTGAGCAAGAAAACCCATACTTCTAAAACTCTAAAAATCTACAAAATAGACACCAAACCTTTAGGCATCATTCTTGAGCAGAGGCTTTCCAAAGGATGGAGGTGTTGTCCTGAAGGTTACCCATCACACAGCACCAATTCACACACTGAGGTGAAGTATTTCTATTTTTTATTCGAGTTTGCACAAAGTAGGGACCTAGGTGCAACCCACAAATGGCTAGCTCCGCAGCCATCAAAATTTTGAACTCTTTGTACATTTTAAGAAACAAAGGCATACATTTTATTACATAACCTTTTTATTAATTAGTACTCAACCCCCATTTGCTAGTTATATCTCTCACTTCCCATGTCCTCATGCACAATTTCTTCCCTCCATTGGATCTGGGGTCTGTTTTGAGTAGGTGGTCAATGAGTTGGTGGTTGTGATTTCCCACTGCAAGAATTACCTTTCCCCCAGTTACTTCAATGCTCATAACTTTACTGAAAATAAATTAAAGTTTGGCTCAAACTCTTATTCAAATCTTGAGGAGCTCGATATCAGAGGGGGCATTATTTTAAGGAAGAGCAAACCACCGGAGATGGGGGAAAGTATGAAGATTTAACCGTCTAGTTGTCATTCTTTGTCCCTCCAGCTCCTGTGGTTACCTTGCTGCACAGAGCACAGCCCTGATGGAGAGTACTTTCCTGAGTGAGCCATTTTGTGAGAGTTTTGAGCTGTAAATGGGCATCTTTCACTGTGAAAGTAACTCCTACCTGCTTCTTTTACCAATAATACCCTGAGATAAAAACTGATAGATATAACTATCAGTTATATCTGATATTTAAGTATCTAGAAAATAGGTATTATGTATCATATGTTTAATTATAATTAATTATATATTATAATTAATATGGGATTAAAACAATATACAGTCCCCATCAATGGGATTTTGCGTGCTTTCTTCACTCCTCACACGGTGTTGTGGAACCCTTAGACATTACCCTCTGGAGTCATGAAATTACATGAAAAAATTCATCAAAAATGGAGTTTTAAGCATTTGTGAAGTAAGATAACATGCAGGTACCCCCAAAATGCCAGGCAGTGGAAGGACTGTAGGAAAATTTATTTCCAAAGTAGAGAACACTAGGCTTAAAAGAACACTACTCTTAACAGCGTTTCAAACACTGGGCCTGAGGAAAGAGACACACCCCTTGTTCTTCTCAGTTCTTTTATCATCCCTGGCCCCCACCTCTGTGGGGGAGTCTGACACATCTGCAGGACTTATTTCTCATACCAGGGAGTGTTTCTGTGAAATGCAGGAGAAGAAAATATCTAAAACTATCTTTGGGAAAGATGCCTCTTCTAGGCAGGAAAGTCTTCCTAAGCGAAACAAGCTCTGATTTTGCCATAAATCTTCTGGAAGGGTCTTCTACCCTTACAGTCTTGGTGTTTCTTGAGATATAAAACAAATACCGACAAGCAAGATTGTAATGGCTCAAAACACAAAGCAGATCAGCTCAGAAGAAATTTTTTAAAACCTCATAATTTAAAACAAGTATTTTATTGGGTGGTAAATTGTACAAAATCTGTTGAGAGAATGCCCCTGGTTTGGGTGTTTTTCTATATTGATCCATAGTCTAAACATATTATAAAGGTTTTTTTATTGCATATATGAAAAAATATCTTTCATTTGATCAGTGCCATTTTCAGCTGCTGTGTTCCCACACCCTTACCCAGGAGATGGCACTACAGGAATAGCTATACTATGGATGGGCTTGTCTGAAAGCAGCCCTGCCTCTGAAGGCCATGTGAGTTTCCCGTGTGACACACTGGCAATGCACAATTGTCCATCTGTATGTAGTTACAGGCAGAAGCGCTTGCATTACAAAGCCAGTTGGAAACTCGTGTTATTTTTTCATTTTGGAGTCTGATCTCCTATTATTATATCAGAATGGGCAGGAGGGAACGATGCAGGGGCAGTTGGGAGGGAAGAACCGAGTCAGAGTTTGGTGGGAATTACTGAATTTGGATGCCCAGAGGTAAAGTTTAGCTATGTTTATGAGGTCTTGTCAGGTACAGCCTTCTGGGAAGTGCCCTCCTTAAGACTGGTATAAGCTGCTGGGTGAGACCAACACTTTGGTCTCAGATCTGTTGGCAAGCAGGAGGCTGATAGGGAGATTCCCATTCCCAGGCATGCAGGGTCACCCAGTTTACAGTCTGGGCAACTCTGTTGTAGCAAGAAAATCTGGCAAGACATAGCCCATATACCATGCACAGGGTGAGGGGATAAGAGAGTTGAGAGATGGCAGATCCTGTCCTAAGCCAAAGAAAAGTAAATTTTGTCCAGCTTTCAAGTATCAGTTCCTGGGATCAGGAAATGCCTCAAAACAGACAGTGGCATTTTGCATAGCAGTTTTTTTGGAAAAGAAGTGTGGTTATAAAGACTGGACATAAGAATGATGGAGGCTTTTATTTGTTTGGGGTTTTTTTTGAGGGTTTTTTTTTAAATGTTCTCGCAGAAAACAGACTCAAAGTAGATACTGCAGCAGGGCAGAGTGCAAATGCATAGTTGGCCTTCTTATAGATGCTGTTTCCAGTTTGGGAAACAGCCCAACAGCCTAATGGAACTTTAGTGAGACACAACCTAGCCAGGGTTAACTGACAGTGCTGTACCCCTTCCTCATGCAATCTGGTCCTTTCACCTCCATTCCTCCTGTAGGCATAGTCACAGATTGAGTCTCTGATTCTTATTTTCCACCTTTCACACTGATGCTTTCACTTTGCTGTGGTCAACTCCCACACCAGTACATGGCCTGTCACTCCTTCCTGGCCTCTGATGCATGTGGCTCAGGAGAGGGATATGGTTTGCCCTATGTCATTGAGTGTAAATTCTCCCAAATCAGTATTTCTTCTGCTGTTTTACTGCATAGTTAGCAGAAGACTTTTTCATTTGAGACTCCTAACTGCTCAGATCTGTTACTCTGTGGTAAACACTATCATACCCAGCACTAGCAATATCCACCTCTCTGGTGTTAGAAGTATTGCCAGTATAATGTGCAGACATCAAGTCAGTGGGCTCCCCTACAGTGTATTACTACCCTGACCTGAGGACTTTGTGACAGTAGGTTCTGAGAGAAAAGGCAAGATGAAGTTCCTGTGCTCCTGTATTTATGTGCTTTGGCTATTGTGGCCACCCCTCCCAGGTGGGACATCCAGCTCCCTGACCACTCAACGACCTTCAGTTCAGAGTGAGGGATGCTGTAGCCAGGGGGGTGTGGTATGGGTGGGCTACCATGCTGCCCCATGCGGGCTTGGTCCTTCCTTGAGGCTGCAGGTCATGTCCCTTCCCTGCAGGCCTGACCACGTGGGCTCCAACCTGGCCCCTCCCCTTCCCCAGTTGGTTGATTTGACCCAATAATTAAATAATCTGGTTAGATATGAATCCAGTCTCTCACCTTTGCTTGCTTGATCTCTACATTATTTTGCATTTTAATGATAGGGCGCATGAAAATTTCCTTTTAGTAACTATTTTAAGACTTTCTTCCGCCATCGTTTCTTGTAAGGCTTTAAAACTGACCCACAGGCACTCTGTAGTTTTGCTCCAAGTATTTAATACTAATTGGTGTCCCCAGACAATGCTAAGGTTGTGAGACAAAAAGTGCTGCACAGAGAGGGTTTGTGAGGAGACATATCTGAACAACCTTTGCCCAGATGAGCTTGTGGCAATGGGTGGGGCACACTGTACAACACTCAGGTTCTGAAAGACTGGTAAACAACTCCTGACACATCAGGCACATCTGACGGCTGTGCTTTGTTGTCCTGGATAAATGCCCCTTTCTTGTTCATCTGGTATCTATTTCTGCATTGAATGGCACCACCCACTGGCTAGAGATCATTCTTCAAAAATAAATTAAAATATAGTCCAGGACTAGGGAGAATGTTGGTAGGGTGCAGAAAGAGTTGTTCCATTTAAGAGTAGGGTCCATGTTTCTGACACTCATGTAAGAGGTGGTTGATAATGTGGTTGGTTGTGAAAGTCCTTTTGGGTCTAGGATATGTTCAAAGAAAAGCACTGTGAGTAGTAGAAAATAGCCTCTACCTTTTCTAACCAAGGACCTAGATCCTTGAGCAGTGCTAGACAGAGGGACATTGCTCCTCTTGCAGTTCCCTACTGTCTGAAGTCCATTCTGCTCAGTGCAAATGAATCCACTCTGGGATGGGCTCCTTGGCACTTATCCCTGTCCTGGCAGAAACAGCTGTTGAGATGTCTTTGTTCCTGTGTGATAGTAACTAACTCAATGAATACAGCCTCTTCCAAGAGCAGAATTACATATATCCTTGGACTTGGTGACCATCTCTCCTCAATCTTTCTGACTCTTCCATGTCTGTTTTGTAGGCTGACAGCTCCACATGCAGGTTGCTGTGTATGGTGTTACCTACTAATGTTTTACAGCTTGACCTTTCTCTGGGGATTTAGGCCTGGTGCCAAGGAGTTAAACTCAATTGCATTGAGTAGTGGAAAGTATGTTCATTAACCATGTTCTATTTAAAATACAAAGCAAGTGTAATGGTGGCAAGAGGTATCAGATGACCAAGACTGAGAAATGCTTTTTCTATTCAGAGCCTGAACAGATGTAGAGTGGCTTTCTGTTCCTGGGTGCCGGAGTCTGTAGTTGCTCTTGGAGTTCAGTCATGGTTGTGCGGAGTCTTTCCTTAGGAGAACACCAAACATAAGAGGAAGTAGCCTTTTGGCAGGAGCATTCCGCAGGATCAGAGATCTGAGCCATGCTTGTGTTGCTAGTATGGAGGCAGTAGGTTGAGAAAAGGTGAACCTTTAAATGGTTTTGAGGCAAAGTGGGAGGTTTCCTTGGTCTCCTACTGTTTAGGCATTTCCAAACTGTACTTTCATATTGGGGATCTTTTGAGTGGGATTTATTGATGAAACTAAAGCTGACTTTGAGGGGTTTTGGTATGTTTCTCAAAAAAACCCCTTGTAGTTAAAATTCCAAAGTATCTTGTCTCTGCATTTTCTAAATAAAGAGGTTTATGTTGAAGCTGTCACTAGCTGAAAGAGGCTACTAGTATATAAAGAATTTGTAATGACTGAATTATTTAAGATCACCCCAAAATGTTTTTGCCTTATAAGAGCGTGAACATTTTTTCAGATATTAGTCTCAATTCAGAGTGGGGATTTTTAAAATTACTAAAACTTTTGGATAGCATAAAAATCCATTCCCCATGCAGTTCAATGAAATACTTTGAGGCTTGGTCTCAGTTTAATAGGAAGTCAGTATTCTCTCTGTTTTCATCTGTTTTGTCTGTAAAAATTATTTGTACTTTAATTTTTGAGGAGTGAAAGTAATGGAATCAATATTACCTTGCAATTCAAATTCAGAGGAGTACTGTCAGCTGGTTATGTCTCAATCTGGCATTTTGTTTTAAACAAAATTACAAAGACAGGTTTTTAAAAATGGGTGGCTGAAAAATCTGTCTGCTTCTTCAGTAGTGAGAAGTCATCCCACTCTTTCAGTTTTCCAGGCTTGGGCCCCATATATTTTAGAAATGCGTAAGACTTGCAATTTCAGAAAGGAAAATTCAGCCTTTCCTTTAGGACTGTGTCCACCCTTGGACTAGGCTGGTTCTGTGACCACGTGTCAGTTGTAGTGTTGACAGGGAAGTGTGAAAAGGAGGCTGACAGCATATATGGTGAAATGCTGTTTTGGTTTTGTTTGGGTTTTTTTCCTAACAACTGAGATCCACAGTTTCCTGGGAAGAGCATGTTTCTGCCTGGAGTGTGTATGCTGAGGAACAGTAGGTTATGTAGCAGTGCCTTGAGAAATGCCCTCCTGGCTGAGTCTGTTTATGTATCCCACAGTTTTTTGTTGCCTTTTTAGAATGAAGTTATGCAACAACTTTCTTTTTTCTTTCTTCTCTTCAGGGATTTTCCCACTGTGAGTGTAGCAACCACAACCCTTTGTAAACTACCTGCTGGCATTCTCTGTGCACGGTATAATTCAGAAGTTCATTTGGCCCTGTCTGCCAGCATGGTGAGGTTTTAAATGGGAGAATTTTTGGGAAGCCTCAGTAAAGAGGCAGCTGCTGTTGGAGCGGCTGCAGTTTATTCTGGTGCCAGCCACCCCTGCTGCACCTGTTGGCTCTTGAATTATGGTCATTTCGTGCATAGCAACTCAATAAGGCTAAGTAGGATTTTAATAGAACAAGCTGATACCCAGAAGGGGAATAGGGCGGTTGCATGAACACTTACGGAAGAGAGAGGAGCTACATCTAAGGACAGGGAGGTAACAATACTTCCCTGAGTTATGGCTGTTCCCACTATCACTGCAGAAGGGGTAGTCCTATTCTTGCCTGTTCCCAGTTACAGACCCTTTCAGGGTGGCTGATACTTCTGATGGCTTTTTCTAGTTGTCCCTAAAGCTATAAATAATGACAGCAGGTAGGATCCTTTCCCTGTGGTGCTGTGGACCTGCAGTGCAGAGGAGATTTTGCTGGGAAGAGTGGCTCTGCAAGGTCCTCTACAGCAGGGCCACTCTGCCTGGTCTTGGGTGTTGCCTGGTGTGCCAGCAGGAGCCCCCTCATAAGCTGTTCTGACACCAACTACCAAGTCTCCTTCTCCCCAGAATTTTTTAAGTGCTGATATAGGTGGTAGTTCCCTAATTACTCCTCATCCCAGTCCTCCCAGAAAACACTTTTCATTCAGATTCAGTAGAGTGACATCCTGGAGAGGTCTACGTTTATATTTTTTAATGACCCTTTGGTCACGTGAAGGGTGGGAGTTTAGATTTTTGCCCGTTGGTAACCCTAGGAAAGTCGAGACCCTGGTGTCTGACAGTCTGTTAGCATCTCATAATGAGACCTTGCACCAACATGCACGAGGTCAGAGGGTACCTCGACTACCATTGTTAGGGGGGACTCAACAGAGCAAAGACCCCTCAGCAGGTCCTGCCAAGATGTTTTCCACTGCCAGCAACTGCAAGGACTCACTTTATCACTTAATGGAATAACACTTTTTATTAATACAAATTGTGATGATTAATAAGGTTTGAAGGTTGTTGGCAATAGTGTCTACTGCAAAAATATGTTTTAATGCAATCTGCTGATACATATATTAAGCAAGCACAAGCTCTGATATGAAGCAACCTACTTATATGCTATGGGGTAAGCACAAGCAAATGCTCTAGTCCTAAAAGCAGCACTTAATGTATGTAGAGTGTGTTTCTCATCCCAGGCATCCCTCTGTGGGGGGAAAAGATGGACTCAGCCCATCAGCTGACTCCAGCGGTTTTGGTGAAGGTCTTCTCCCAATTTCCCCTTATCACCAACTTACTTTTATACTATTTTCTTTATGTTTGGGTGGAGTTTAAGTGGCTGTAGTCATAAATATCTTTTATTTCTGGTTGGTGTGCCTAATGGGAAGAGGGTAGTGGTTGTGACTTGGCACCTGAGGAGAGGACGTGGTTGTTGGTTTCAGCAGCAGAACATCTTGATTGTCCCTTGTCAGACAGGTTCTGTATGGTCTCAATACCACAATGTTCCCCCATTCTGCTGGGATTTGAATGGAGGAGGGCCATGTAGTCTCCACTTCATTCCACACTCTGTTCTGTTTCTCTGAGCAGATGTTTTTCGTTGTATTGTGGAGCATGTCAACCTCAGACCATCCAGGGAGTTGCAGCTGCTTTTTACCCTAAAATTCTAAATCTCCTTTAGGTTTAACTCTCTGTCATCCCACAACTCCATCCGTTATCCCACTTTATTTTGTGATATGCAGATATACAGAGAAAATAAATCAAGTGCTGAGTGCTGCTTTGTGTGGGTTTGGACAGCTTTAGAGGGAAAAGAAAGGACTTTATAGCCACAAAGTGACCACAGGGATTTATTGATGCTTTATTTTTCCAAGAAATTACATTGTTTCAATGCAAATAACATGGAAAGAGATTGTTGGGATGGATGGATCCTGGATAATAGCAGTTTATTCCATCTAGTTTGCTTTGGTGAAAGCTCAGATTTCTTAAATGAAAATGTAGTGACCCAGAGGTGATACCCATGGTTATGCTGGTAAAAAGTGGTGGGGTTGGAGTCGCATCATCCAGTTCTATGCAATTTCCATGTTGATGGTGACAGTCTGAGCAAAAATTTTGGGCAAATCTCAAGTGCCATCTGGTCTTTCTGAATTCGACTTGTTCTGTGAAGGAATTGGAGAGTTGGATCTGAAGTCAATGTTGACTGAAGAAATATTTGCAAAATGACAAACTGAGCCCTTAATTTCTCTTTTGAGGTGTTTCTTTCATATAGGAGTTGGGATCTGACAGTTCAAATAAACCTGCAGACCCACAATAGTTTGTTTGCATTTTAAAGACAGCTGCTGTTTGCAGTTGTTTTGTCTTATTTGGTTTTTTTTTAAAAATTTATTTAGAACAAAATAGCAGCATATAAATGTAGGGCTGAGGTTTTTTGGGTTTTCTTTTTTGTTCCTTTTGAATCCCTCTTGGCTATTGAGCATGACTTTACAATACATTTTTTCACATGATTTTTTTTTTTTGCAGAGCTGTTCTCACTATTTCACACAAGTATTCAGGACAGTATTCTGTCTTAACAGAAATCTACAAATTATTAGAAGATGTTGCTTTGGTTTCCTTTAAAAAAATCTCAATTTTGTTTGTAGGATAAATATCTCAGGGTATCAGTTTGCATAGTTCAAACTCTAATTTTGTATGGCAACAGATGTCTAAGATAATATTTTTGCCTGAGGTTTCTTTTCACAGTTTGTGTATGTTTGAGAAATCCACTAAACACAATGAGTTACAGGGTTGTGAACAAGAGCCAGGAGTCTGCACTTCTGTTTTCTTTGCTCTCGGACAACAGTCTTATTTTATTCTATTGATATCATTGTGGAAACTGTCACACTGATCTTGGCCATGGGTATATAGAAGCCTTTAAGCATAGCAAACAGACAAGGTTAAGTGTAGAGATGGGAGGAACATACCATTTGTTATCTGGAGAATTCCACTTAGACGGACAGGATGTGCTTTACAAATGCTGTGGAAAAATGCAGATGTGCTAGTTAGAAGCAGCAGCAAAAGTTATCTTGGGAAATACCTTTATTAATAACATCTGTTTATGAGCTGATGGCATTAAGAACACGTGTTCCTGATCAGATTTGACCCAAATGTGTGATAGAAAGCTCTTAAGTGTTTAATGTACAAATCAAGCTCTCTTTTTGCTGAAGTGTGATAAGACATTAGCTATAGGATTGGTTCCAATCACTGCAATTGCTCTACAGAAAGTAAATCTGGAGATCTGGCCTCGGCCAAGACAGCTATGGCTGAATCAAGTCCCTTGTGTGGTGTGACTGCAGGACAAGAGTGTTGCCACAGTCATTTTCACGTGTAAGCCTTTTGACCCAACTTGGCTGGAGCTTTGTCTGATTTGCCTGAGAAGCTAAAAGCCAACTACAATGAAACTGTTAGAGAGAGGAGAAATGTAGAATGGGAGGATGTTGAACTCTTGCACCTACCCTCATAGTTGATGCAGCCATTTGAGTCTTCCTGACCTTTCATGAGTTCATCTACTTCCTCTTCTGTCATCTTCTCACCTGAGAGGGGAGATAGCTTGGTTAATTCTTCCACACACAACTGAGGCTGAACCCTACAGCTTTTCCAAAGGCTTGCCTTGTTTTCTGAGTTAGTAACAAAAAGACCTACATATGACATGAATTTTCACTTTTTTTTAGAAGTTCTGCATATGCGTATAGACACAGGGATTCTAGTTATTCCTACAGAGTAAAGAAATTATGCACCAAGTCTTCTACCTTTGTCCATGTGTGGTATGTCCCTGAGATGTACAGACTCTTCTCTCTATTCATCAAATATCAGGCACTCTTAATATCTCATCTGAATTTAAAAGTCATAACCCAAGCCTTTTCCTCTGGTCTTCAGCAGAAAACCCAAGGCTTTGTTTGCTTTCTTTGTGGATTCCCAGTTAGGAAACCCAATGTTTTGTCTGGCTTGGTACCCTCCTACCTCTCCAAACTGGTTGGACTGTCTTTTCTCCTGCTCTCATGCTTTCAAACAGCAGCAATTTTTGAAGTGCTCACATAGTTGATAATTCCTTACCCAGAGTAGCCAGCACGTGACGGAGCTCAGCCCCCATGACTGTGCCATTGCCTTCCTTGTCAAAGACACGCAGACCTTCAACGAAGTCTTCAAAGGTGCCCTGTTCCTTGTTGTTAGCAGCTGCTTGCAACATGGGCAGGAACTCTTCAAAAGTAATCTTCTTGGCATTCATCTCTGGAAAGAAAGCCCCAGTTGCTACATGCTAGACACTTGCATGTGTGTTCTTTAGGGTTATTTGTTCTGAAACATGGGAGAGCCTCCCACCTCATGTGCACACCTATTTCTATCTTTTACTCTAATTTGTGCCTCAGGATTTTACAGTTGTGGCGTCTGAATTCTCTCATATCTTGGGAGTTAGTTTTCACATCTCATTTTTCACATCCTTGCTCAAGCCCTCTTCTTACATAACTTTATATGCTTGTGTGCATGTTATATTCTTCCTTCAGAAATGAAATTCGCTGTATGTATTGATCTTGAAAAGATTGGGCAAGTGAGTGAACTACAGAATATAGTCAAACAGAAATCTTGAGTCCCAGCGGTGGGAAAAGGTAACCAATGTGGGATGTCGTGACTTAGGCAAGCCCTGAGGTTGCTGACATGTTACTGACCTCTTCAGGGTCTCTTTAATGTGGTGGCAGGATCCATTAGCAAAAGAATAAACTAATTAAAAACAGGAAAGTACATTGGGGGGACATCCAAATTTACTATTTACATATTCACTATGGAGGTTTAAGGACTCCCAAGCTTAGTGCATCTAACCCCTTTGCTTTTATGAGCCAGAAGTTGTAGTCCTTGGTGAGGACTTCCCCAAGTGTTGTTGGTTTTGATTGGTTGTTTTTTGTAGCAAGACTGTCAAATAAAAGGATCTTTTTTATTTTTTTTTCTCCTTGATCTTTGCAAAAAACAGGTTTCATTTGGGCAGCAATGAAACATAACAGATGGAAACATGGCAGATTTATCAATAACAGAACAGTTGTTACAGAAACTGTTTTACTACCCAGCTGTATCAAAATCACTGTCAGTTATTGCTGGACTTTAAACTTAAAGTTCTGGTATGATCTCACCTCTATGTTAGTCCTCTATTCTCCCTGTTGGAGCTAATACTTTCTGAATTGTTCCTCACAGCTGTCTTTACCAGGCCTGAGGGTTTGACTGTAATTTAGGCCATCTTAGTGTGGTTCTGTGACTGAAATCAGGGATCACCTGCTTCTATGTCCTTGCTAGGAGATGACTCATCATTTCTTTTGATCTCTAAAAGAGCAGCAAAGGAAATAGAAAATGGCCAACATGTGAACATTCAGGTTTGAAGGAGCTTTGAGAAGACTACTCCAGACAGCAGAAATATACAGGTGATTTCCAGTCCCAGGGCACATCAAGGCTGATGCAGAAGAACCTGCACTGGAAGGACCTAGATATAGGTCCAACTAGCTGATATCAGCTATTGGAAAAGAACTACAGCTCCCCAGCAAGGGCTGGGGCACAAATGGAATGTGAGCAACGATAAGTGAATGCTACATGTACACCAAGTTGACATCAAAATGACTCCTACAGAGAACTCTCCATGTCCTAAAGAGAAGGTTTTAATCCTGGATTCCCCATCAGCATCATCCTCCTCCAAAGGAACTGGAGAAATTGCATGTATTGTTGTTGCAGAGTCCCTCTCACCCCCCATCAGAGCAGAAGTTTCTCTCTCTCCTGCTGTAACTATTGATGTTGCTTAGTTGCAGTTCCCCAGCCTCAAGAAGGGCCCATGAAAGACTGTAGGGCACTTACCCTCTTTGCTAGGGTTTCCTAGAATTTTGTTGATCTCAGCATTTGTAGGGTTCTGCCCCAGTGCCCGGATGATATCGCCAACCTGGCTCAGGGTGATCTTGGCATCACCAGTCCTGTCAAAGAGGAGGAAGGCCTCCTTGAAGTCTGCAAGGGAAGAGTAATGGTTAAATTGAGCCAGGCAGCTCCTTACTGACAAAGGTATGAACCTGTTGTCCCCTGGCACTGTTCCACTGACTCCAGGGAACGTTAGCCAGGGGAACCTTTGGCCCACAATCTCAAGAAAAACTCCTCCCCTGTGACATTTCAGATTCACTATTTTTAAACTTAGATATCTACCTTTCATAGCTTTTCTGGCTCTAATAGCCATCAATAGCTCTGTGATTGACCCTGTAGTTATTTCAAGGACAGGGAAACATAAGCTCTCCATGAACATTCTCATTCAAGAACAGATTTCTTTTCGTGATGTAGTAGCAGAAGGTAAAAATGTTGTTATCCACTCCACCTTATCTCTCTGGAGGACTGGGACTCTCCTGTCAAAGTGCCTAGTCGGGCAGAGCCTCTTCCTGCTTCAGTGGGTCCTACCTGCAATCCCAAACTCTCAACTCAGTGGTGCTAATGGCAAACTTGAAGGTGGATTTCAAATGCTTGTACTGTAGTTTT
This sequence comes from Campylorhamphus procurvoides, assembly GCA_013396655.1. Lineage (NCBI taxonomy): Eukaryota > Metazoa > Chordata > Aves > Passeriformes > Dendrocolaptidae > Campylorhamphus > Campylorhamphus procurvoides. The sequence continues at coordinate 45,747 of WBMV01003808.1, read as the reverse complement.
TCCTTAAAAGCTGAGACTTCTACCACTGTTGGTTGTCTCTCATCTCTGTTTTTTGTGGTCTGTCCCAGCTTCTTACAGATGGATGAATATCCAGCTTTTCCAGTGGTAGAGCGTGTGTGGTACCTTATTCTTGTGCATTTCCAATGTGTACATTTGCTTCTTTCAGGGCTGCCAAGTGATCAGTGTTCACTTATTTCCCCTTCCTATTGGCCAAGGCCTTGAAATACAGGCATTTCTCCTACAAAAATCAGTACAGTTGGTTGCCTTCATTGCATTGCAGGTCTTCATCTTCTGTTACGAAGTTCCATGTCAATCATCTTGCCATATTTTTCAGGTTTTTTTAGACTATTTTTTGCAATAACCGAAGAACTATGTGTTTTAAAAAGAGGAGGGGATGAAGGTCAACTCTCTAGCTAAAAAGCTATCTTGGAACCTCATATATCAAGAGCCTCTGTACTGTGCCGTTGATCTCTTCTTCACTCAGTGTCTGACGATGCCATGGTTTAGCACCAAGTAAACCAAGTAAAAAGTCTTTCCCTTGGCTGTGATGCACACCGAGCAGCTAGACAAGCTTCGTGTTTCACAGCTTGTGGAATGTTCTTTGTATCTCAGGGCAGATTTAGGAGTAATAAACTACGCTTCAGATCATGCCTTCATTTGTTGTGCGCTGGAGGATGTGGAGGTATTTGTTTTTGCTTTAGTCTTCCACAAACTGCCTTAGTGGAGGAGTTGCTGGCACCCAGTAAAAGTGCTGATACGCAGTGTCAGCCTGATAGGCTGTAATCTAATACATCTGAAACTAATCCTTTTACTGTCTGATGTAAGAGACCTATAAACCTTTGCTGCTAACCCTCTCTCCTTTCAGCTTTTATTGCAAGGTATGAAATCAAGGCCTTTGGAGCTGTGGAGAGCTTCCCCTTACAATATATGAACTTGATATCACCTCCTGCTCTAGTAACTAAAATCGATAGACCTGTAGTGATTTACACCATATGGTCTGACCTTTCATCTGCTACATCAATGACATTTAGCCAGAGCAAGGTATAAAACTATGCCAGTGTCCTATTAGCAAAGCCATCAGGAGAGTTTCTCCATTTTGTAAGGCTCATGAAGTGTTATGTACACTGTGTTCTGAACACTGCTCCCCAGCTTCGAGAAAAGACCTGATTTAATTTTGTCTCTCAGGCATGCATTTCACTGCAATACATCTTTGCTATGGTGGTTTTCTTTTTAATTTTTTCTAATAGCTACTCCTAGTTTGTATCTGAGCTGGAATAAGAACATTTAAAGTCTTTCTCTGAGGAGGGTATTACCCAGATGCTGATGCATCAGCCTGTATGGATGGAAATAGTTACTGAGGGTGGGCCACCTCTGTTCCTGTGAAATTCTCCCTCTCTCTTGGTTCAGACATTGCAACCTTACATCAGCTGGATGATTTGAAATATGTAGGGAAGCTGAAAGAAATATTTGCTTTGTTATACATGCCAGCAGCTTTGAATTGATGGCATTTTTCCATAAACCCTCACAATCCTTTTGTAAAAGTTTCAGAATTAAAAAGTGCAGAAGAGGCTGAATAAGTTTTGGTTGGTTGGTTGGTTGGTTTGTGGGGTTCTTTTGTTTGTTTTTATTTTGGTTGTTGTTGGGGTTTTTTTTGTTTTGGGGTTTTGTGGGTTTTTTTGGTTTTTTGTTTTGGTTTTGGTTTTTTTGGTGTTTTGTTTTGGTTTTGTTTTCTGGGTTTTTTTTCTCTTTTTTGTCGTTGTTGTTGTTGCTGTTTTTGTTGTTGTGACCAGGAGTGTTTGGACTGCAGGAAGAAAAATATTTCCAATCTCACTCCCTTCGCTATACCTTTCCTTCTTGCTTTGATGGTGTAACCTAGAGCAGGCTCATGTTCAGGAAGTTTAGGGCTCTCTCAAGAACTGTTTCTAGCTATTCCACTTCCACTTGCTAGAAAATGCTTTTATCTTCCTTTCTAAATACTTTGTTCAATCTACTGTAAGTGCTACGGAACTTTTGACTCTTTTAACATTATTTAATGTAGCTCAAATGCATCTCTTAGCATATTTGAAAACCTCCAGCTTTGATTTGCAGAGCTTCAATGGAGATTTTTGTTCATGTCAGCGTTTTTCATTATGTCTTTCTAGAAGACTGAAAGAAAAAATTTGGAAGTTGTTTGTTGTTTGTGAATTAGAGAATAGAGCAAGATGCTCAAGAATTTCAGCATATCCAGACGATTGTGTTTATAAGCAAGTTTACACCAGTCACCTCTTTGCACTGGTTTACTGCATTTACAGTATACCAGCCTTTGTTACCCCCCTTTCACAATACCTCCTGGCCAAAGTGACATGTAGACCTCTTGCATCTTCTGATCATGTAAGATTGCAAAGTCACTGCAGCTAAGTCCACTCCCCTTCTGTTGTCCTTCATCTGCCTATTTCCCGTGTGATTTTCAAATACAAGACTTGTTTTCAGCATCCTTATGAAGAGCGAGAACAGGAGCACAAAAGAAAAGTGTTCAGGAGGTAGAGCCAGAGTATTTTCTCTTCATACCGTGGGATAAACTTCTCAGCTCAGAAGCATATAAGCATCCAGATAGATTGTATGTAAATCTATGGTCAGATTCTTCTTCAGCGTAAGTCAGCACTGCTGCTCTGAAGTCAAGGCTATGTCAAGCTGTACCAGCTGAAGTGCTAACTCATCGTTTCATAAAGGTTAACTTCTGAGCCTGTAGCTCCTCTCTGAACCCACATACACTTAAAGCACATCAGCTCTCTTGTAACTTACCATCCTGTTGCTCCTTGGAGAACTCGATCTGTTGGAAGGAAATCAATCACAAAAAATAGCTTAGGAAGGGGGGCTGGGAGACAACCTGTTTGTTTTCTAAAGCATCCAGCTCAGTCCATGAGTCATCTTCCAAAACAGCAAAAGTGTGGTCTGTCAGATGTGCAGAAGTAATGCAGACAGCAGAAGAGCTGTTAAGGCTAGTGAAAATTCAGCATTCGGTAGCCATTATGTTCCCCCATCCTGCCCCATTAAACTTTAACTTTGATTTCACTTACCATTAATTTCATCAGCAGAGAAGGACTGCAGTTGGGAAGAAAAAGAGAGAGAAAAAAGAGAACTAGTACTGCTGAAAATGCACTGAGAGAAAGCAAATAGTACTAAGTACCTGAGTGCTCTCTTGCTTCTGTCTTGCCTAATGTAATTAGGCCATAGCTACATAAATTAGCAACTTGCCTTGTAAAAATACATCAGGAGGTTTATTGTTAAAGATTCCATTAAAATCTGCATCCCAGGAAAAACCAGAACTGTGGCTATAAGCAACAAATTCTAAAGTCTCTTAACTAAAGTCATTAATCTACCACCAGGCAATTTACTGATTTAGCAGAGACCGACCTTAGTTGCACAGTTTGGATCAATATTGTTTAACAAGCAGCTTTTTTATGTTAACATAGAAATTAAACCTTTCAGGTTAGGTTTTGACAGTACACTGTTTCATAAACTACTAAACTACTAAACTAGGATATTTTCTTATATAAAATATGACTGTTTTCTTTTGCCACTTTAGCAGGTTCCATCTGATTTAAAAAAAAAAGGCTTAGTAGATTGTAACTGTTCTGTCAGAAGTTGAGGGACCTGCACATCTACCATTGCCTGGTGAGGAACTTGAGGCTATAGCTGGAAAACATTACATAGCTCTTTCGGTTTCAGGAGTAAAACCAAGCAAACCTAAACCGTGTTCTGGACTGTCCTCCCCCCACCCCTCCCCAGAATTAACTTGAGCAAGAATCCCCATTTACTTCTGTAAAATACACTGGCTCACTGCTAACCATTAGCTTTCCAGGGCACCCACCATGGTTGAGTTGGAAAAGCAGAGCAGCAGACAGGCAGGAGGGATTAGCTGAGAGGTCTTGAGAGTGGTCCTGCTTTCCTGGCCTTTCTTCCCCTTATTTATCTGGTGGTGCTGACGGCATTGCCTGGATTAGGTGTCAGAAGGAAATGGTCCCTCCCCTTGGTGAGTTCTTTAGCTTTCTTAGGGCAAAGTGACAAGAGGTTCCATGTCTTGATCGACATCTTATGATGGCTATTTTTAGGAGGCTGTAGAGGGACAGGGAGGGACAAGCAGTAATTTTCATTCATGTCAGCACTTTCTGGGTCTGTACCAGCAAGAGGAGATACTCCTTGTCCAGACCTACAAAGACTTCCTTATAGGGAAGGATTCTATTTCTCCAATAAGCTATAGAGTCAGTCAGCAGTGGGAGAAGCTAAGACCCCTGAAAGGTTTTGTGAACTGGAAGGATGACTGTTCATGGTGGTGAAAGGGGTACTTGCTTTTTGTGTTTGCAGGTTATGGTGGGCCCACAAGTGGGAATTTTCTAAGTAGATTGCAGGAGGTAGAGGCTGCAGCTTCTTTAGTAGCAAAGACCTACTCCTACCATGTAGCATCCCCCAAGCCCAGGCCAAATCTCCAAATGAAAGAGATGTTGTAATAGGATTAGAAAACTTTGCTCTAAACTTCTCTCTCTCTGTTGCCTCAGCTGGGTCAAGATTGGCCTGGAGTTAGGGTGGGAATGGCTCTGTGGCAGCAACAGACTCCCTGTTGCGAAATCAAATTCCCTCTTTAATTTCTATTGATTTCCTCTGTTGAGAAGTCACTGCAACTGGTTTTCTAATGACAAGATGTGATTAGTGAGGGAAACTCTCTTCTATACCTCGCTTAGTTACCTTGAGGAGACGCATAATCTTTGTGAATGTCTCCTTTCAATATATTGAGGGTTCTGAAAGAAAGAATCAAATCCAGCATGCTTAACTTTACTGGGTTTTTTAAACTGAACCATCAAAATAGATCCAAGTATTTGGTTGGATTTGTTGGATTTGAGACACTAACCTCTTATTTTAAAAAAAATCCCAAAAGATACAAGTGTAAAGAGTTTTCTAAGCTTGCCATTTTAGGTCGAAAATGCTCTGTTCAAACAGATGACTTGCAATTTTTGAGAAATATCTGGAAAATATACTGAGTATGAAAAATGTTCTACTGCCAATCCTTGACTTTGCTTTTCGGTGGTGGGGTTCTTTTTGGTTGGTTGGTTGGATTTTTTTGCTGTTTGTATTCTATTAGCCTGCTGTGGGAGCATGACCAAGTGTAGCCAGGATCAGGTGTGGCTGTGCTGAAAGAGGGTTGATGCTCTTGCCTGAATTAGCTAACATAGGTTTAGCACAGTGCAGTACTCCTGGTTAACACTGGCTGGGGCTGAAACTCGGGCAATGAGAAAGCTAATACAGATCTTGGCCATCAGTTTCAGTGTATTAATAGAGGAGCTTTCAAAAGATTTTGACAGAGTTGAAATATTGCCTCGGTCAATGCACTGTGTTGCCTTTTGTGGCATTTTCCTTCTGCCCTCAGCCTTTTGGTCTCCAGTCCTGGCAACTGGTAAGTGTTCCCCAAAAACAGATTTTTTTTTTTTTTAAGGAAAAGTTAGATTAATTTTCTTGAGCAGATAAGTTTTATGTTTGGCTACAACAAAGCTCATTCCAAAAGGTGCCAAGCACAAAATACGGGGAGTGTGTTTGCCTTGGGCATAGAAGACTGGTACCTGGATTAGTAATATGGTTTGAATGGGCTATGAAATATCTCTAAATTGAAAGGGGGCTACATATAAACTGGTTATCTTTTGACCGTGTGAGACTTTAGCTCAGAATTTTGATGAGGAAATACTAGTACACCATACCAGTTCTTCATTTTAGTACCAATCCTTGAATAAAATCTTACTAGACACTTTTACTTGGGAAGAGTATTCTAGTATGGGCACATTGCATTCACTTGAATTAAAAATTGCCCTGGTCTAAACCAGGAGGTCTGTTAGGGGGTTAAACTGTACTTTCTTTGAGTAAGGGCATCTACAAATGGCCTGGATGGGAAATATTTCAAAAACTCCTTAAAAGAAATTAAAGGTAAGATTTCGGATTCTGTAAGGAGCTCTCAGAAACTTCAAAAGGTAGAAGTATTTTGAAGTGGTCTGATCTTTTTTCTGATCCTGGCAAGTGTTCTCTGCATTGTCAGAGGACACTGTGAGTCTCAAGGCTCAATCAAGGAAAGATCTTGAAGTTTCAGGGAGGTTGATTTAAGAGAAAATGAATGACTCCCCGCCATGCCCAGCAAAATCATAAAAGGTTGAAGGAACTGCAACTAGAACTGGAACTGGATTTATCTGACTTCACTTAGCCGTTATTTATGGGCAAAGTTATTTTTCAGAAGGTTATCTGTGCCAAAGAAAAAGGTGGTGTGTTTTGAGAGTTTTGTTTTTAAGGTTTTTCCCTGCACATGACCACCTTCTAGGAATTCTGGTGCTAGATAGAGGTATTTTAAACAGGTCAGAGTTATAGGATGGGGGGGATAGGATTTTATGCAAGTCTTTTTCAGCAACTAGGTAGAGATCCAATCCACACAAATCTTTATTTTCAAAGTATTAACAAAGCTGCTGATTTCCACCAGATCCCTTGTTCATGGGCCTTAGGGCCCCAACCTTTGCAGTGTAGTGCTGTGCTTGCCTCTTTAGGCTGACGGGCACTGGGATTGAGTACAGCTGTGCTGAGTGACAGCTGCCCTGTGCTCACTGTAAATGTGGAAAAGTCTGCACAGGAAGAAAAGCCCTGAGAAAAGATGCTGCTGGGAGTTAAAGCATTCAGATGTGCAATTTGCTTGTTACCTTTTGGATGAATTACAGAGAAGTGAATCATCTTTTATTCGGGAGTCACCAGATATTTCAAAGTACTAACATATCAGATGTCTTGAAAAATGAGAGAGGAGAAATTGAGGAGTCCCTTAGGATACTCATTCTGTATTTAGCTTTCTGTGCAGGACTAGAGGGGATTTTTTTTTTTAAGGGGGGGAGGGTGAAGATAAACTAGGATTGTGCCTATAGCAGTTTATATGATACCTGCTTACCGTTAATGCCTGCTCCTTGATTAATACAGTTGAACATCTTTTTTAGTAGAAATCACTAAGTGCAGGGTTACACAGCTTCCAAACCCCTCTGAAAATCAGGCTGTCCTTCACCCCATCCCTCACCCCAGTTCCATAGTGTGTGTGTGATCAATGCCACAGGTTTTAGAGAGTCTGCTTCTCATTTAAGTAAGAATCAACATCGTGATGGATTTGGCCTCATGGCTTATGAGTCAGAGAAACATTAGATGCAGAAGAGTTCTTGGGAAAGCGAGGTCCATTTTCAGAACAGAGCTGCCTGGAAATATAACTGAAGAAAGAATAAAAACCACCACCACTAATATGGAGAGAAAGTTGCAAGTGTGAGATACCACGAAATTTGGAATATAGTTCAAAAACACCTCTAAGTTTAATGGACTAATTTGCAGATTAATCTGAATTCTTTTCTAAGCATTTTGTGCAACTTTCCAGTTTGTTTATTTTTAAAGCTTGTAATTTTACAGTTGTTTTACAGCTGTAAAACTTTTGGATGAGTCTTGCTATTTAATTAATGTGCTCCTCTGAAATGTCTGCGTGTGATATGTGTTCTACCTGCACTGTAATCATCATTTGTAAATGTGTCACTTTTCTAATTGCTTTTAGTTGGGCTTGAATGTGTATGATCAAGAAGATACACAAGACGTGAGGCCTTTTGGAAGGATTTCTTGTTTTAACATGCCTCCCAGTGGCAGTGTATTTTTGTAATTTAAACTATTGCTGCTTGACATTTAAGCACTACATGGTAAACCAGCCAGTTCAAAGTACTTTTTGGCAGTGGGTATAAGATGTAATAAAGCCTCAGTGAAGTGAGGGCAAATTTCCTGGTTGGTTGTTTCATATCTCCTTACAGACAACTTCTTTCTTTACTTGTCATTGGCTAAATTAGTCACCTTGTTGCCTTATGTAAAATTAACTCAAATATCTTTCTTTTACTATCTGTTACAATCTCTGTGTTTTAAGGGGGCTTAAAACACTATTTTAGAAATACTGTGGTGCTGTTTTGATGGGAAAAAGGGTCTGCCACACAACTGTTAACACCTGAAGTTACCCTGTGAGCTGTTAAAATGTTACACACTGAATTCCACTTTAAATTCCATTGCTTCTACCAATATTTGCCATTCCCCAGACTCTCCAAAGGCTATAGGTATCTATAGCTGCCAAAGAATAACTAAGAATAGATCTTGTTAAAAAAATATAAATCATTATTTTCCAAATAACTCTTCAGCTTAGCAGACATAAGGAAAAGTGCCTACTAATATATATGGACAGTCCCTACTTTTGAAGGACTCCTTGCTTAGCAGCACGTTAGGAAGAAAAGGATGCAACGTTCTTGTGAACATGTTGTAAAGAAAACTAAGTGGTGGTTTCTGTTTGTTGTTTCCAAAAGTGTCCCAGAGGGATATCTTGGTGTGTAGCAAGAGTCTGTTGTCCAGGTTGCCTGTCCTGGGGCACCTTTATGCCATGCCTTGCCCATCCAGTGATTGTCACCACCATGGGTCTGGCATCAGTGGTAAGATTCATGGAGCAAGGGATTGGGCTGGGGCTGCTCTGGGCTGGATCCCAAATGGTACTGTGTCTCAGGGATCAAAGAAGAAGCAGGAAGCTGGTCTGGATAGCATCAGACAGGCACATTTATATCTCTTAAGGCTAAAGTCATACTGGCACTTGTCCCCTTCCTACCTGTAAGGCACTTGGGACTGATGACCTTGTCCAACAAGGATATCCACCTTAGGGAACCTTTCTGGAGTCAGCTGGAGTTCAATCAGGCATGATCTGAAGGCATAAGCCAAAAGTTTCAAGTAAAAACCTCCTGGCTCCTAGAAAAGCCCTTATCACTCTGAGCAAAGCTACTGTTAACATTCCTGCTCTCCCTCCACATCTTCACGTGGAGCTGGTCTTCAACACAACAGTTCTCAGAGCACTTTAGCTGACATTTGCAGTCCTGCTCACCCTTCAGTCCAGGAACTTTCTGTCAGTGCATTTTAGTGAGTTTCTCTCTCTCTGGTTATGTCCAATACAGTGTCTGTTCAGAGATAACCTACTGGAGTAGTGAAGGTAATAAGAAATACGGACACCTAGAGAAATACTTTTTACTGCCTTAAGAGCTCTGTATTTAAAAACCATCAATCACAGGCTTGCTTCCATGCAACAGGCTTCATCATGCATCACAGTTACACAAGACCTTAGCAAGTCTTTACTAGTTCATAGGTTTTAATTCTTTTTTACCCTGAACATATAGGTGGCTTATCTGCATTTTGGCATGGCATTATTGGTGTCCTGGGATTTCATTCTTGAAAACACCAGCATGGGAAGTCTTGTGTACCCACTGAACCTGACTTACACCATGGATACTTGCAAGAACCCAATCTCTGTCTCTGCCTGAGTGAGGATACTCAGGTGCATCCTTGAAGTAAATGACCTGATGTGACACCAGATCAGGCTGCTAGACATTCAGATCACTGTCTGAACAGAGCAGGTGCCTATAAAGCACTGCACCCAGCATTTCCAGCACAGGGGTCCCAAAACATCACAGCTGATGCTATGAGCCTGCTCTTGCTCCAACTGCTGGTTGCATATGCTGGGAAGGCCCATAGATTTTCTGTGAAAAACAACACACTTTGCTGTTGGTGATAGGGATTGAGCTGTATTGATTTGGGCAATAGGAAATTTATCCATTTCCCACTGCCTGAGTTGCAAAACCAAGCATAAGACATCTGCATTATTAATGTCTTATCAGGTCGTTGCATAGATCCATAGCAATGCTGTTCATTAACTCAACATTTCTTATCACTCAAGCTTGTGATAGAGAATGAAGTTGACAAAACATATAAGCTGTCTTTTAGGGAGTGTACTGGGCCACAGTTCTAACTGCAGAATTCTTGGGGATTGCTTAAGAAAATGACCCATGTGGTCACTTTGCTGGAAATCATGGTTGGTTCCCAGTGGTAGCTCACAGCTGCATTCATTGCCTTGTTCTCTTCTCAGTTATTTTTTAACCTTTGTGCCTGAGCAAATTCAGGCCATGTTAGTAATAAAGAAAACTGGAAATACAAATTGGGACTGGAAAGCCTTGTGCAAAGCAGATTGAGTTTCTATGCTCTTCCCTAAGAGGGAAAGGGGTTTTCATGTTTCCATTTAGAAACAAAGTCTTCCTCGCTGCCTTGACTCTCTTCCTGTGGTGATTGCACTGCAAAATAAGGTGAGCTATGAATGGGCTCAATTTATAGGTTTGAGTCTTTAGCAGTGAGGTATTCCTGTTACTCAGTTCTGTAGTCCATAGATGGTGCTCAGAAATAGAAAATCTCATACCAGCTGCTGTTAGCACTAGCAAATCGCCAAATATTTGCTCTGATTGGGTTAATTTCAAGAGGGGGATAAAGAACAGAAAAGAGTGGCCTGTCACAGCTTCTGATAGTGACAGACAATTTTGGAATGCCTTCATTTGCAAGAACCCAGTTTGAGTCCTCTTGAGAAAGGGAAAAGATCTGAATTTTCAAAATGTGCACTCCAAGAGTCTCAGAAAACCAGATTCCCTGAAGATGGGTCAAGCAGAGCATCTGAGTGGAGAGGTACCACCGAGAGAATCACTGCTCATGTTTGTAAACCAATTTTTTTGTTTGTTTTGAAGACTATTATGATTTCTGATGCCAATTTAAAATGAAGTGCACTGTCAAATGTGGTTTACTTGGCTGCTGTAAGCCCTCGTTAAGCAGCTCTACCCTTATCCACTCCAGCTGTAACAGTCAGAAGGAGCTTGGATGTCTCTTTATAAAAGATAACAAAGCCTTTCTGTGTTTACCTGCTGTGTGGCTGCCCAAATCATCATGGTGCTGCAGCCTGACATTCCCAGTCACCTCTCATGAATATCAAGCTCTGGCATGGATGCTAATTCCCTGAGGAGTGGAGGGGAGCCCACTTGATGCCCTTGTTCAAAGTGCTGAAAGTTTTGTCTCCATGTCTGGTAAATCCGTGCAAAGAGCCCCAGGTCATAGAATCATTGAATTACAGAATGGTTTGGGTTGGAAGGAACCTTGAAGATTACCCAGTTCCAACCCTCTGCCACGGGCAGGGACACCTTCCTCTAGACCAGGCTGATCAGAGCCCCATCCAACATGGCCTTGCAATGTTCACTGAATCCCACTCAAAAACTTAGTACTCTCTAGCTCCAAGTTTTGCTCGAAATGGTGCTGTACCTTTTCTCATGCTGAGACTTTGGTGGCTGAATGGAAGGATCCAGGATTATTTAAGGGACTGGGCTAAGACTGAGAAAACTAAGATTCCTGACTCTGCCACATCGCCCAGTCAGATCACGTTCCTCAAGACTTTGTTTCCCTTCACTGCCTGACCTATCAAAGGATGAAAAGGGATAACCCAAAGAGGCTGGTTGGGACCCTAGAAGAAAATACTTGGTCTAATATTATATTTCAAAAGAAAGAATTTAGGGAGACTATCTTCTTTTATCAGTCTGAATATGACAACACCTGTAGAGTTCCCTCTGTTCTACCAGTATATATTTCCTGTTGTTACAGAGAGCTGTCTGGGTAAAGAATTGAACTGCAGAGATGCCTCAGAGTGTACTGTGCCATTTTTTAGCTGGTAATGTATTATTCAGTCCATTTATGTAAAGATAAATTAGCTATGTTCACTGGAGTTGAAATTCTATTTTCTTCCAATGAACTGGACATATAAAGCTGCTCGATCATAATAAATTATTTAGCAGGAAATCTAGCTTGTGTTCCCCTTCATCACTGGAGATGAGTGCATTGTGAGGCCTAATCTAAATTTTAGACAGTATTCTCAAAAACAGTGTGTTTTCATGTACCCTTTACCATGATCACTCAAAGTATTTCAAAATGCCTTTTTTTTCTTTTCCTTTTGCTTTGCCTTGACAATAGTTTCAGCTTTAATCTTATGAGAAGCCACATACTCTTTCAGAGAAATACTGACTACTGATTGGGAAAATTAAAGTAAACTTGAAAAAAATTCATTAAATTGGTTATGATCTTGGGAGTATATGAATTAAGGTACCTGAAAGATAATTCATCACGAGATGAAAATGAGTAGGTCCTGTTAGGAGTCCTTGTACTCCTTCTTTTATCCATAATAGGCATGATTTCTTATGTAGAACTTAGCAAATTGGTCCTGGGACCAATCAGCTTCTCAGATAGGTGGAGAATGACTATTTATAGTCCTACCCAGAGGAACTAGTTTGTCTCTTCTCTTTAACTGCTTAACCTCCCTCTCTTCTTCTAGGTAAAGAATTTCTCAGAATGGAGGAGTTTTCTGCGAAGGGTCAAGGCAACAGTCAGTGATGTTGGTTGACATGCGAAATCTAAAGACATTATGTGAGCAAATAGCAGTGCAGTCAGAGGGGACCTTCCAAAAGACTCTTCCTCTTTGTTGCTTTTAGTTTGCAGCAAATTGTGAGCAAACATAAAGGTGGGAGGAAATCACTTGAAATGCTCCCATCCATGTCTTTCCAGCTCATGGTGTCTGTCAGTGTTTGTTGCACAGTGCAAATGAAAAGAAAGTAGGTGAAACTGCCAAATCCCTCCATTTTCATCTATTTTGTTTCTTCTTTTAAAGGTCATACTGATCTCAAAGCACATGAACAAAGTGTCATCAGGTGGTTCAAAAATTTGGAAAGGAATTTGAGGGTAAACTGTAAAATAAAGCTTGGTTTTAGTACAGTGCCATGGGAAAATACTGCATTTCAAGTTTCAGTAACCTCTTTTCCGTCCTTGTGCACCTACTTTAGGGGATTTTGGGAGGGTTTTTGTGGTGTTTTTCACAAGAAAAATGTAGCTTTATCAAACAGGTCAGACTGCTGATTTGGTAAAAAATTCTGAGGTCCACACTCCAACATAATTTTAACATCACCAGGCTTCACTCCTGTGTTAAATCATGCGCTGTGCCTTACACCTCTACAGCTACTAAAGCAGTCAAAAGCTCAGGCAGGTGAGCAAATCCATCAGCTGAGTTTACTCATTCATTTCACGGCAGTCCCCAACCCGGAACCGAACACATGCAACATTTCACTGCACCCCTCAGCCAGGACTCTGCTAACTCTCCCCTTTGGGAGCACTTTGTGTCCGCAATCAGCACACGCTCATCCATTTACCTTGATGCTTTTGAGGTCAATCGCGGGTTCTTTGGGTTTGGCTGGTGCGGGTGCTGGTGCTGGTGCAGGCGCTGGTGCTGCAGCTGCTGCTGGTTTCTTTACGTCCTTCTTTGGTGCCATTTTCTGTTGCTTAAACTGGAAAGTAAAGGTGTTCTAAAGAAAAATCTTTAAAAAAAAACCCCACCAAACAAAAAACCCCCTTAGAAGTGATCCTGGGAAAGGAGCAGTCGTCAGAATGAGCTACAGCCTGTGCCCTGGAGGTGGACCCGATGTGCTAAACTCTCTAAGGGCATATATATATTTCACTTAGTGCCTCATAGAGTCCTGACACATGCAGCTGGATTGGACAGCTTGATAATCAAGGGGGATGTCATTCCAGCTTGAGCTATAAATGGAATATAAGAATTCAGGGCTTCATAGGATCAGGGAACTTCGGTGGCTTTTTTCTCCCTTTATAAAAGCCTGAACCACCTCCCATATCCTTTTTTATGCCTGCAAAGAAGAGGGAAAGCCCGGTTTCAGATCTACTGTTGACATTCACATATAGGTTGAACAGTTCTTTTTCTCATCAAAATTTCAGTTCTGGTTAAGTAATAAATCTTTTTCTTTTCTTCCCTCCCCTTTCCCCACCATGCCTGTATAGCACTCCAGGAGGATTTAGTTTCAAGTAGGAATTTTGACTTGCATGGTTGGGAAGATCATAATTTTCCAACCTCATTTGCATCTCTCCCTACAGTCCCTCCCTCCTCCTCTGCTTCCTTCTTTTTCAAGGAAGTGTTGATCAAGCGAAGGCTCTGGGTGTTTAAAAATAAAGCAGACAAATATGGAAAACACTGCAGTACCTTCAGCCAAGGCATCTCTCCCTAATGTGACCCTGAGTGTCTTTCAGCAGTTCTTACTATTCCTTTCCATCATGTTAAGATGTGTTTAAATTTCAAAATTGTTCCCTTTAATCTTTTTCTTTGAACTTTTTCTTCTTCTAGGGATAAGTTGTGCCGTACTAGAATGGAGATCAGCTGAATTTTGTCTTCCCGCATGAAAGGTTTCCTTTTGTAATGTATTTATTAATGGGAACTGGCCATGAAGCCAAGAAGGCATTTGTGGTCTGTTTTCACCTTGTTTGCCTGCTCATCCTGTGTCCCTTGTCTATCTTTCCATCCCTCAGTCTCCTGATGAACCTCCCTACTACCTGTACTCTCCAGCTGACACAGCTTTCAGGAGAAGAAGGCTTTTCTGTTTTCAGTAGACTTTTTCCAGCACAGCAAAACAGCTTCTTACTCTTTCAAACCTGATGGTTCCCCAGGGTTCACAAATGAGGTTTTCTGCAGAAAAATCCAGAAGTTCTGCTTGTTCCTTCCTTCTCCAGCAATCCCTCTCCCATTTACTCTCTAGACTCCTGAAGTCCTGTGCTAGTAAGTGTAAGGCTTTTGATGGGGCCCTTATTTCTTCTTATGAATTATACTATGGAATATTTTGTAATTAGAAATTAAAAGCCTGAAGCCTGGACAGACACTTTGCATCCAAAGTCTGGCAGGATATCCAAGCACATCCATTTTAGATTAATGTGTTTTAAGGAAGGTAAACTTCTGAACAAAATGCACACCAAGAAAAGGGGTGGAGAGTGGCTAAAGGTGTATTTTCATGTAAGGAAACCCATGCTCAGAGCTCTTCTTTGCTCCAGCCCATGACCTTGAGTAAGAGACTTCTTGGAAGTTGAGTCATCCCTTTTGAATTAATAGACCTACAGTGATGGATATAATTTGAAGCCTTAGCTCAGTCTCTGCTTTAGGGAACACAGATCAGAAGAGATTTAATTTCCTATTTCTCTACCTTTAGGACAAAGCCTATGATGTATGAGCTCTGCTGGCTGCCTCCAAGGTGCTTTATGGAGGGATTCCTGCTCTGCTAGTCTGTTTGAGAAGATGTTATCATGGACTCTCCTGCACTGCTGCAGGTCAGCAGTGTGCACTGTTATTCCTGATGGGCCTGATGGGGATATGTCCAATGATGCTGGTGTCTTACATTGCACAAACGAAACATCAGTGAAATCTACCAGTGGAATGAATCCTGGAGGTGTAACTTGGGTAGAAATAGTCTAAAACAATTTTTATACATCGCTACACCTATGATAACTTTAATTGCAAGAGAGAACTAGTGATGATCTAATAATTCCTATGGTCACCTGAGATTTGCATGGAAATAAGCCTGAAAGCCACCATCAAATGTATTTTTAAGAGCAAGACAGGTTTTCTGAATTGAAGGATGAACTTTATGCTGTATCTGCGTAATGTGGTGTGTCTGAATGCAGATGTGTCTGGGTGTAATTCATTCTGCCAGAAAAGGAGGTTTTGTGAGGTGCTGACCCAAAATAATTGTATATTGATAAGATGAGAAGATAAAACAGGTGCAGAGGAGGAGGAGGAGGATGACAAGTCCTTATTTCAGTTGCTGGACTAAGGATTTGGATCCAGTATGTTTTCTGGTCTTGAGATAGAACACTATGGATTTATCTGCCTGGTAAGTTTGGATGTGTCCTAAGGCATCTCTGGGAGCACATCAGGTCTGTCCCTAAAGATTGAGGTTGTTCCAGGTGATGCAGAGATGTGTCCCTGTGGCATGAAACTGTGTCAGAAGGTTTAGGTTGGGTAACAGAAAAAGTTTCTTCACCCAGAGAGTGACTGGGTACCGGGACAGACTCCCCAGGGAAGTGGTCATGGCATCAAGCCTGACAGAGTTCAAGAAGTGCTTGGACAACACTCTGATGCACATGGTGGGATTCCTGGGGCTGTCCTGTGCAGGGCCACGAGCTGAACTCAGTGATCCTTGTGGGTCCCTTCCCACTTAGGGATTTTAGGATTTTATGATCTTGCATGGGAGCTGCTGTCTGCAGGTCTCTGGTAGTGTCGTGTCATCTCATCCTGGGCTGCACAGCTGACCCAGAGGCTGCAGTGGGAAAGCTCCTCTTCCACTTTTAGCAGCCACTTCATGCAAGCGGGAATGCTAGAGCAAACCCCTCTCCCTCATGCTTGCTGGGACTTGCCAGTGTACACTTCTAAGGGATAGTAGCAGAGCTGGGGATCAGAATTCACTGGCATCTGCCTTGTTGGGTGCACAGCTCCTGGGCAGTGCATGGATGCTCTTCTCCTCCATGTTGAGGGGGGGCATAATGAAGAGTGATGTGGCTTCAGATTTCCCAAGGCTCCAGAAAATCCAGTAGTGAGAAACATGTTGGTTAGAAGCCATGCCATATTAGCCCTGCTTCTCACCAACACAGGAGGCGACTTGCTTGGGGCTTGCCTGGTTTTTACCAGTTTAATTGCTGAGGATGTGGTTCTGGCCAATGCAAAACTTCTATGCATTTTGGCTAGATTGAGTTGATTTAACATAAGAGAAGTGTGTTTTTCATCCAGAGCATTGGCGTGATTCATTCTGGTACTTCTAAAGTGGAACATGTTCCCTTTTTCAGGCTAAAGTCACAGAGAGGTGTTATTGATTGCAGTACCAGAATGGAAGTGGGAGTTCCTGTGCTGGGATGCATTCCTTGTGTGTTTGCTCTGAAGTTCTCCACTTCTCTGGCCCACTTTTAAAAGAAGGGCTCTGTCTTGGGTTTCCTGTAGTCCAGGGAGTTACAAGAAGTACAGGGAAATTCATGGAGAAGTGTTTTGAAAGCAAACAAGGGAGGTTCAGTGAAATTTAAAACTAATACATGGAAATGATGGGGGTTTTCCCAGCATCAGTTTAATTGTGCACCTTGTTGCAGTTTTGGAAGGAATATATAGCACATTTTGTTGTGCTTCAGCAGTTCTTGAACTGATAGAGACTGAGTACATTTTTCTACACCAAGATGCTGCATAGATCCTTGTGTTTTCTTAAATGGGTAATTTTGGCCATAAAAGAGAGAGACTGCTGGTCCAGTTTGGTTCTTGCATGTTTTACCCCAGGCTTTAAATAAGAAGCCCAGGATCCACTGCCAGTAAACTTTCAAGATCTCAGCTTCAGCTGTAATGCTGACTGTGTCCAACAGGGTGCCTAATTAATCTGCTAATGATTTTGCTTCTTTAGTGCTCACAACGTGTAAGCCACTTTCAACAAAAAGCAAAGCCTTTTGCTATCCAAGATGCAGCTGCAAAACACCCAGATAAGCTGTAGAAACTTGTATAGAAGAGAGTCAAGCCCAATAAAATCCAGATCAGCAGTTTTAGAGGTCTTGGTCTGAGGAGGGTGCCCTGTCCTCAGGAAGGTGGTTTGGGAGCAGGTCACAGCACGGGAGGAGGTGTCTGTGCAGGGTTGTCACCAGCAGACAGTCAGAGACTTGCAGGTGGTGGGAAATAGGAAAATGATGGATGAACACTAGGGACGGCTTTATATAATGGCACAAAGGTTGGATTATATGCAAAAATGAAGGGCTCTGTTGGCTCAAGGGAGGAGATGGCTGTGGTTTGGAGGGACGATTCACCTCTTGGCTCCTTCAAGTGCTGCATAAGGCGTTGGCAGCCTGAATGCAACCAGGGGCATGTAGCAGTCACAGGGCAGTGTAGGCTGAAGGCAAACCTTGCTGAAGGAGCAGGCAGAGAAATGAGTATCTAAAGAAGGGGAAGGAAGGCACCAACTGGAGTGCCACATATAGCCTGTGGCTGACTTAGCACTTGTGCCATGTTGCCCTCCTCCTCAAGGTTTTCTAATTCTGTCCCAGATGATGTCAGTGTCCCCTAGCAACTGGCAGCAGCACATACAAGGCATTCCTCAGAGAGCCTGTAAGCATCTTTGCCACCTCCAGCCTTTCCCCAGGAGGACTGACTGCAGGGGGAACAGCTTTCTGAAGGTGTACCTGCTTCTCAGCCTTTCTGGATGATTGGGGGCTGCCTTCAGCTCACATTCAGGCAGCTCACCTTCCCCATGCCATCATTCGCTCAGGAAGAAAGTCTAACCCAAGTACTGTTTGCAGTTTGCTTTCCACTGTACTGTAAAGCTTTCGGTCATTTTCTTGGCATCTCAGGTTCCTTGGTGTGAGCACCAGTTTATAGATCACTGAGAAAGCAGGCTCTGAAATGCAAGTGCTTAGCTAAATGTAGCAATGATATGCCTAAACAGGGCTGCAGATGAGGCGGACTGTGTGTATCAAATCCCACTGGGCAGGACTCTCTACCAAGTAGCTGGGAGGCCTGGAGGGATACTATGGAGTTTTAAACATAAACGTTAGATACTGGGAAAGATGTTCAACTCTGTATGCTCTCTCACACTGAATATGATGAAATCCCCTTGGTGCTGCTCTGGGCAATTGGGATGCCAGTGTTTTCAGGGCTTCACAGCCTGTGTGTGAGCTGCAGATTCCCTGCTTTTCCCTTCATCTCTTTTCCCTGGAGCATGCAGCAGATGAGTTAAATTATTGCCCATTTAAAAGAAATTGTGTCTTTCATGGGTCCCATTTTAATCTACTGGGAGATGGAGTGACTTCAGGCCTGGAAACGGCAGTGAAGTATACTTCAATATATGGCCCAGAGTCCCCACATACCTGCATTGCCTGGAAGGTTTCATTGTGACTTATGGGGCATTAACCTCTTTCCCTTTTTTTTTTTTTCTCCCTGCTGATTTCTGTTAGGGATCATCTAGGGATCATCTCTCAAAACTTAAAGGTCCTATCTGTTTTTAGGAAATCTGGTAGTGTCACAATCTAAGCATCTTTTTTTTCAGCCATCAATAAGGCTTCTCAATGACCGGAGATATGGATAACTTTCAAGACCTGGAGCTTAGAGATGTGAGCATCACTCTGAGATCATATGTTCCCTGTCCTTGTTGCTGAAATTTTGTCTCTGCCAAGCATACAATCTGCATTTGCTAAATACCCAGACACTCCAAAATGTGTTTGATACACCAGAACACCTTGTTTTCTAATCGCATGCATGAGTCTTGCTCTTGTTAGAATTCAAGTGGTATGTGGCTCATTCATATGCAAACCTTGAGACAACCCATCAAGAATGAAACTGTAGGAACCAAAATTTTTCAGCTATTTCTGTGCTTAGCAGTAAGTATTTTGCATTTATGGAATCTATACAGATTTCAGATAATCCTTGTGCATTTTGAATCATATCCATGAAGATGATGTTCTTTGGGGAGAGGAGGCTATAACTACATTATCATATAATTAATCGTGTTATACATATCTCAGAAAACTGTTTTAAGCATGCAAATAGCATTGCCAAGGCTCATAGATAAGGCCCTGATAGAGATCCACACAAATATCTAGAATATAATCTGTACTGTGGCATCTGAGATGACACAAATGAGCATAAAGCATTTGATGAGCTCCTCCTTTATCATGAATCACTATGACAATATTTCTGAGCATCCTGTGTAAAAAGTGTCCGTATGCAGAGAATTGGCATGGAAAGGTGGAGTTAATGTTTTGCATTGGAGGTTTGGAGATTTGAGACTACTGTGTCTGTTGGCAGTGTTCCTTGTGGCACTCCAGCTGTAGCATCCCTTTATAATTGATGTTGTGCCTTTGGTCCAGTCTCCCATCTATCCCAGCTCTGTGCTGTCTGTGGACTTACATTCTTCCATAGAGTGAAGAGGTGTTTCCTGGTGGCACTGTGTCCTTTCACCCCAGGAGGATTTTCATTCCCAGTGTCCAACGCGTGGGTGAAGAGGTGTCCTCCATGCAGCAGGCAAAGGAGGCTGCAGACAGGGCCTGGCAAGTTTTCCTTGCATTTCTCCAGCCAGTCACAGGTAAAGAGCCTCCTTTTAGAAATGTCGTAAGACAATGGTGTGGGTCCCTTAATGCGTTTAGTGAGAGAAGGGAGACTCAGCAACCAGTCATGCTACAGTCCAAGGGGAGAGAGCACACAGTGAGCTTCCACCTGCTTCTTACAGAAGGTAGGAAGGTCTCACTGTAGCCTGCAATACAGTGGATAAACCTGGAGAAGCTGTTTAAAACTGGCTGTGATGGAGCTTGGCCTTCTGTGCTATGCTTGTAACATCTTTGGGTGTGAAAGCAAACCTTGGTGAAGCACTGCGAAATCTTCCCTTGAAGCTGCTCATGGGTGCAAGCCTGTTTTCTGGGGAGCAGTGATGTAGACAAAAGAAAAGTCTCTCCTCCAGGGTCTGTGAAGTAGCTATGCTGGCTTTAAATAAACCTCTGCTGCTGCACCCCTTATTTAGCTGTAGGGAGGCAAGTGACATGGTGGTGCTCAAGATGTCACTTTGCTTCTTGTGTGACCTATGAGATCAGAGGTTGTTAACAGGAGATACACAGGGGCTCTCACAAAAGGTGCTGCTGGATCCGGGAACTGGAGATCCTATG
The DNA here is from genome assembly GCA_013396655.1 of Campylorhamphus procurvoides. Lineage (NCBI taxonomy): Eukaryota > Metazoa > Chordata > Aves > Passeriformes > Dendrocolaptidae > Campylorhamphus > Campylorhamphus procurvoides. The sequence goes on along the minus strand of WBMV01003808.1, from coordinate 25,347 downwards.
GGGTTGGGCAAGATGTCAGAGCACAAGGGCTGAAGGACCCCCTGGAGGGGGGTGTCCCTACAAGCAGCCTAAGAAAGCTTTGTGTGCCTGGTATTTGGCAGCCAGAGCAAGCTGCCTCTGCCTTCACCTGCAGCAATTGCCACTATTACGTTTAAAGTTGCAATTTCATATAAGATATATAATGTGATCAGGCGTTTGGTCTCAGAGAGTGTGATACGAGCAAGGCTTCAATTTCAGCCCCTGCTGCTTGAACAGCCAGCCCTGACAGCTTTTCTCCTGCTTGTTAAACCTCTGTCAGGGTCAGCTGCTTTGCAACGTGAGATGCTTCAGAGTTGCCAGCGGGAGGCTGATGACATGCTTTAGACGACTGTGACTCCTGAAGGTAGTTCAGAAATGCCTGTTACTTTTATTAAATATTTTTGTGCCAAATTCATCATCCCAAGCAACTCTGTTAAGCTGATAGAACTGCAGCAATAGACTATGGGCTGGTCTGGGTGTACATGCAGGTGTGATTTTTAGCCCTTTTTACTTAAAAGGTTATTTCTACCTTTCTCCTTGAGAACTGTCAGATCCTAGTAGTGGGAACAGGAAGTACAGCTGGACAGCCAGAACTGATTTGGATGAATGTTTGTGGCAAGGACACCTTAAATGACAATGGTACATACAATGGAAGAAGTCTTCACTTCTGCAGGTCTGGAGGCCCTGAAATAGGTGGGAGATTGGATCCTGAAAGGTGATGCTGCTATGCAAGAGCTCTCTGACACAAACCCCAACCTCATGACTTCTTTTAATCAGTTGTGCTGCAGTGAATACAAGCCAGTGCTTCTCCTTCAGAACCTGTTGTGAAATCATTTTGTATATGTTCTGATTTCCTTTTTGAATATTACGTACAGGTAATGACTGATGAAGATGTTTCAATAATTCTTATCGTGCTTAAGTGAATTGGCAAGGACAAAGGAGATTGCTTAGATTTAAATTGCAAGTTTTTTGGGCCTTAGCATTTGTATAGTGGTTACAAAAAGATACCATCTCCCAATTTCAATGCTGTTCCCTGCAATGGGTGTGCAGATTTCTTATTACAGTAAAACCATATTGAGATATCTGGGGAATGTGAGAATCAAGGCATCTGGAAATGTGGCCATGGCTATCCAACCTTTCCCTTGTTGGATGTGTCTTCCAAAGGATGGGAAGTGATGTAATGTTAGCAGCCTCCTGACAGTGCCTCTCTTCTCCCTCTTTCTGTGTTGAATGTCAGTTTAGCACAGCCTTTCTAGGGTGGCTTGGAGAGGGAGGCTGATCTACATTCAGTAATGACATAAAAACCAGCCTGTGAGGTATGAGGCTGGAATGTCATATTTATGCCTGCTGTTGCTGGAGTTGGAGGTATCTGTCTCCCCTTTGCGGTTTTTATGATCTGCAAACAATTGATACTCTGTCTCTTTTAAAATTAGATGGGGCTTTAGAGTATCACTGTAGTCCCTGCCATTTTCTGTTTGCATCACTTTTTCCTATTTTGTTTTNGTTTGGTTGGTTTTTTTGGGTTTTTTTGGGGGGTTTTTTTTTTTTTTTTTTTTTTTTTTTTTTTTATTCTCACAGTTCCCTTTTGTTGCAGTTATGGAGGCAGAGTTTCTATCTCCCCTTCTGAAAGGTGCAATTTCCACAAAGATTTTGTGTAGTGCTTTTATCGTTTTAGCAGTAATTAAAGAGCTGTAATCAACTGTCTGCTGTGGGTTGTAACACTTAATACTAGCACGCTGATAGTCCCGGGTAGCACACTTTTTTCTCGGAGAGCTGGAAATGCTGAAAAGCACCTTGCTCCTGCTCCAAGCACGTATGACTTATCAGATCTGTTTTCTTCACAGTGGAGGTAAAAACTCAAATTTCCCAATTCCTAATTAACTTTACAAGTGTGTCTTGTCCCATAGTCCTGTCTTTTCAAAGGGGAGGAGACAGCTGAGACCATAGCATGGTTGTGAGCCCATGCTCTTGTGGTCTGTCTGCCTGCTGGGAGGAGAGGAGTGCTGTACTTGTTGCAGCTGCAGCTCAGGATTAGCCAGCTGAAGAAGACAGTCCAGCAGAAAGTGGCAGCTCTTGGGATAAGATGACATCTGCTGTGAGGAACATGTTGTTGGCAGCTTCAGTGGCTGAGGGTTGCTCTTCCCTCTGATACAGACCTGCTTTCCCCGTCAGCCTTTGCTCAGTAACGAGGATGGTAATTGTTATTTATTGACCAAGGATTTCAGTAGTCACAAGTGATTTTCAGAGGCCAGTCTTGGATTTTCAGAAAATGATGAACACTCTCCTCTTAAAAACAAAACAAACCACCCCATGGCCTCCTTTCATGGATTTTTAAGCTGAACATCCTCCAAATCAAGGTATCTCAATTCACTTAATTTTGAAAATCGATTTCTACAGATGGGTCTCTAAAGAGCAACTCATAGCTAAATCTGCTTCTAATGATGTCTCGGGGGCCACAAGAATGCCCAGTACACTGTATGTGTGTTGTATGGTTAGGGTTTAAATTAAGGAGAAAAAGATCCTAGTGGGAAACAGTGGTATGGGGAGAGTACAAGCAGAGGCACAAATACAGCCAGGCAGTCTGGTAGGTGGGTTCAAGGGATAGGGAGAGCTATGAAAATATTTACAAGCAGAATCTTGGTACCCTGCAAATTGAAGTGGTATCATGTGCAAATGCCTGGGTGCTGAATTGATGGGAACAGTTAAACAAGGGCCTGGCACACCTTTCCATTCTGAGTTCTGGTAGCAGAACAAGTCTGCACGGGGGCCACATCACAGGGCCTGAGTCCCCATCCCAGTGCTGTTATGAGGCAAACAAAGTGCTCAACCCCTTCAGAAAACAAAGATATGGGGAATTGTATTACTTCCTGTTCACTTTAGGTAGATCACAGTCCAGTTTGGTTTCCAGCTCCCTGTTTCAGGCTTAGAGAAGACTCTTAGTATGCCTTTCATTAAAATGCATTTGCTCCCACCTTTTGTCTGTTCCTGAAGGATGGTACTTTTCACCTTCCCCTGGACACTGCAAACTGCCAATTGGATTTTTCCCTCTGTGTTGTCTTTCAGCCCTAAATTTGTGCCTATGCAAGACTCCCAGCCCCATGTCATATCTAAAGGTTATGTCCAGTGATTTAGCTGGAGCTTAAGAAAATGTGCCCATCAGCTATGGGGCTTTTGGGGTGAAATGATTCAGATGCTCCTTCATCTGGGAAATGAAGCACTTCTGTTAAGGCCTTTGCCCTCTTATATTCTCTCACAAGACTTGTAAGGCATAATGTTGGAGCCATAGTATTAACTTTGCATTGCTTTCAGTTCTATATTCATACATTTGGTTTATAAGGTACTGATTTCTTTTGCAGCTTTTGAGCATTTTGAAAGTGCTGTAAAAATGTTACTATTTGCAGTGTGACAAGTGCAAAAGAAGCATCTTCAGATTTCCAGCTCTAACTGGGGTCCCTCTGTGATGTGCCACATCAAAAGATAATGAGAAATTCTTTCTCAGAGATGTTGGAAAATGAGAAAAATAAATGGAAGAAAATGGTAGTAGAGAGCAGCCAAATGACTTGTTGGAAGAGCCCTAGCTTGGCAGTTGCAGAGGGAGATTTGTCTGCTGAGTCCCAGTTCAAGGCAAGGTACATCTGCTGAAATGAGCTGTCTCATCTGGGTGGCTTTCAAACAACCTCCAGCCCCGTTCTCCAAGTTTCATTCATTTGGATGAAATTATGATGTTTAGAGAATTATCAGGGTATTAGGTAGAGATGTTGTAGGCTTGAGTCAAATTCTTTGGTCTCAAGTGGATGGTAGCTTTTTCCCAGTTCCTAGTGGAGCTCTCAAGGCTGCCTTCAAAAATGATGTGGAAGTACTGACCTAAGCTGATCAAACAGAGGAGACAGTGGGAACACACACGGAAATATCTGGATGGGGCTTTGAGAAACCTGGTCTACTGGAAGGTATCATTGCCCATGGCAGGAGGTTGAAACAAGATGATCTTTAAGGTTCCTTCCAACCCAAAACATACTCTGATCTCCCACTGAGCTCAGAAGTGGTGGCAGGATGGCACATGAGATTTCCTTCATCTGAAATTATTGAAGGGCTCATCTCTGTGTGGGCACAGCATGAACCATTAACAGCCAGAAATACATTGAAGTTTTACAAGGCAGTAATTGCACACTTGAACGCACAGACTGTTCAGCACAAGGCTAAGTGGTTATTGGAGTAAATGAATGAGATTATTGCTGCTGAAAGCCAGGAAAACGTTGGTATTGTGAAGATAACAAAAGAGAGCAGGAAAGATAATGAAAGATGATTGTTCTGTTTTAAAAAGGGTCTGTGCGCTCCCAAAACCTGGACATATTTGTACTCATTGGGGATCCATACATCTGACTGTCTTCTCTGTATGCTTGTAAAGCATGAGGTCAGCCCTGCTGGAATGGGATATTTCCCAGCTTTGGGTGGTAATAAACACCTTGGAGTTTATCCCCTGTGATGATGAACCACCAGGGGTTCCCAAACACTTCCACTGGCAAGTTCCTGCTTCTGGTCCACAGCCCAGTTGTTTGCAGATGAATTTGTCAGGCTTGCAATTACTGAGCACTGCAGTCTGATGGGGGCTGGGGAGCCCAGTTCTGGGAACTGCTGTGCTGTATCTTGTGGTTTTTACCAAACTGTGACCCGCTGTAGCTGTCACCCAGGTGGAGTTTATCCTCTTTCCCATGGTGATAAATGAGCTATGAATTCCCAACAAGGTTATCCCTAGAGGCAGGATTTGGCCTTTCCAAAGTTAGTGTTTTATGGTGATTCTCTTGAAGCGTCTTAAACTTTATCTTCTGAGATAGGTCTCTCTCTTATTTTTTCAGCCACTTGTAAAAATCTATCATTTCCTTCCTGTCCCCTACTGGGAGTGTCAGGATGGAGGTGGAACACCTCAGTGACAGAGCAAAGTGCTCCAAAGCCCTTCTGGGAATAGGGGAAACTCCTGCACCTAAGGGGTCCTTTCTGTCTCCCCAACAAGGAAGCTGTTTGGCACTGCTGTGGTCTCCCCTTCAGGAGTGAGGAGTTAACCCTAAGGAGGGCTGTCTATAATAAAACTCTGCCACATGGTGGAAATATCAACACCTCCATCTGATTAGGGCCAACAGCTGTTATGTGAAACATTTGCTCCTGCCTTGTATGCAGCTGCATCCTGCAGTGTAACTATTTGTGGGCCTGGCTCCAATGGGATTTGTGGAAGGCAAAATACTACCAGTGGATTTCATTACTGCCTGTGAACACACTGTAAATACTGCAGCAAATTGCAATGCCTGCAAAATAAGCTTTTTGCAAGGGTTGCCTCACGTATCCTCCTAGCGAGAAACTTCCCAGCCATGAGGAGATGGAGTTAAATGTCTCCCCACAGTTCTGCTCTTTTTTTCCCTTCTTAAGGCTTTCAAGTTGTTTTTAGTGCCGCCCTGTGCCTTCTCCATGTCGGGCTGTCTTCCTCGCTGCAGAGGAAGCAGAGCAGTGTACTGTCATGCCAAGGCTACGAGGGTGGCCAGTCATTACAAGATCTATTGTACTTTTTGGCCAAATTTGCCCTCTTTCACCCTCTAAGGAAAGTGGAGGGGAGTGCAGGGCATCTGAGGGTGAAGGGTGGCTGCAAGCTGTCCTGTCCAGAACACAGGGCAGCAAAAACAAATAGCTTTTGTGCCTCTGAAGTTGAGTGATACATGAAAAAGAGCTTAATATTCTCCTCTCCTTTCTGCTGGCAACTTTGGTCATCTAGATTATCCAAATATTGCCAGTGGGGTTGCTCTTAGGCTGTCCTAGGCTGTGCTCAAAAGCTTCCACCCCATAAGGGGCAGGCAGGGCACAGGTTTCCTTGTGATAAGCTAGTTTTGCCTTCCTTCCACATTGTTTTGCCTTCCCCTTGCTGTGCCGCTGCAAACTCAATTTGTGAAATGATCCAGAGTAAAAGCCACCACCCTTCTTCTCCCAGAGCAGCAGCATGGAGACAGAAACAAGCATGTGACTGAGGTGGGAAGAGAAGTAAAACAGAAGTGTCTTCAGGCAGCTCTGTTGCAGGAGGCAACAGCAGGGATCACCGTGCTGAGGATGCAAGATGAGGGGGAACACTTGGGAATTCAAAGCTTTGTGGGTGAGGCAGTAGCAGTCTCTGTCTCAAATCAGCAGCTCTATTGAGAGCTGTTTTCNGGGGTGGGGGTGGGGAGAGTTTGATTCTGAAACAGAAAAAATCTGGCAGGATGCAAAGATGTGCAGGTCTTTTATGGGTCTCAGAGCAGCCATGCATTGCAACCGCCTGGACAGGCAGACCTCTTCACGTTCATCCTCTGCCTCCTAAGGTCAGCTGTGCCAGTACTGGGGTGGTGGCAATGCTCATCCCCAGACACCAGCTGCCATGTTCGCAGTAGTGCCAGTATGGCCATTGGCACAGCAAGACCCTCATCTCTCTGGTCTTATAGAGCATCACTCAAGTCAACTGATGTCACTGCTGTGGTAACAGCATCCCTGATCTTCACTCCAGAGCTGGGAAGGAGCTTTCTGAAGCCCAGTTGGTATGATGTGATATTCTGTAATCCTTGGCAAAGGCAGGGAGTGTAGGAGGAATGTAAATATTGCTTGTCCTAAAGGGACCATGGTGTTGTATCTGTTCTAACTCATGATAAGAAGATGTTCAATGAGTGGCATTCTCAATACTGGAAGAGTTGCCCTTTTCCCCAAAAAGACCCCCAAACCAACCACAGCCAAAGGAACCATCACCCCAAAAGCCAAAATAACACAAATCTACCTGTCAGAGCTTGCTGGGATTCAACCAAGACTTGCTGTAAAGGTCAGGCACAAACAAGCTTATTAGCGAGGCCTGAAATTTGATTAATGGTTCATAGTTAAATAATTCCTCCTGACTCCTATATTCAGCTGTTGCAGAGAGGAAGGGTAAACTGCCGTAAATCAGCTTAATTCCATGGGCTTTATGCAGCTCCAGGTCTGGCCCACGTAAAGGATTTTTACCTTCTGCCAAGGTTATTGAGCTGTGCTTGGTAAGTTGAGGCACAGCCATGGAGATGCTGCAGTATCTATTCACACCATGTATGACACTGAATTGGGGGTTTTAAGTCTGTGTTGGCCCGGGCTTACTTATCTGATTCCTGCTGTGTTTAGAGTGAGTTTGCATGCTAACATTGCACAGCCACTGTGCACAGGGATCCCCTGGAAACCTGAAACAACCCACTGGCCTGAATGCCCCTGGCTCCCTGTGGTCCAGTTCCCTGCCTTGTGCTCCTCTGTCCCCATGCATGGCCAAAACAAGCGATTGCCTGGAAATTCCCAAGGCTGCCCATTCGCAGGGTCAGGGAGACCAAGATCACTCTGGCCCTGTTGGGAAGGAAGACATCACTGCAAGTCCATCTGCAGTGGGTCATTTTTGTTGTACCTAGGCTTGGTTTTAGCTGACAGATGAATATGTCAGTGGTGAGCCTTGCCACCCTTACCCATGTGGCCAGTTGGGTTTCCTTGATCTTGCCCTTTTGAGATGTCCTCAAGCTGTATAGCATTCAGGGAGCTCTGTTTTGTGTAGGAGACTTCAAAGAGCCAAGGACAGCCTGTGGGGATGGGGCTATTTGGCTGTCTGGTTCCTGGAAATTGGGAGCGGTTGGTGGAAAGATTTTGTGCAACACCTGTAAAGCTAATGTGGGAGGTATGGTGTCTTCATCCAACATATGGAACATTTCCTTGATAACCGGCTCATGTGGCTGTAAGACCATGATGAGTTGTCCTCCCCCATAAGGACTTTGGGTGGCTTCAGGCAGGACTGGGAAAGATTTGCTTTTTTGCTTTGTTTTTCTTTTTATTTTTTGGTTGGCTGGTTAGTTGGGTTTTTGGTTTGGTTTTTTTTGAGTGTGTATATGACTCACTTAGAGGCCATGCATTTCAGGAGGGCTTTCATGTCCCACAGTATACAAACACAGCCTCACCCATATGGGTTTTTCCTTTGAGAAACTTTCCCAAGAGCTGAATCCCAGTTCTTCTGAGGTAGGAGCTAGCAGCTGAGGGGTGCAGGCATGTGCTTGGCAGCAGCAGAGTCACTTCTGCCGCTGGACTGCATTGCCACCTGCTGGGGGCACACAGCCCCTTTCTGCTGCAACTGTCACCATTCAGCATGGATCCCCAAACCAGCAACCCTGCCAGGAGAAAGCATAGCTGGGCCTCCAGTATATTTCCTCAGGTGTTTATTTAGGACAGGTCTGCCTCCTGCTCTGTTGGATTTTGTCTTTAGGCATTAATAACATTGCAAGTTGTAACTTTCAGGGTTTAGATTTCCTGGTGTGGGTATTGGCCTTCAATTCAGGTTTCTTCCCGCGGTGCAGCTAAAAGGATGCAGGGGACACTGGCCAAAGGTCATTCTGGGCAAGAAGGTGTTTGAAACCTGTGTTGTTCTTCTCAATGTAAAAAAAGGCAGCAAAATTAAAAAAGTAAATCTCTTGCTACAAATCAACTATATGTGCTGGAACTTGCTGGCCTAGAGCAGGTCTTATGGTTCTGTTTGGACCAGCCACAATCCCTGTACTGCCATCAGAAGGCCCCACTTGGATCTGGCCAAGTTATTGCACTGCAGTGGAAAAACATGAACAAAATACGATGGAAAGAGGGAAAAGTGAGATAGTGGTACAGAGGGATGGAAGTCGGATGAGATGCTGGAGAAGGAAGTCTGACTGGACAGCTCATGTAAGCTTTGTGCTCCCCTCATGGCTGCTTCTCTTTTGTGGTACTGCACGTGGGACACGCAACCTTAATTCTCTGCCTGGCTCCAGGCCGGTCAGATGGTACAATGTCTGTGTTGGGGCAGGAGGCTGAGTTCTCCTCTGCTCTGCCTTTTCCCTATCAACTCTAGCAGGGCATCTGCCACGCTGCAGACAGCAGCCTACTCTGAAGTGGTTTCAAAGGGAAACCAGTGAGCATCAAATGACTGTGGTGGTACTACCTACCTGTGGTGGTAGCTCATAAACGGATTTATCACGCGTGTGTCTGCCTGCAAAGGCTGATGGGGCTGAGGACTGCTCATGGCTAGATGTCTTTGGCCAACATAGTGTTAGCCATGGATTTAGCATCAGCACTGATCACAGTTTGTGGGCATTTGAAAAGTTAACATGCAAGAATCAGAAATGAAGTAATTTGGGCAGAGTGCACAATAACATCTGTTCTCTTGCACTGTCCCCATGTAACCTCTTTGATGCTGTGTGCTTTTGAGAGCTGAAACCACAGCAGGCTCTCAGGGGACATGCACACCTACAGATGGTGTTTGGTTAACAGTAATTGGGATGTTTTTCATCTTGCTGATCACACCAGTATACAAAAGGGGTGAACACAAACTGAACCAGATCGTAAAGCATTCAAAATATGCTTTTATCTTATTTCTTGGGAGCATAAGGTACTTGCTTTGTTTTTTTAAACAGAACACCACCATGGACAAACATAACCATCACCAAGTGTTAAATGTCTACACTTCTGATAAAGTCCTTCTCAGGCAGCTTGTTGAAGCAGGAGCCGTTGTGTGTTTTCAGGCTTTATCTTGCTCCCTCTCCCTGCCCTTGCCATAAAGGCGAGTGGAGGTGGGTAGCACCACACCCCTGTATGAGAGAGGAGAGCTAACCAGGAAAACTGTACTATGCTGCATTCCCATCCTCATTGCTGGACCTTCTTTCTCAAGACCTTTACCACAAACCTCAGCAGAAATGGAAATTGTAGGTTTTGTAGGACCTCAAACATTGTAATATATGTGCAGGATCACCTTCATCCATGTCACTCCTGAAAGTTTTGCCTTCAACTGTATAGTGCTGAACAGTCACAGCCTCCATGAGGCAGCCTGTTCTCTCTTTCTACTGAGCAGGAGGGTGCTTTTCTGGGAGGATCCACATCCTCCTTTTGGTGGCCAGCATTGCACATGGGTGTATTTTGGTGCAGTTAACAGTATCCTGCAGGACTGTGCTCTCCAATGGAAGCCACAGTGGGAGGATGCAGCCTTGGATGAAGACAGAACTGCAAAAGGATGCCCTGGGAGGAATGCATAGGGCTGGTCTCAGTGGATTGGAGATGAGGAAAAATGTGACATACTGTTAAACCCTCAGGGTGGGTGGGAGGCCACTGAGCCTCTAGGAGCTGCCAGAGTGGCTACTGTATGTTCATCTCTTCAGACAGGGAGAAAAATAACCCAAAGCTTGGTCATTTCAGCATTTTTATTAAACAGTGCTCCATTCAGCAGTCGTACACACGGCATTGACGCTCCCCTCATCAGTGTACAAAGCCTGAGACGTTATGCTGTCATGATACCATGAAATAGGCTACACACACCATCTCCTTTACAGAAGCAGTGCCCAGGAGAAACCCAGGCTCAGTGTACTTACTCTGTCATCATAGCAGCCAAGCTGAAAGGTAACTTACAGGAAGCCTCATGTTTGATTAGCCAGCTTCCGCTTCCTCCTTCCCCATCCCTTCCCTGTGTTGCTCAGGCTCTGTGAATGACAGGGAATGCCTGCTGCTGAGCCTGAATGAGGCTGAGCCTTCTAGTAGGGATGCCCAGGCCCAAGCAGATGAACTTTTTTGCACTTCAGGCTGTATTCTGATGGACTTTCAGAAACCTGTGATTGCAGCAGGAGCGTGGGCTTTGAGGAGAAGTTCTTGAGGCGTCTGCCTATGCCATTGGGGCTTGGCTGCCCTGTGTTCAGGCACATGTGAGCCAGTTGTGTTAGTGTGCCAGGTCTGGTGGTCCTATTTCACTGTCACTGGTGCAGGAATGTGGCTGCACTGCCTTGCAGCTCTCACCTGCTCTTAGGGTGGCCCTTGAAAGATCAAAACCCACAGCCACTCCTGTGCAGGCTAAGGATTTGCCCTTAAACAGCACAAAGCAGTACAGCTGTACCTGTAACTTTCCCTGAACTCAGTGTTTAGCTCATGTTCAGTGCAAATTGGTGCAGCATTAGCTAAAGGACGGAAAATCAGTTACCCCCTGCCAAGTATCTAGCCTGCTTGACAGGTCAAAGCTAGTTAACCTAGGACACATTTTCCAGTTGGATAAATGAGCAGTGGCAAATCAAACTACAACAAGCAGTTGCAAGGCAAACAAGTGACTCAAATTATCCAGGTTTGGGAAAGCTTATAAAAGAAAACATGTAAACAACATCCATACAGCTAATAGGTTAAACACTGACAGAACTCAGTGGAAAGTATTATTTCTTTTCCCTTGCTGCTGGTGGCCCTGGCACCACCTAATACACAAATTTAAATAAAGATGGCAAAATTAACTCTCAAAGCTAACCAGAAGAGACCACACCAGCAAGCATGCTTAGCTTACTTTTAGACTGGAGTTTTCCATTAGATGACCAACAGACTAGCAAGGTTTAGTGTAAGATGGCAGTGTATTACCTGTCTGCCACTGGAAAAAATATACAAAAGAGCTATACATAGTCTTTGCCTTTAAAGCAAACAGGTGGAAATTCAGGACAAGGCTTTGGCATGTCAGTTCCAGCTCTGCCACTTGCAAGATGACATTAAAAACATATATAAACACTCCATTAGTCCATCACATTTGTCTCATGTGGCATAGGCCAGCTACTGAACCACATGCTCCCTGGGTGTTCAGAAAGAAAACACTTAAAAACAACTTGCAGGGCAACATTCTCAGTTTTCCATCTTCTGTTTTACATAGGCAGCTAAATTTCTGCAACTATTTGTTAGCACAAAAAGAAATTAAATAGCCCAAGTTATATATAATATAAAATTTTTTTCCAGGAAATGGGATACAGAAAATAGCAAAACTCTGTAGCCAACAAAATAATGGAGAGTTCTCCCTGCTTCCACCTGCAACCCTGTGTAAGGGACACCAGCAAAATCTGCACTCTGCCTTTTAAATTGAACCAATGTAATGAGATGACTAGAAGCATTAGAGAATGCAGCATGCCCTCAAGAGGATGGATTTGAATTCAGTTAGGTGAAAAATAAATGCTGAGTCTAGAAGAAGGAGAAAAAGCTTCCAATGGTGTTTCCAAGTGCAAAAGGATTCAGGCAGGAAACTGCCAAGCTCAGCTTTACAGTTCAAATGCAGGGAACTTGGCCTTGGTTGGCACCAGCAGGTCAGCAAGAAAGTAAATTGTTCCAGCCATTCCTGAGAATAAAAAAAACCACACTGTGCTTCAGAGAGATTCCCTTTGGGCACCCATTTTTTCAATTATCCAGGGGTGAACGAGTCATGAAGACAGAAGGCCCTAAATAATTTCCCAGGTCTGAACCCAGCAGCTTTGGTATTTCAGTGAGGAAAGCATTTTGATGTTCATAAAACATTGAAAAGCACCACAGAAAACACAATGGGTCTTTCTCCACTCCACCTTCCTCCCTTCTGCTTTACCAATGCCTAAGCTTAACACTCTGAGCAGCTTTGCCAAACTCTGGTCCCTGTGACACTGCTGCCCAAGGTCCTCACTGATGGAACTGCCATTGTGAACAGATATTAGCCTGTGCTACAAGGAAGCTGCTCCTAGGAAAGGTAAAAACAATGCATATAATCTCCTTTCCATCCTCTACATTGAGTTTTGCAATGGCTTCGGTGGCATGTGGATTTTATTTTCCTTGGTGCTGGACCAGCTCAGATCCAGGAGCAAAACACAAGGCTAGAGATTCAGGTTACCTTCAAAGAGGGAGAATGGTGTGTCTGGAGTCCGACACCCATGTTGGCCATAGCTTAAACACCACTCTGCAAACTGAAAAGAGGAACGAAAAGCATTCAAATTTGGTTAAAGACAAATCTGGGAAAAAAAAAACCAAACTACCCTCATGCTGCCCTTGCAGAGCAAGGCTTCTGTGAGAAATCCCTTTTGTACAGGCTGTCAGACAGTGACTGCTCTGCTGAAGGACTATTGAGGAACAACTGGTCGGATCTAGCTGCACATCTGCCACACCAGAAATCTGGTTTCAAATGCAAGGGCAGAAGTGCTGTAGAAGGCAGAAGTGAATAATGTCCTCTCCCTTCCTCAGGCTCTTACCTTGCAGGCCCTGTAGAGGTATTTCATGTTCTGAGTGAGGTTATACAGTGCCAGGAAGCTGTAAGCATTGCCAGCTGTCCCATGACACAGCCCATAGCCTTTCTTCAGTAACCCATGCTGCCATATCACTTCCGCACACTGCAGGGCATCATTTAGGTACTGCTGCTCCCCAAAGACCTGTAGAGACAAAAAACAGTCATCCTTGCTGAGGTGATTTCCTCCAAACAATAAGCATCCCTGTGCACTGTGGAGGCTTGAGCTAAATTAGTTTCTCCCCTACTGGAAGTGACTTTGCTGTCTACTTTAAAGGAGGATGTTTTTGATGTGATAAATGGGGATGTAAAACCATTACTTCACACACTACTAGTTGTCACCAATCACCTGCAACAGGACAGCCCACATAACTGATGGGTATCTTCCACGAATATTTTTTTAAAGATTAATGTTTGTATCAGTCAGTGGTCTCTGTGTGGTGATTTCTCTCTAACAAGCCATCCTACTCCCACACAGGGGGGATCTCACAGCATCTTCTCTGTGATGAAGTGCCACATTCAGGGCTCTCCAAAGGATCTTTCCAAGATTTCTGGTACCTTGTAGGCCTGGACAAGCATGTAGATTACACCTGGTGCCCCATGGCACCAGTGGACTAGTAGGTCTCTGGTGTCACCGATGCACGGAGGGTAATTCCCAGATGGGAACTTGAGCTGGCAGACATAGTCCACGCTGGGCTTGACTGTGTTATGCAGCTTCACTTGGCTTGTTCCAAGGCCAGGCTAAGAGAGAGAAAGCATTAAATCAGGGAGAATTACCATTCTGTCTGTCCACAAGAGACCCAAGATCTGCCTGAAAGGTGGAAACAAAGCCAACTATGGTTTTGTTCCCTCTTGCTCCTTGGAAATGAAGCAATTTCTTTGGTCTAGGCTTTCACACTTCACAAATACCCACTCAGCCCCTGGCTGCTCTCTTTCTCTTGGCAGGGTCTCACTGTGAGTCCTACCCTTGCATCCCAGAAACACTGTCCCTAGAATGTCACTCAGCACTCTAAGCAAGAGGGCTTGCTGCTGTTTTTCCTGAAGATGAGCAGGAATAGCTTCCATACCCAGAGCTGGAGTGAAGAGATAAACTGTCTAACATCAGTATTAAGGATGAGTGCCAGGGATGAGTCCCAGCATCTAGAGCATCCCAGCTGTGATGCTGCATTTTCACACATGTTGCTGAGTGATTTCAAGGAGGTAACCTCACTGCTGACCTCAGATGGAAGCAAGGGAGTAATCGCCTTGCATCTTCCTCTTGCCAAAAATCTACTTAAAACCCATCAACCACCCCTTCCTCTCTGAGCCACAGAAGAGAGTGATAATCACAGGAATTCTGCTTATGTTGTATATGGGTTTTAACTTTGAGGATCTTAAAAGAAAATTCATATACTTGAAACCTGGTGGCTTTTTTTCCACCTGTTCTGAGATTTGGGTCTAATAAAAGATATCACCTATTTCTATTTCAAAATAATCTGTATCCCTCATGGGTCCTTTAAAAATGCAATGTTATTGCTGTTATTTTACTAAGTGCTTAAGCACTGTAAACTTATGCATAAAGTGAGCTGCATGGGGGAATTATCACCCTTATTTCAGAGCTAGAGTAGGGAATATCGCCAAAGGTTCAGTGAGTTGTGCAAAACAGTGTGAAAGACAACATTAAAGCAAAGGGGTACTGCAGCTCCCAGCCTCTTGTCCTGCCCTGCCTGCTTCAGGCACTACAGAACTCAGCCCCTTTATCAAAGTAAAAAGTCCCATCACTTTCACATTTAGGAACAGGCCTTCATTCAGATACAAAAGCATCTTCCACTTTCCCACTACGAATGCAATCTCCTTCACCACGCTTTTCTCCCAGAGATTCTGACTCCAATGATCTGAGATTGCACCAAGCAACCACCGTAAAAGTGCAGGAAGCTCACACATACCAACAAATGGGAATACTTTATAAGCAATTAACAGGAGGAGGAAACCCAGACTCAGCTGACCTACAGGCCTCCATTATGTGACACTGCTGGTGTAATACACGTCACATTTCTCTACAGATCTCCACTGAGGTGGGAGATTCAATCTCAGCCTTGGAGAACACCTTCAGCAGTGAGGATGCATGATCACACGAGTAAATCCATCAGACAAGGGATCTTTCCCAGCTTGATATCACCAAGAGTCAATTCAAATGCTGCTCCTCCTTCACAAGAGTATGAAACAGCTGCTAAGAGCACCCTGTCTCCCCTCCAGTGCCTCTTACCTGCATGAGATAGTAGTAAATCCCAGCCAAACCATGGGCTGCCCCTACATAATATTCCTGGTACCACTCATACATCAGGGGGCTCTTTGCTGTGAAATTCCTCTTTTTGGCCAGGCTCTCTCCTGAGGCTACAACTGCTTCACAGACCTGTGATGGGAACAGATGTGGGTGAGGGAAATGCTGCTGTCTTGGACACAAAATAATGAGTATTCTGACACAGAACTAGGCTGTTTTTCTGCCCAAGCAGAAGAAAGAGCATGAATGAGGGAGTGAAATACATGCCAGCTCAATAGTGCCTATGGATTTATATGGATAGCGGGGGGTGCATGGTTCATTGTCCCTTTGAAAGAAGAGCAGCAGGGATACCATGATGTGGTTTCTCCCTTCTTTCAAGAGTTCTCTACATCTACAATTGATTTTTACCAGCCTAAAAGATGAGCTGCATAGGAAGAACAGCAAAAGGCACAGTACCTGCTGAATATGATTTTTAGGGATCTTTTCCTCTCCAAAGTGCTTGTTCACAAATACCAATGCATAGAGATAGCCCATGCGCCCGTACAACAGCTCATCTGGTACCCGTGGGTCAACCTTGTGCAAGTGGAGCAAACTACAATGAAAAATCCACATGGGGCAGATTAGAGGACATTCAAAGCCATATAACCAAGCACTGAAACTAGAGCTCAAACCCATGGTTTGTTCCTTCATGCTGCCTGTGCCCTGGCAGACGTCAGGCCAGTGTTTGTGTCTCAACTGTCCAGCTATGCAAGGTGTGTAATCGCTCCTTCCTCTCTAATTTTTGTTTGGCTGATTTAGTCAGCCCAGCCCTTTACAATGCATTCATACTATTTGCTTGGGTTTTAGACCACCAGCTCTGGGAAAGCTACTTGAGGGAGAAACCTAAGCTAGAGGAAATGGTCCGTATAAAGCTGTGGACTGCTCAGGAAAGGCTGCCCACCATCATCTCCCCATGATGCTGCTGGAAAGATAAATCCTCGGCCAAAAATAACTACTTTCAAACTGAATTGGTATCCCTTTAATTTGGCTGCTTTGTGTAAAAATCTCACCCTAATGCTCAGAAGTTCTAACAGAGAAGCCCTTTCTTCTCCATGCTTGCAAGTGACCAGAGCTACGTTATCAGTGGAGAAAGAGGTGCCTCCATGGGCTAAAAATCTAAGAAAAAGGTGGAGCTACAAATTTTTAACATCAAGCCACTGTAGCATATATAAGAAGTCTGCTCTAGGGAGAGCTGAGCAGTGGTGAGGACAGCTCAGCAGGGTGTGAGTGCTGTGGGCTGTCTGGGGACAACCCCACACTGAGGACAGCTTGGCTGGCACCAAGCTTTAGCCCACAAGTGCAGAGTGACATCTGCTGCAGTCAAGTGTTTGCCACTTTTCTATTATTGTGTTGCAAAGCTGGTGATATTTCTGTAGTGCTAAGATCTCAGCTTAGTAGTAGTAGTGCTAACATCTCAGCTCTGAGATGTTGGGAAATGTTAGATGCAATAGAAGGAATGGACGTATTAATTGTAATACCCATGGTAGGGAGTTTCTGAGGTCTGGATGTGAAATCTCCTCATGGGGAAATCTGGAGCAGATGAAAATACTATTCTTGCTTTCCCTCCAGCTGCCTTCCAGCCAGGACCATCAAGAAAGAAAGCCTGCCAGTAATTTCTGCTGGTCTTGAAATATGGTCATGCATGCAACAAGAGATGCCTGGGATGCTCCTGGACTGACTGCATGCAGAATGCATTTCTCAGGAGTGAGTGAGGGGTAAATTGAGGTGTCTGAAAGGAAAAGTCACTCCTATTCACATATGAGCCTATTACCTCAACTGTCAAAAATCAGCAGTTTCTGGACAGAGGGAAATCGAGGCAGCTGTATAGCAAAATGGAATTTTTGTACACCACTAGCTCTGAAAGCAAACCTTTGACCTTCTGAATAGCTGGGAGGTGACAGGGAAAAGAGGGCTCCCAGAAAACAGCTCGGATTTTCACAGGCTCTTGGAAAATGGGCTGCCCTGAAACAGTCTCTCTAGAGCATAAAAGCACATTTGTTAGTCCTGAGCTAATTTAGGAGAAAGCAAGCTTCTGTT
The DNA here is from genome assembly GCA_013396655.1 of Campylorhamphus procurvoides. Taxonomy (NCBI): domain Eukaryota; kingdom Metazoa; phylum Chordata; class Aves; order Passeriformes; family Dendrocolaptidae; genus Campylorhamphus; species Campylorhamphus procurvoides. The sequence goes on along the minus strand of WBMV01003808.1, from coordinate 7,939 downwards.
TCTTCCACTGCAGGTAAAACCTGGCTGATGGATTCTCTCCACAGACTCTGTAAAGATGAGGTACTTTAAAAGACAGAAGACAAAATCCAGAGAGGCCCTCATTGTCCACAGCTCTGATAGAAGTGCATTTTCTTGCACTGCATAGCTTAGCAACTGTTCTGTAACTAAACAGCCTACTCAAAACCCACTTAGAATTATGATTAAGGGAGCTACTTCTCCGAAAAATACTCTCTTTTTAAAGGAGCATGGTCAGTCTCATTGCTCTGGGAATTGGTGGCAGAGCAAGGACGGTGTAACTGTTCCTTTGAGAAAGACATTTCTTTTTTTCCCTTTAGATGAATTAAGAAAACAATTTCCAGGGTTCTGTCTTTACAATACCAATTAGATAGCAGTGCAGAATTAATCACAAGATTCCATTATTCTACTAAACTGTAGGCAGAACAGGCCAGGATTGAGGGAAGGGAAAGCTCAATAAGAAAACATGAATTGGGGATGTTTTTCACAACCTGGGACTTTTGTATTGATTGCAACTGACCAGTCTGTTTGACAGATTAGTTCCCTTTTTATTAGCAAATATATTAATCTTAGTAGGATTTCCCACTTTGTCAAAGTACTAAGCAAGATCCAACCCACAGATTATTACAAGCATAGAGTTCTGTCCTCAGACTGATCATATCCATGAGAATCAGAAGCTGTTCTTAGTTAAGGGAGTGGGAACTTCGTGTCCAAACCATACAGGTACTTCTGATTTCCACCTGTGGCTTTTTTGAATTGCTTTTATACATCATTTGCTCATGGCTGTTTAAGGGCACTCAGTCTTGTTCTGAAGCGTCAGGGATTTTGTCTTTTTTTAGTGCTGACCACGTGAAAATGGAAACCCTTTACTGGGCTGTTTCTTGCTTTCTCAAAACTGATCTCCTTTAAGCCAGAAAAGCTTCCAACTGCATCTCCTTAACTCTTTTCCTTGCTCTGCCACACGCTGATCTAAAACTTATTGATTGTTCTTTTGTCTTAAGTACCCATTTGAAAACAGTCCAGGAAAGGCAGGAAATAGAAATAAATTAACCATAACCACCTGCATTCAGCAGTTGAAAGGGATGCTGTCAATCTTAGGTTTAAGTCAAAGTCAACTAATAAAGAGCAAGTGGAAGTAAGTGCCAAAATTAAATCTAATAATCTTACCACATTTCTCCTTTTCATCAAAATGGCTGTAAAGCTAAATTGAAGGGTTCTGAAAAACAACAGACTCCACCTTCTGGGTTTTTTCCTTTTGTTTTTAATTTTTGCACTTTTTTCTTTCTGTGTTTATCAGAACTATTTTTAAGATGGCAATACCAGCTGACCAATATCCTTGCTCCTCAGTTTGCAGGCTGCCATGCAGGTGTGTTTGTCCTTAAGCCACCTCTTTCATCAGGGCAGTTTGTACCGCCTTCCTACATTACTGGATTATTTCTAACACAGAAATGGAACAAAATATATTCAGGCTTGGTAGAGGGTCCCCCATACAAGCCCTGACCAGCTCTGTGAGCAAGGGCAACATTAGGTCAAAGACATAACCAAGTGTTTTACTGAGTGATGCAGTCTTCTGCCTGCTTCTGGTTCTGCAGTTTGCGGTAGATGACAGCAGCCACTGCCAGGGGCCCAGCATCACCACACAGGAAAGTGATGGATCGTCTTGTTAGGCAGCTCAGGCTCTTCTTCACGTACTCGTGGGCCACCTGAAGGTAGGCTGGGTCTCCATACACATCATACAGGTGCAAATACAGCAAGGCAATGCCTGGAAAAGGAATACAGAGGTTGTGCCCACCAGAAACGTTTACTCTTCCTGCTTTCCACCCTGGCTGTTATTTTGAACCTGAAAGCCCATCCCTCTGCCTCATCTAGGGCATAAGCCTTATAGACAGGCTTCTCAGGCACACCCAGGGACATAATCCTGAGCTACAGCATCCACAGCTTCTTTTCCTGCTTTGCAATCTCTTTGTACCTCATGAGTTGCCACTCATGAGTGGACAGCAGGTCAAGACAAACAGCAGTGTCTGATCCTGGCCAGAGGGCCTGGAGAACAACACATAATTACATACAATTTTACATACAAATACATACAATTTTAGTAGCACAAAGCAAAAATGAGACCTAGACAAACCCACCTCAGTCCATACATTGTACTTGTGACTGTTGGTCAACAGTGGGAAAAAACCATCATCCTTAGGCAAGGTAGTACTTGTGGCAGAGCAGTGCTGAGTTGTTACCCCCTCTGTAACTTTTTTCCCATGCCAGGGTGTAAAAGGCTGGATCACTTGGCTTGGACTGGCTTTTAAAACAAACTGACATGCCATCAGGACTGAGCAGTACCCTTAGAACATCCTAGTTGACTCTTATTTTTTTAACTTATTTTTTATTTCCCTCCCACTGGGAAGCACCAGCAGCGTTGTTACAGCTCTTTTTTTTTTAATAACCCAAAGGCCTGAATTTGAAGTGAATTTTCTTAACTCATTCCTCATGGGATTCACACTCCCAAGCCGACCAGAAGGGCATAAGCAGTGTTGCCTACAGCCTGCCCCTTGTTGGGTTCTATCTGTGAGCCCCAAAGTGGGGAAGGCTAGCAGAGAAGGGCAGGCTCACGCATAAAGAGGAAATGTTGACAAGTGTATGCAGAGGGATACAAAATGCAGTCACCTGGGTGGCGGATATCCTATACTGACCCATGTGCCAAGATGTAGGTAAGAGTGTTTCAGAGGAGTATAGGCTGTAGACAAGAGTTTCCACCCAATAAACTTGGCTCAGCTGGAGAGTGCTGCTCTGCAGAAGCTATTCCACAGCTCTGCCTCACTCCCTCTCCAGTAATACTCTCCTCATTCCAATTGACCAGGTAGGATTTGCTGACTGACCAAGTGTTTGTTTGGCATGCTTTATGTACCATACAAACATGCCATCATCAGTCACGTGGGGCCAGGCAAGCTGTGGATCTGCTCCACTTCTATGTGTCCTGGAAGTCTGTGTTCAACATTCCAGTTGGAAATGTGACCTATTTTTGTGACTTCAGAGACTCCTGACCGTGTCCAGCAGAACTGCCATGCAGTGGCTGGCTAGGCTTTGTTCTGTTGATTGGTGACTATTGCACCACTTTTTCTAGAGTTTCCCAAATGTCCAAGTTTTTTGCTCCTTGAAGTGTAAGACCTGCTGCAGAACCACATGTGATGGGGAACACATCAGGCAGCCACTGATGGCGTAGGCCTGCAGTGAACACATGCTACTGACAGCATAACCTTTAGCAGGGCTCTGATAACTGAAACTGCCACTGAAACTGTGCAGGAAGCCAATAAATACACTGGAGCATCAATGCCCGAGGTGCTTCATCACTGCAGGAAATCAGGAGGCAAAAGTTAATTCTGCAGATGCCACAAAAGTTCATACTTGTGATGTAAAGAACTGCTGAAAGACTATCTCATCCATATGACCATGCTGTTGATCAAAGAGAAGTAAAGCTATGCCTCAACTGCCCTGCCAGTTTAGACTTGCCTTTTATGTTGGATTGCACTATTAATGCAACCAGTTATGCCTTTAGACTTTTCTGAACAGATGCCTCCTTGCCCACTAGGAGCTGTGCTTTTACTACAGTGTGCCTTAGTTCACTTTGGGACACAAGACATTACTCAGGATGCCTCAGCCTCTCCAGCCTTAAAACCTGGGTAACAAGGCTTCTTTTGTAAAACTTTTTACCCCATCATAAAATCCTACAGCAGGTTAGGTTAGGAAGGATCAATGGAGGTGATCTGATCCAACCCACTGAATGTAAGGCCAACTTCAAATTTACATAGCATTGCTCTGAGCCTTGTGCTGTCAAATACTGACAGTCTCCAAGAAATGGAGATTTCATAAAAACTACCAAGCAAGCACTTGTCAGCAATGTGGTTTACTTGAGTCACACAAGGCACTCAATTACCTCTCACCAAATGCAGCCTCACAGATTCTCACTCTGCAGCGATTTTCTGGAGATTTCCATTTTCTGAACACAACTCTGTTCAAGAGACTCACATTCTCTGGGTTTTGAGGTTAAAATGAAGATATTGCACTGAAGTGAGTGAAAGATGTTTTTTCAGCAGCTTTCCTGAACTGGTACAATCAGAACTTCTATTTGTTCTTAACTGACTTTTTCCTCATCTGGCATGTCTTTTGAAGAGTCTCTTCAAAAGACAACTCAGCCCTGCTCCTCATCCCCACTGACCCACAGGCCATCCAGGAACTGTGGATGGAACAGGCCAGCTGCACTTGCTGGTGTGTCTGAGAGGCCCTCAAGCTCTGAAAGCCATGACATTCCCAACGAAGGGAATGCTCACATAGGAAACAAATTCCAAAGTTACTTCCATAGGGTGGAAGAATGGGAATCGCTCCCTTAAATACCACACCAAATACCTTGGAAGGGCACAACAGTCCAGGAGGCACTGGATTCAGGAGCTTCCTAAGCATCTGCAGTTAACTGAGAGGTGCCAGGAATGAAGTCAGTTTCCTTCCAATCCCTTCCCATCATCTATGCTCCCAGTTAAGGGCAGTGTTTGGAGCAAAGCCTTTTGCACGAAGAGAAACACCAACAGGCACGGACATACTCCTCAGCATCCTCATGTTAACCTTTTGAAAAAGGATCAGGCAGCAGCTATACTTCTGTCAGGATGTGAACTCCTTCCAACTCAGTTATCTTACAGCAGTTTACCTTCCCTCAGTCAACACTGTGATGCCAGTGACCACAAAAGCTCTTCCAGCAGTCTTGCTAAACTGATTACAAGTCGAAGTAGAACACAACAGCTGAGGCTGGTCTGTGTTCAGGCATGTCCCAGGTGCTGCCTACAGGGAGATCTCTACCAAATGTGCTGAACCAAACAGTAACAAGCCGATTCAAACACGTTTTGAGGGCACTCAGCCTTTCGCCAGATAATCTTGATCCAAAGTGTGTTTTCACTGCCTCTGAGCTGAAAATGTCCTTCCCTTGCTCCACTCCAACTCCATGTGCCAAGAAGCCATGGCACTCCTAGTACAAATGCAGGCTGGGGGAACAGGGCTCTGTCAAGTGCGCTGGGAAAGAAACAGGCCCCAAAGTAAAATGCCACCATATGCTGCATATTGCCTGAACGTGATGCTGTGCGTTCCATTTCATGCAGAGTTTGAGCCAAGAGAGCCGTATTTCAAACCTCTCTTAGTAGTGGCAACAAGAGTGTTGGGTTGATTTCAGACTGCTGGGCAATGATTTACATAAGGAGATACTCAACAAGCCTTTTCTACACAAGCAATAAGAGGAAAAACCTGCTGTCTTGGCCCAATTAATCTTGTCTCTGGAAACCAATACTGACTAAATTAATATAGCTAGGCTAAGAAAGGAAGGAAGGGTGACAAAGTTACAGTGTAATATCCGCAAACTTCACTCCACTGGCTGTGACCTGCAGGAAATCTGCCTGTGGATTTTCTTCTAATCCTATTAGCCAAGGTGAGAAGGTGGTGTGCTCATCAAGAATGAGCTCTCGGAGGAAAAGAGATTCAAATGAAAACAAGCTGAAATTCTACCAGAGCTCTAAACCACTGTTTTACAACTGCAGTCACTTCCCAACATGAAGCTCCTTCGGACCTTAAGGAAGGGAACATGGCCTCTAGGGAAAGGTGTTTTCCTTGTCCCCTAAGACTTTGAGTGTATTCCTAACACCAGTTAACTGTCCTCCTGATTTATCTCCTGAATTATTCCAGCCAGAAGCAGATTCTACCATCACGACTGATAACCATCTTTACCTGTGGAGTGCTTTTCACTGGGGGGGGACCTCAGAGCAGGGTCACACAAACTGTAAGACCGAATGCCTTTTCCAAGGACAAATCAGCCAGCACTGAGCAAAAATGAATCAGGCAGCAGGAGCACAGTGCTGCCAGGCAGTAAGTGATGAAACCAATCTTCTCCCATACTGGAATTTAATACTTGCATCCTAGCATTTCTTATGAGCTGCTCTTGAGTGCTCTCAGTCACTGTCTGCCTCACTAAATCTTTTAAGCAGGCATTTCTGGCACCACTGTCATCAAGCTGCAACACCAGTTTAGCACCAACACTCTCCCAAGCACACTGTTAGCATCAAGTTCCACGGCACCCACACACAAATACTTCTAGCCACACCCAGTTTGTGGCGTTTCAGAAAGATGCCATTTAGGATTGCAGTGTGCTGTCAAAAAAAACCCCAGGAGAAGCAAAAAATCTTGCAGCAAGCACATGATTAATTGCACCTCCCCTAGGGTCTCTCCCTAGGGCTTGGCACAGTGCAGAAGGCACAACAGCTGACACAGAGCACAGCAGCAGCTAAGAGAAAGGTGTGTCCTCCATAGCACCAGTCCGTAGAAATAAGGAGGGGAAGGCAGGGCACACTCCCAAGGAAAGAAGACCAGGTTGAAAAAGCAGAACAGGAGAAAGGCAAGCTTCTGGAAGCTTTGCACACAAGAGTTAGTGTGCAAGACTTTGTTATACTCACATTTGCATTTCTGCTCCTTCCAGCACGTACTGGAGCAGGACTAGCCCTGGCTAAGTGGAGGGGCACTACCTAGGGAACAGGATTGGAGAAACCTGCCAATTAGACAAGGTCACCAGATAAAATTCAGCCCAAACAGAAAAGATGGACATCATCTCAGGCCATTGGGTCGCTGCTGCCATATGCAAGGACTTCTTGCAGGCAAATGACCTACCATGAGCACCTGCCTACTCCATGGAGCACGGGTTTTGTCATCATTCCCAATGTGACCAGGTTTGGAGCCAGTCCCTTCCAAGGCTCCCATGTCTCCTCTCATGCAGGTGCTGGCTTCCTGCGTCACATAAGTCCAGCATTATTAACGAAAAGATACAATCCTGCCCTACCACACTATGGTCTTCTGTCAACAGCTTCAAAACACGTGGAAGGAGCACCGCTCTTGACACAGCTCTACTGTGGCCATTCCAATGGCCAAACCCCACCGGTGTGCCTTGGCCTGACCTAGAAGTCTCCTCTGGAGAGCTCCTGTCCCCTGGGATGAGCTCCTTCCCCCCCGGGATGGATGGGCTCCTGCCCCCCCGGGATGCGGCCCTACCTGCCCAGCCCGTGTACGCGGTGCAGTCGTGCGGGTCGGCGGACTTGAGGCCCCTCTCCATCTGCTGCAGCAGCTCTCTGATTTTGTTGTTCAGCCGCTGCGTGAACTCGGGGGTCAGCTGTGGAGAGAAACCCAGCACACGTGAAGGGAGCACCTACACCGGGGACACTCGGCGGGCACCGGCAGTCTTTAACCGGGCAGTTCCCCCGGCATCGCTCACCCTCCCGGTCGTGTCGAAGTAGCCGGTGGCCAAAGACTTGTCGTAATCCGCGAACGGGTTTGGGAGCGCCCGCTGCGCCATCGCCATCCCGCTCGACTCTGCTCGGCCCTGCTCGGATCCCGTCAACCCGGCTCGCCTCTGCTCGGCTCTTTACGGCCCCGCTCGCCTCTGCTCAGCCCCGCTCGGCCTCGATAAGCCCTTTTCGGCCCCGATCGACCCCGCACGGAATAGCTGGGCTCTTTTCGACCCGATCGGTTGCGAACGGCCGAGCTCGGCTCCTTTCGGCGCCGCTCGGCTCTTAACGGCCCCGCTCGGCTCTTTTCGGCGCCGCGCGCCCTCGCTCGGCTCTTTTCGGCCCCGCTCGGCTATTTTCGACGCAGCGCGCCCTCGCTCGGAGCCGCTCGGCTCAAATCGGCCGCGCACGGCTCTTTTCGGCCCCACGCGCCCTGGCTCGGCTCTTTTCTGCCCAGCTCATGTCTTTTCGTCCCGCTTGCCCTCGCTCGGACCCGCTCGGCCTATCTCCGCTCTTTTCGGCCCCGCTCGGCTCTTCTCGTCCCCGCGAGCCCTCACTCGGCCCCGTTCAGCTCTTTGCGGCCACACTCGGCTCTCTTCGCCCTGTCCTGGCACTCTTTGCCT